>JAHWFO010088325.1:15347-40491 GCA_023313115.1 Rhysida immarginata | reverse complement strand
GGTCACGGTAATAGGGAGTAATTAGATGAGCATTCTACCTAAGAGTTAATTTAGTGAATAAATCGATATCTCTAACGTTTTTCATAGTCTGATTCTTTCTGGAAATGATGAACCCGATTTCTTCAGAACTGTTTCAGAAGAGTTGAAACAAGGAGATGTGAGGGAATCCCAATATTTTCTGCAAATTGTTTGTTGCAACGATCAAAGCTGTTGCAAAAACTGGAAAAGCTAGTACATTACAATCATTCCCAACACTGTGCCTGTTGTAATGAATAAAAGAAGAATTTATGCACCATTTCCAATCAAGCGATTCTTTCAAAATTTTTAGTTTGGGCAAAATCCAGGGTATTTACCAGAAGTTTGAAAATAAATAGGGACTTAACCCCTTGGTCTCTGATTTGACCTTGAGTTAGCAGGGTCAGAAGTTTCTATTTAAATGGAGGAAAAATTCTTCGATAGACAGTGTAATAAACAACATGAAAAAAATACACTATTTATTAAGATATTTATATGAAATTTTTACAGGATATTAGTTTACATTTTTAGTAGTCAGAATAAGTATGATAACATTTATAGAATCGTGATATGTTTTTTGTTTATACGGTTGGCTATCAAAACATTGTTTGGTGTATTTATTAGTTTCGGAAGAAATCATTTCCCAAAATGTATCTGGTAAAATTACAGAAAAAGCATCTACAGGTCAGGGATTTGATCCTAATCCGTTTCTGAATGATTACTTTCGCATAAATATCGTTCAAACTCAGACAAAGACACATCATGGTTCGCGCTTACTCGCAATTTACGCGTCAAACGGACATTTTTGCTAAACTTTGACTCGTGATTTTTGATCAGCGAATCAAAATTGACTTGTTAAATTTGAATATCATCGGCCCATATCTTTCTCATCATATTTTAACCTCACTTTATTTTATCACATGTGGTCTTGTTTACATTTCTAATTAAATATGGCAGCAACTATAGAGATTGTGGATGCATGTAAAAATATGAAAGTTAGAAAGAATCTAAATTTTGACTCCCATCTTCTGAAATTTGACTCGCAGTTTTCAAGGTTGGGAGTCACACTGACTCTTAGATATTTTGTCCTAGCGCGAACCCTGGACACATGCTACCGATTGCACATGGCAAAGTTCGAATGACAAGCATTAAATTCTTTTCGATTTTTGTGTCACCTATTGAAGATTTTTAAGAACTATAAAGTGTATATGAAAGAGAAAGAGATACAGAATTAGGGTGCTTAGATAAGTGCGGAGTAGGGTGGTGACAACTCGCCATTTTGTCGGTTGTGGCCGCCATTTTGAATCCGGAAGTACTCAGTCACGCATAGGAGAACACATGTTTTTTACACAAATACTCGTAAGATATTTAGAGTCTCACTTGGTAATGATAGAATTTTCTTTATTTGTTTAGTTTACTGATCTGTTTTCTGTATGTAATTGAAGCTTTAATCACTTGACCTTTTAAAATAGATTATTAACATCGAATTTTAAGGAACAGACGATGCCTGGTTGCTGCGTTCCCGAATTCAGTGGAACGCAGCAACCGCTCCGAAAACGGTGGAAGGCTTTTTCGTTTTCCTGCAAGTGTTGCAAGGAGAAAATTATGGCTAGTTAAAATGTGTTGTGTTCTGCAATAAGCCTATATCAAATTCTTTAATTAAACACCAATCTCTGTTCTGACAAATGACTTGTTTCCAGAGTGCCCACCAATTCCTCTTATAGCTAACATGTGCTTAATCAGATAAAACCCAGGAGAGACACCGCTTTTAATAAACAAACGAATTCTTTACTCAGTTTAAACTTTGGATCTAGATACAAAATATGAGGTACGGATTAGTTTGTTGTAATATGGAATATCAGCATTCATATATAAAATAGTTTATGAACGAGCGCTTGGCATTACTTAACATTTAACATAATTTTCTAAGAGATTCTTTCCTCGCACTGTACGGCATATTACTTAAAAAATAAATATGTTCTGCGCAGTAACACACTTCATCAATGAGATCTCAGCGTTTTTACTGATGCATTTATTAATTTAACGCACACCCATAAGTACTTATCTTTATTTGCACACTCGATGAGCCGTTCACTCACACTTTTGGATCATCTTTTTCAACGACGCACTTAAAGTTGATGCTGTATCATTGGTCCTTGCTAGCTGGCGCTAGCCATAATTGGTTCCGCTGACGATGCTCTTGCTCCGGTATGTAACTTATCGTTGTACCTTATCGATACCCCTTCGTTGTCACAGCATTCCTGCTGAAGTCCAATGAAGTTCACTTCCGCCAATACCTGGTCACAGAGGTTGCATCCAGTCTCTTAAGCTTTCCGCACCTTGTCCAATTGACTATCGCCTGCCTGCGACATGTTAGGGAACATTAGTTCCGATTATGCACAAATGCGAGTTCTGAATCTAAATGTGAATGTGTATTATCGTTCACAATGTCTATCATGCAAATGTCAGTCATCCTCACTCATAGGTAACGATCTACTTATTGATAAAACTGCACCGTTCTATGATTGCGGAGTTCGATGCATCAGCACTAGTGATTAGCTGCTTTAGTTCATTCCCGCTGCCATTTCTCTTCTTCCGACTTTCCCTCTCTTTTCGAAGGAAAGAATCTCTGACCAATCAAATTTAAGTAATTCCCCTCCCGAGATTCCAAAGTTAGATTCTCTCTTCACCGCAGACTTCCTCTCGATGTTTCTATGGCAACACAAGAACGGAACGGCAAGAGGGCGGAAAAAAAGGGACAAAAAATATTTATTCTTATTAGGATTATAGAGTGCTTCTCCATTAGTTACTTGATCAATGGGAATGGAATTTAAATACACAGATTCAGACTACTTCTTCTGATTTTGTGGTGACTTACATTTAATATCGTCACAACATAAAAAATAAATGCGCCGCCACACTTTTACCTTTTTTTTAATTTATGGATTCATAAATAAAAGGCACCAAAAATTTTTATTTTTAGTGCACTTAATGAAGTAAAATTGTGTGCTTTTAAAAACTTTTTTTTAATATATTTTTTATTTTATACGTTTTATTCTTGGATTTACATTTTTTTAATGATAAATTTAGTTATCTTTTTCTATAATAAAAACGAACAAGTGGTTGTACATACAACTAAAGGCCTAATTTAATGCTGCATAACATCAGACACCAGTAAACTTCTTTAAAATAACGACGAATTTAACATAGTAACTCAATTGGCACTTTCGACCATGGATTCAAAATGGCGGTTCACGCTTTAAGCTTACGGTATAGGTTGTCACCACCCTACTCCGCACTTATCCAGACACCCTATACAGAATGGTAAACAATCGCCATCTCATGTTAAAATAAAAAAAGAAAATTACAGTGGAAACTGAAACTTCAAAACGAGTCAGACTCGTGGTCTAGCAATAAGGCACTTGAACCAGACAACGAGTCAGACTCGTAATTAGTAGCCAAGGGGTTAAGGGACTAACATTAACTTTAAGGGACCAACAACGCAAACAAAATCTGAGAAAACAACAATTTTTTTTTAAGAAAAGCCATTACCAAATGAGCTGGATGAGAGATTTGAAAAAAATTGGTTTGGTTTATTTGGTATTAATGTCCTTGTCAACTACTATGGTCATTTCAAGATGGCGTTATAGGGGTCACAAATTTTGCCTCGCAAGGGTTCTTTAATGTGTAGCCGGCAAATGGCTACTTGGGACCAACAGCTTTACTTCCCTTCCGAAGGAAGTGCGTGATCTCAGGATTTTTCCCCTGATAAAATCCTCGTCGTCCTCGGCCGGGGTCGAACCTGTGTCCTCGGGCATCAGAGGCGATCACGCAACCACTGACCCACCGAGGCCAATTATTTGAAAAAGAAAGCATAACAAAAATATTAAATTACTTACAGTTAGGTAATATAAGAAAATAACACAAAAAATTTAATTACTATTTTTACTAATTGATGGTTTAAATTGTTTCAGTTCTAATCTGGACCTTCATCAGTTAATACTAGTCTTGATTGCCTTTCTCCTGCTGCTCTTTCTCTGTTCCTTCGTTGTGTGTGCTCTCTTAAGTGTTTAGAAATAAGTGTTTAGAAGAGAAACCCTGGAGATAATTGACAGTAAAAACAATTGGCCATGCCAATATTGACACGTGATAAAAAATAAAAGAGGACACTACATTGTAGGAGCAGAAAGGAAGAATGGCAGGGAAAAGGCAACCAGGATTAATTTTAACTGATGAAGGTCCAGATTAGGACTGAAATATATTTTTAAATTACCAATTAATTAAAAAGATAATTAAATCTTTTGTGAACATCTTATGTTTGAGAATATTTTTTTAATGAAGTAATGATTTTTTAAAGTAAGAAAATAACTTTTTCAAATAATCACTTGGATGGGGTATGGCTTTCTTTTCATTTACAATTTTATCTTATTTCACTCTTAATTATACATATGGTTGTAACAGTTAAATTATAAACCAAATAAAAAATCAAATTACAAATCAAATATCAACCGTGTTTACAACATAGCAATATTTTAATATCAGAGTTTGATACAGTACGGACCCGGTCGAACGCGGTCGTCGGGAGCCATGATTTCACAGCCATGTTAGATCAGCTCTGCCGAGTGATGACATCTCATAAAATAGACGTGGGAAGAAAGGACAACATATGCAGAATAAACAAACTCAATTCTGAACTTTAATTGCATTAATTATTTGCTTGTTATTACAAAAAAAATAAGATGTACAATGATCTTTCTCTTGGCACCATGACAGAAAACAAAATACGGAATTCAAAAGGCACATATCGAAAATTTACACATTACAAGTACGGAAGCCTAAAATGGACATACAAAAAAATTTTATAAAAACGATTTGCAAGCTTATCATACATAACTCAACAAATACAACAACAAAAGCAACATATACATCTAAATCAACAATAATAAACACATAGCCTCTACATTCAATACTGTATCATCAATTGACATTTTTATTAAGGGAAAATAAACGAAAAGGAAACTGTACATGTGCATATGAAATCGCAGATCTTGTCGACCGCGTTCGATCCAATTTTAGCTGATTTATCTTTTTCAGGCTGAATAGCTTCTACATTCAATAAACGGATATTTATTTAGAGAAGGCTGTTGTTTTAGGCGGCTGCAGAGTGTTTTTAAGTGTTTTTGTGGAGAATGAAGGAGAACGAACTTTTGCATGAGCGACACGTTTTTAATGAACTGGATAGAGTGGAACGTTTTTTGTACACATGCGCAATAAAATCACACAACAGTCTGACGCCTGGTGGCAAAATTAACAACATTGAAGAGATTAATAAGAAACAATAAAATAATTACCGACATAAATGAATCATATTATTAATAAATTAAATTAAGTCATAAACAAAAAACATAACAAAGGCCAAGACACAAGAACCCTGGAATACAATAAATAATAGTTAGTAGTTCAAAATACAAAATGAATAAAAAAATAAGATATAATAAACAAAAATAATTAATGAAAATCAAAATAAAGAGCTGACGTTTCAGATAGAGACTATCCTTTATCAAAGCAAAAAGGATAATTCTCTAAAAGCAAATAAATATTAGAAAATTATCCTAAAGTTATGAAAGTTTTACTAACGGACGGGTTTATAAATAGTTTGCATAGGGGATAGTAATACGCTACTGGCTGAAAAACAAGAAGAGAACAAATGAGATTAATTAGAAGAAGTGTTGGGATAGGACAGGACGAAGGACAAATAGGAAAAAATAAGAGGGCGGCGAGAAAAATGCAGTAGGATAACACATATGAAATTAAAATTATAAAAAAGGTTAGGAATGATAGGGTGCCTAGCAAAAAGATTTCGTAAAATTCCCTGAATTTCCCTTGTTTTTTCCTGATCATCAGCAGACAAAAAAAGGCTATCATGAAAGAATATTATTGACATTGTTCAAAATTTTCGATTTTTATGATTCCTTGACTGTTCCCGGTTACAAAAAAATTCCCGTACAATTCCCGGTCGCTAGTCACCCTGTAAAATAGTACCACATATAAGAGCACCGGGTCAAAGGTCACTGAAATAAAGGAGTGTGCAGGGATGGATACAAAATGAACATAGAGGTAGAAAAATATGAAAGAACTTTAAAAAGAGGAAACAAAAGATAAAGAAAAAAGGGAATAAGAAAAGAAAAAGAAAAGGGCCCAGAGAGCTTACAACAAATTAGGGAATAGCTGAAGTTGGAGAGGGATATGGGAAAGGTAATCAGGGAATGGTGCCTTTGCTAAGGTTAATGTCATTAGGGGTGAGGGAATTGAATTTCCAAATAAGAAAAGACTCAAATTGCTTTCTCTCTTTTTTGTTATGGAAGTTACTACGAAGAATATAAAGGCTGATGGCCTGTAAAGAGTGGCCAGGGGAATTAAAGTGTTTAGCGACCGGGGTGTCAGCAATGCTAAGGATGACGAATTTATGTCCGGCAAATCTGGCACGTATGGTTTTGCCAGTCTCAGCAAGATACACTGCAAAGTCCGTTGTTGTTTTAGTTGTTTTTCGTTTAATGTCTTCTGCAATCGTAGCCACTTGATCTGATTTTTCAGCTTCCGTACGTCTAATTCTTTTAACTCCAGCTAGCATACCTTGGGCTAGTTTAACTTCTCCATAATCTGTGTGTTTAATTCCTTCTTCAAGGTGCTTTGTGACTTCTTTAACCAGTTGATCGGCAGCTTTTCCTTGAACTTCCATTTCCTTATTTTTCTGTAATAAATCCTTTGATAGTTTATTCAGATCAGCAGCAGTTTTTTTTTCCAACTTTTCTGCTTTTTTTTTTCTAGTCTTTCTTCAGTTTCCTTCAACATCTGTTCTTTCTTATTTTTTTCTTCTATACAGTTTTAGTAGCTTTGGTTTGCATTTCTAGCCAACACTAGAAGTTTATTTGTAACAGGAAGCAAGTGTGCTTAATGTTTGTACAATTTCATGTCAGATAAAAAATTCAATCTTGCATTTAAACCACATTCACTCATGTTAACCTTATCACTTGTTAAAACATCCAGAAAGAGAAATTCCTCTCTCTTGTAACGTTCACCCACCCCCACCAAAGGTAAGTAAGGTACATAAGCCTGCCAGGCAATATGTTGGGGTGAGTTATGTTAAGAGTTCGGGCCAATAAAATGAAAAAAACACCTGACTACGTAATATTCAATGACAACCTATCTTTATTCCTAATATGCAAAACGATATTCCTATTTCAAATCCAAATTATCTTATAACTCAAAATCTAGGGGCCCCTTAAAATAATTACTTTACATTACAAATACACGGAGCACTCTCCGGAATCGCGGGCTGACTGGCTCATGGGTTCGCGCTAGGTTAAGGGTAGTCAGCTTTTGCCGGTCCGCCAGTTTATAATTCTCTGGGAGATGATACTTGCACCTGTGGCCTCAGGCTGTGATTTAGAACCCATGTGCCTCTGCACAAATATTCCTGCCATTAGACGTACGCTTCCGTGTGGTGTACCCTCCTTTTATTGACAAGTAAGGGGGAGGTACTGAGACCCTTCTTGGTAGTCACGTGGGGGGGGAGGGGCTAACAGCGAGACCCAGATGAGACACGAGTTTGATCAACACAACCGGGTTATTCATGAAATACTCCTGCGCTTGATGACTCCTACGTGTCACAGTCAGTATATTCTACTCCCTACTAGTTACTCGGATACATATGCTTCGACTCCCTCAACGAAAATGAAACCGGTGCTCAATCATCTTATTATATACAATAGCACCAACAGACACTACAGGGCGTGTTGCCACGACGATGGGGTACACTCAGCTGTCAACTCTGGTGGCTCAGTTATTCTTTAACGAGCATTGCCTATATCACCACGTGGTGCCAGCATCAAACAAGGTTCACTGCTAGCTTTTACATTCGGCAGGAGGACCCGTTGCACAATTAAGTGTTCGACTGACATCTTGAACTTCACGCGGTGCAAAGAATAGTTACAAGTCACTCACCAAACACAGCCGAGGATCCTTCGTTTACTAATTCGAGCTGCTCCTCATCGGCAATCTATTCGCTCCTGCCTCGTAGGCATCATTGCTTTCGCCAAATGATCTCGTTGCTCCGTTTGATCAGCACAACCCCGTATCTTGGCGGTTACATTGCTTAAAGTAAACTGATAATTAATCAAAATGGAAAACTTATTGTAACTAGTTCCAATTATTTTACATATTTACGTCCCAGCTACTCGATCCATCATTTCCAGTTTGAAAAATATTCAGTCTCAGAGCACTCATGAATACTACATCTTCCCTCTCCAGAAATTATTTTTAATAAAAAAAAAAAAAGAAACGAACCTCATAACAAACGTTACACACATGCCTCTCACACATTTCAGATTCTCGGAAAATTGCAATGATAACAATACTCTGTTGGAGGCTGAGGTAATCTTGATACAACAAAGGATAATTCAACAATAGCCACTCCAACAGAGCATTGACTACGATCGCTCATACAATTTTTAATTCACTTTTCTCCAGGCTGAAAATTCTCACTCACGAAATAAACACAATACACGAAATAACAACGCTCAATCCAGATCACATATTGATCCATGTACATTACAACATTTCCTTAATCGCCTTGCCCTTTAAGAAAATAACAGAAATGCATGAACTAAACCCTCTCAAGTACGCACACCCCTCCCCTTTTTCTTCTCTCAGCGGGACCCACGTGACTTTCCAGCACCCCAGAACGTCACACTATCAAAGCACTAACACGAGACAAGCAAAGTATTGCTTTCACAAGTTTAGTCACAGTGGGATATTTTAACCTTAAATTAAAAACACAGGACCAATATTTATCAATTGTGTGGACATCTTCAGGCATTTCTGACTCGAATTTCAGCAGTTTCCATTCATCTAACAGAACAGCCATATCTACATCAAAAGGTAAAGCATTACCTAAAAGGTACTATTTTGGGTTCAGAAGAAATGCTTTTGAACTCTCCAACCTTCAAACAACTTGCATTATATAACACACTGTCATGGTGAGAAGCTTCATTCAGTTTGAGACTTTCTTATAAGTACTTGACACTTTCAAAAAAATGGCATTTCATCCCTGTACGGAAATAGCCAACATCTTTCGCTTTCATATTTTTCACTTTTTTGATCAGGGCTTAACTGCAAGAAATATTATTCAGAGGCAAAACGTTTTCTTCAACAACAGAAAAGTTGCATACAATGTCAGACTTGTAAACCTTATTCCTCAACTTGATTAGAAGTTCGATTGCATGTTCATACAACAGGCGCATTAAAGGTCCTTCTTTTTGAAAGAACTGCAAGTAGGAGGAAAAGATGTTGAGGCTTTAGGTACTTTAGGGACAAAATTGAAAAAAAAGGGACTTAAGGGACCAAAGGGACCTCAAGTAAATACACTGAAAATCTACTAAAAGAATCTCATGAATTTCGTTCAAATACCTAATCATATCTTTTTCTTATCAATACGGAGGAAGGTAGAGAAAAGAACTTGCAAGTACGCCATTATGAATCTATTAAAATCACACTCATAATTAAGAATATTTTTTATGGAAGAGTAGCAACTGAAATGCAAGACATTCTATTACATACTGCTGTGAAAAGACCAGTTCGAATTGCAGCACAAAGGCGAAGACAGCTAATGGTTATCTTAAAAGATAAGCTAAATCAAGAATATGCTGAATGAGTAGATAACTGTGAAGTTGATGCTGGTGTAAAAGCTGCTTCATGAAATATATATCTGAAACTGTAATAAAATTAAAGTGAACATATTAAAATTAGGTATTCACTTTAATATATTTACTTTCGGATATAACGCTTTCCGTGGGGAAAAAAGTCATTATATTCCCATTATAAACAAGAAATTAACCCCCCACCCCATCCCGAGGAGGTTACAGGAAAGTATCGAAACACCGAGTTCATGTATATTTTTATTCAAAATTTTTAATTGATTTTCTTTAATGTAGTGTTTAGAAAATGAGAAAGAGCTCTATCTTCGTATGTGTCTCATTATTTCCAATGGAATGATATAACGTTCTGTTTGTTGCCATTTGAAAACTTCAATAGTTCTGAAGACCACTGGACCAGATTATTATGACTGGAAAAGTACTAAACTTCATAGTAATGTAAACTGACTGGACAGATTATTATGACCACCCCATCAGTACTTCATTGGGCCACCATTTGCCTTCAATATGCAGTAATTCTTCTTGGCATTGATTCCACCAGATGTTGAAAAGTGATGCAAGAAATCTGACACCATGACACCATATGTTTTCATGTTATACGCATGATGAGGTTCCCGCCGGACACATGCAACACTCCAACTGACATGGAATGTCACATGCGCCAGACGAAAACCTCGAACATACACATCCATGGGTTAAGTTCGAGACTCAACTATTTAATTATGTAGAATACCCATTCACACCATGACCCGAAACTTCAAAACTCACACACACAAATCAAAACAACAACAACAAAAAAAACTGCAACCAAAACAACATGAATGATAACCAATACCATCTCACATATCCATTTACATCCTAACCACTACCACTCAAGATCGCAGTAGCCAGTACCATTTCTCCCTAGTATCATGGGCTCACAGTACTCCTCATCCACAGACTCTTCTTCCCTTCCATCACTAAAACCCCGCTGCATCCCACTTGTATAGCCTTGTAAATTTTGAGTGGATCCTTCGACCACCAATGACATCACAACTGGTCTCCTGCTTCCTGTCCCATGCTGTTTCGCCCCTGTAACTTTATTCTGATTGGGACGTGGAGGCTTACCACTTTTCTTTCTCCTTGACTTCCTTCTGGCTCCCTTAGCCTTACTCCCGTCCGACTGTTGGGCTAGCATTACCTTCATATCATCTGCACCAGTACGGTTACTCCCATTTTTCTGTTTTAGAAGCAAACTGGCGCCGAATCTTGTGAAAAACCCGCATGCCCAACCGCCACTCAGGCTCCTCTGGCTCATGTTTCTCTTTAGTCTTGGTTTAACCCCTACCTCTCCTTTCTGGGTACACCCTGCCTCTAATACACTTTCAGAAAGGTCACGGACCAGCTCCTCCCACGAGTCAACCACTACTTCCACTTGCATGTCCCTATTTCTGCGTACGTCCCTCTCCTCCCCAATGGTGGTCTGGGACCAGACTTCGGGGCGGGCCCTAAATTATCATTGAGCCACGTCACACAAGCAGTTGGCGAGACACTCACAACCCTGTTGGCCTCAGCTACCACCACGTCACTCCCGCAGACTGGCCCTGCATCTCCACTCAACAATTGCATATCAGGAAATGACACAGTATTTGCAACATGCCCAGAACCATCCCCATACAGGCGCATAGTCCTCGTTTCTTGTCCATTCATGACCTCTACTCCTTGACCTGTCAGGTCACTGGGCATCCACCCTTGGCTGACACTTGGAAGGCTGCCATTTACACATGGCCCCTCATTCCATGTTCTTTCAGGCACAGTTTCAAACATGGCTGGGTATACCTCTTGCATGCAACCCACCACGCCATTTGTCACCTCCAACCTCAGGAAGGCAGGCCGTACCCTGCATAGTTGCCCACACGCGTTCGCCTGATCACATGACCCATTACTATCCTGGTGCCAACTTCCCTTCCAGCGAGACCATACTTGTCCAACCCGAACCCATTTCACGTCTCCAAACCTCAATCCCATGACCTGATCCCATCCGGCGCTATCTACTGCACTAACAATGAACGGCCCTATCCATCATGCTCATTCCCCAGCTACGTCAGAATACCTCCAGCCAGGCATCCTTAACATTAGCCAAGTTGGTTCTGGGTTTCCTACCGCTTCAAAACCCGGCCCTCCTTGATTTCCCAATCCCTCTCTCGCATCAGCATGAGCAGGGCTTGGTCCATAGTCAACCACTCTCTTGCCGGACATCGTTTGGGCATGTTGGACAAGGTGGCTACAAGCACACTAAAACGGGCGATCTGCAAATGAGTGTATTAAAAACGTGTGCATGCTCATATGACGCCCCCGGACATTGACATCCAACATGCCCCCGTTTCAGGCTCAGGCACGTTCCACTGATCCCACGTATGATGGTTTCGGCCGAGTGAAGTGGGGGTCCTGACAGGTGCTTGTACGCCTCCCCGTCAATCAATGAGACTGGGACCCGATGTCAACAAGCATCGTGACGGGTTGGCCCTGCAAATATACTGTGGCTGTACACAGACCACCCTCGCTACTCTGCGTCAACACCGGTCCCTCTGTGCCTCCACTCAAATTTACACTCCCGGGTCTCGAGGCAGGCCGCGGGCAGTTTCGGGCAAAGTGTCCCACTTGCCCGCAGCAATAACAGCCTGTACTGGAACCAGCGTTGCGTGGAACCAATGCCCTTGAGTCACTCGTCGGAGCTACCACTGGCGCCCTTACCTGACTCGTCTTTAAATGTTCCACTACTTTAACCAGGTTCTCCATCATCCCCTTGAGTTTTTTAATGACTCTGAGCAACCGCATGACCCGACCTGGGGCTTGGGTGCATCTCCCCCCTTCGCTCCCTATGTTTGCCGTGCTCTTGTTCTTCCTCTCTAAATCCTCTGAGCGAAGGGCTAGGACGACCGCCTCTTTATATGTTTTAGGCTCCGCAATCATCAGTGCCTTCCTATGCACGAGCACACAGCTATTCCTGAAACGTTGCAACAACATTGACTCGTGCATAGGAGCTGCTTCGTGATTGGCGCCGATGAAGCGTTCCATGACCAATTCGAGGCAGCCGGCAAACGTTGCACCTGACTCGTGTACCCCTTGGATGGTGTCATGTAGCTACTTTGAATAATCTTTCGATACCTTTATCTTACCGAAGACGCGCTCCAAACGTGTGCGGAGCTGAGCATAATCATCTATATCATATAACTTGTGCTCCGCAGCACGTTTGGCAGCGGCTCCTCTCAGCTTTGTCTTTATGATGGTGGTCTTTATGTCTGGGGTCCATTTTGCCAGGGCACCTATGCTCTCTATGCTGACTAGGAACGCCCCGATGAGAATGCCCCTGTCCTCGCCCACGAAGTTAGGGACTGCCCCAGTGTAATCAGACAGTTCTGGTATAGCTGCGGCCCCTGCGTCACCTTCGTTAACAGGCAATTTTACTACACAAAGCCTACCCCCTCTACAATCTTTTAGACCACCCTACACAAACCTAACACAATTATGGTTAACTACTCTCACTTACAATCACACGCATACAACAATCCACACACAAACGCAAACAAACATTCACAGTGCTGACACAACCTAATCAGCCCAGTGCCCCTGACTCACTCAATAATCCAAAATTGCTGGTTTTAGGGTCCCTGTTCAGGCGCCAGATGTGACGTTCGCCCCTGTCCGTATGGAGGACCTCCACCCACCACCTAAGTGGTATGTTTCGGGAGCAGGCGAGTCAAGGGTTCGGGATCCAAAATGAGTGAGACCATGGAGACAGGGCTGAGTATTCTAACCTATTTATTCTCCTTCAGAGCGCGCAATCCTACGAACTTTATCACGCATAAATCATATATAACATACAGTGCAATATAATTAATTAACAAGGGCTCCTGTGTTAAAAAAAAAAAAAACATACTACATCTACGCATCATAAACTTATTTTGCAATATGAACATCCTCGGCGCCACCCAATGACTCTCGTTATGCACAGGATACTAGAATACCCACTACAAACCGGAGGGGGGGTTCCTGTTGTGGGAAAGGGGGCAGTAGATGTTGAACGGAATTCACTGCTCCTCAGAGCGCATCTGGAAACCTCCGAAGTAAGTATTCCCAACTTGAGCACCACACGCGCACGGGCCTCTTTTGTATACAGCACGTAAGAGGAGAGGCACTGGAACCTCTCTTGGCAGTACCCTGTTCAGCAATCTCTACGAGAAACCATGTAGGCTGAAGGTTTGAGCATTGACCGTTGATCTGGTGTCCCTCATCTCGAATCTACTGGCTCGTACTTTCCGACTGTGCTACAGAACGAGTTATTTGCTATACTTAAAGGTAAACTCCACGGAAAAAATCGACTTTATTTTTTTTTGCATCATAACATTAATCCAGGTTAACAGAGTATATATCATTCAAAATTTTTCGATTTTTCCTAATATTTTATTAAGAAAAATGCCTCGGGAAATTGAAAATTGACATGAGACCTTCCATCCTCTTCTCCAGAGAACACGGCAGAACAAGGTGTCACTTCCTGCCGCCTGAACCTCGGGTAATTTCGTCGCCGAGATTCTAGTCGCTTTCTAGTTTCGCTTAGAACAATTCTACATATCATAAGATTTTGCCAGAGTGTTTTATGTCAGTATGCCTTCAATTTGTTCTCTATTTGGATGTGTAAATAAGACAGTCAGATAGAAATTTCACGTTTCATAAATTTCCACTATCAGAATCGATTAAAATCTGGATTAGTTTTTGACAGCGAGGGAACTGGTATCCAACTCCAAACAGCATCGTGTGCTTATTCTGAAGCTCTTGCTTTGTCTACGTATCCGTCGTTATAAATTCAGTATCAATTCAAACAAGAAACTCGCTGAAACTAGATCACGTATAAGGTGAACTAGATGCTCTTCCAATTCTAAATGAGCTTGGCGTTCTTCAAGAACAACGACCACAACAGCATGTGCTAATGCCGAAGGAATGAGGTACGCCTATCTGTTGTGTAGAGCACACGCCGCCCTAATGTGCACACGCAGATGCGGCAAGCAGAAGATCCCGTATCATGGTTTAATGCATAGGGCTGTATATCACAGAAGTTGCAGTAGCATTTAATTCTACTAACGGCCCTTGTAAATCGCTGTCATTGTTATCAAAATCGCAGTCATCACTATCAGTCTTGTTTCATATTCATAGTCCATTGCGATGCCCAACTGACAACTAACCGAAAGCGTCCAATGTGTGACGTCACGAATTCGAAACTCCTTCGCCACTTCTCGGCAACTTGTGATGTAACAATTGCCGAAATATGTCGGCAGTGTCGATCGCAGGGAGAGGGAAAAAATGAAAGTGTTTTATATATTTTATCAATTTTGAGTTCGAAGTGAAAATTTTTATACTTGCTACATTGTTATTGAGACTTTCATCTTTCATTTTAAGCAAAGTTGTTTTGGGTGTGGGGTTTACCTTTAAGACATACAACATTTCTTGTCTTTATTCATTAAAACCGAAAAAGTCAATTGTTCGTTCTCTTTATGGGGAAGAAGCACACAAAAGTGTCCGCACTATGGGATGTCAGATGCGCATGAACGCACGCAGAGATCACAATCCATGTGGGGAAGTAGATTGGAATGGTGATCCAGGCCCCTCATGCCTTCTAGCTACGGACGATTCCGGCACCTCCTCTGAGAAAATAACAGCAAAAATACTCCCCGATCTTCCGAACCCACCATTCCCTGGGTTCCATAAATTAGGGTCCTTGACACGGAGATTTGACTTCTCAATCAATAACATTAACGGGACTTTGAAAAATCAGTGTCGTCGTTCTATGCCCAGCGCTGACCACGATCACTTATTAGACACATCTTAGGTTTACAAATTGTTGCGTTAGTTACAAATTCACGAATATTCTTAAGAACAACTAAATTATCAATAAATTAACTAATAGTAACATTCCATCTAAAATTCTTCTTTCATTGTGTTCCAAAGCACATACTACATCTGCATACGACACGAGGGGGAGGGATGGTCGAGACACCAGGCTAAATGCCATTCCCACGTGCAGGGGGGGGGGGGGGTCGAGACACCAGGCTAAAGGCAACTCCCATGCGGTGGGGTGCGAGGTTGTTGAAACTCGCCGAAATTGATGAACAAAATAAGGTACCTCTACAGCGCTGCGTTATCAGTAGGGTTGGAAATTTATTAAAATAGAACAAACTATATACATAGTTAAAAATATAAAAGCTACGAAGTACTCCTACAAACGTCAATCACTTAATATCTATCTATGATGGCCGCAGGCCAAATCCCACCCAGACACCCTCGGATCCGCCTTCCCTTAAGTGTCCCTTACTGGCGCTATTCGAATTACTTAATAGCTACTTCTGTACCACCCCTTTAAACTAAGTTTTTGCAGGGCTTATTAATAATTATTCTAACTTAATGATACAGACTTTATCTTATAGACCAGTTTATTACAAGTACAGCAGGCCCATATCAGTTGCCGTCTGCATCTCCCTTTTACTTTTCACTGCGTGCATAAGCAGCGTGTTCATTGCATTAGGGTTTCATATCGCATCATGCTGTCCTTTTATTTTTAGGCTCACCTAACTGCTAGCTTGTAATCAGCTGCGCACAGGGTGAGGACCGGGAGGAAGAAGGCAGTAACCTCTCCTTAAGTATTCACTTAAACCAGTCAATGCGTCTCCAAACGCCCCACTGCCAATTACACCCACGACTCTCTTAACCTGCTCGAAAAAGTGACAGGCAACTCGCAACTTCTATGCCTGGTACCCAATATTCCTGGTATGTTGTAGATTAACAGTTAAGCTTAGCATATACAGTGAATCTACACACACATACTCACATATATATAATACACAGTCTATTCTTTTTTTATTTTACGTCAGAAGGTTGAATTAACAGAATGGAGAACGCTAATCCGTATTCATCCGCTGTTCTCTTCAATTGAAGCGTGGGCAGAGGGCATGATCACAAATGGTCGCACTGCATTCGAACATTACGCAGTCAGAGACGCAGGATTTTAGCATAGTCTGTCCAGGGAACCGTCAACTGGACGAGTGCAACTAGGCGCTGATCAAGTGGACGATAGTCTACTGGGCGAAAACCAAGTGGGACGACGGTAAAGCTGGATGATAACCAAGTGGACGACGAAAATTTTATAACTTTAAAAATAAAAACTTTGCCATTCTGTTTTATGGATATTTGGACGACAGAAATATTTTAAAAACTTCAAATTTCACAAAATTAATTTTATTATAATTTATTTATTAAGTAGTGGAAGAATGGAGCTACTTATTGTTTTCACAATGTCCGTCCGTCCGTCCCCTTCATAATTTCCGCATTTTTTGAGGTAGAAAGTTGAAATTCGGAATGCAGCTTTCTATGGACATGTGCACCTTCACTATTTAGTTTGGTTTGGATTGGCCCACTGGGGTCGGAGTTTCGGGGCGGAAATTAGAGGGGACCAAAAGGTCTACGCGTATTTATGCATATAAAGAAATGAAATTCGGTATGCAGGTTCCTCTAAGCAACATCAACATCACTGTAAAGTTTGGGCCAAATTGTCCCAATAAGGTCGGAATTGTTGGGGTGGCAATCACTTGGTCTTTAGAACTTTATGGCAACATATAGGGTTTGATATATCATTCGATCGAAAATGATGAGAAAGGAATGAAGATAGGATTCTTTTATATTTTCTAAATACAAGGTTCGAAAAAAATCAATTTTTGATTTTAAAAAAATGGGGGGAGGGGGAGTATAAAGTGCAGATGAAGGAATAAAAAAAAAATAGGTGAATTCACGGCTTCCGCTACTTTCCTATACCTCCCTCAGGAGGCTTAATTTCTTGTTACATATTAATATCTATGACATTTTATTATGTTTTTTTTAAATAAATATTTTATTTCAAGGATATTTGTCCTCGTTTCTGATTTAAAATAGGATTCATCTAAAATAAATATACAGAATTAAGTACCAAAATCTGAGGGAACCTCTCTAATCTGCAAGGAGATTTGAAATATCAGATACATATTTCGGCTACCCAGTAGTCATCTTCAGCGATGAGAGACAAAAGTCAACTCTAATAAATATACTATCAGATCAGTAAAATAATGCAATAAAAAATACTTTCGAAAAAGAAAGTATGCAAAGTACGCAAAATGACTAATGCAAAGTAAGTGTTATCGTTTCAGATGAGGATCTAACCACAGAATCTTCGCAAATGCTACGTGATACAATTCGTAATTATGATAATATTGTTCAATTATATTAACCCAGACACGACTTATTAATCATTTATCATTAGGAATTTTTTTATTGAAGAATTTATAAAGTTTAAAAAATCACTTAAAAATTCTTATGACCAATAAATAAATATAAATAAATAAAATACATCAATGTTAAAATTAAAAATACTAAGAATTAAAATTAAAACTGACGGCAAAATAGTTGGAATTTTTAGTTGGCTTGCACAAACACAAGAAACTGAAACCAATAAATGCCAGCAATGTGCGGCTTAAGTATTCATTGGAGCTTATCATTGTGGCATGAGTGATTTAAAGCCTAAACATTTAAATTAAACTGCTAAGTACATTCATTTAAAATATTAACTAACTGCATCGGTTTAGTTGGTAGCCGTGACGAGCTGTTTATCGCGTTACTCCTTGTGCATTTTTTTATACTCCACGCTGACAAGTCGAGCCTCTTGTATTTGCGTGTGGTTGTTTCCTGTGGTCGCTTTACCGTCAAAAACAACAGCTTCGTCCGCGAGAAGAAGTATTCCCCAATAAGCTTTCATGTTTAAATTAGCATTAATAAAATGTTGAGAGATAATACAGATCAACTGTATAAGGTATAAAGTTTAAAAATCTTTTCGCAATTTTATCCTGCAAAAATAGTGCATAAATTGTTGAAAAATATACTTTAAAAACTATTGAGGACTGTACCATCAGATGATGTCTTTTCATGGCATCACAAAATAAGGAAGAGATTAGCCTAGAAGAAATTGGAAAGCCCTAACGTGCCCTAATCGCATACAGATTCCAAAGTTAGCATTATGCTTTAAAATATAAATGTAGGTCACTGAAATGCCCATGTATTTTTATTCACTTTAAAGCAAGAATTTAGCTGCATTCAGTGGCTCTTTCAGACGTTCAGTGCCCCATTGCCTTCGAGCGCGCCATGCTGCCCTTTGTTTCTGTGGCCATCACTGAGCTTAATACTAGATTTATGTGATTTATAGTGGGGGCATGTCACATATGAAGTAGACTTCACACCATTTTGACATGTCAAAATACCTTGCTCCTAACCTAAGTACCTTACCTTGCCCCTCCTG
Source organism: Rhysida immarginata (assembly GCA_023313115.1). Classification (NCBI taxonomy): domain Eukaryota; kingdom Metazoa; phylum Arthropoda; class Chilopoda; order Scolopendromorpha; family Scolopendridae; genus Rhysida; species Rhysida immarginata. The sequence goes on along the minus strand of JAHWFO010088325.1, from coordinate 21,414 downwards.
GTGAAGTATGGCGAATTGATCTACATACAATAACAAGGAAAACCTCCTGTCCACAAAAAGAATTTTTATTAAGCATATACGTATTTCGAACCCTTTAGGTTCATTATTCAATGCCATGAGTGAATTTGGTACATAGCGCAAGTCCTATATAAAGGAGAAAAGCGCGGACCTAGGAGAAATACCCTGGTCGTAAAATACGAGGTGCATTCAAGTTCTAAGGCCTCCGATTTTTTTTCTCCGGATTGGAAAGAGATAGAAACATGCGCATTGTTTTAAAATGAGGCCGCGTTCATTGTCAATACATCCCAGAGATGGCAGCACCGTATGGCAGATGGAATTTTACCGCCAGCGGCGAGAATGAGAACTGTTTTAGATACTTAAAATGGCGACGTTTTCCTTACTTGAACAGCGTGCAATCATTCGTTTTCTGAATTTGCGTGGTGTGAAACCAATTGAAATTCATCGACAGTTGAAGGAGACATGTGGTGATGGAGTTATGGATGTGTCGAAAGTGCGTTCTTGGGTGCGACAGTTTAATGAAGGCAGAACATCGTGTGACAACAAACCGAAACAACCTCGGGCTCGCACAAGCCGGTCTGACGACATGATCGAGAAAGTGGAGAGAATTGTTTTGGGGGATCGCCGAATGACTGTTGAACAGATCGCCTCCAGAGTTGGCATTTGTGTGGGTTCTGTGCACACAATCCTGCATGACGACCTGAAAATGCGAAAAGTGTCATCCAGGTGGGTGCCACGAATGCTGACGGACGACCACAAGGCTGCCCGTGTGGCACATTGCCAAGCAATGTTGATGAGCAACGACAGCATGAATGGGACTTTCTTTTCGTCGGTTGTGACAATGGATGAGACGTGGATACCATTTTTCAATCCAGAAACAAAGCGCCAGTCAGCTCAATGGAAGCACACAGACTCACCGCCACCAAAAAAATTTCGGGTAACTGCCAGTGCTGAAAAAATGATGGTGTCCATGTTCTGGGACAGCGAGGGCGTAATCCTTACCCATTGTGTTCCAAAGGGCACCACGGTAACAGGTGCATCCTACGAAAATGTTTTGAAGAACAAATTCCTTCCTGCACTGCAACAAAAACATCCGGGAAGGGCTGCGCGTGTGCTGTTTCACCAAGACAACGCACCCGCACATCGAGCTAATGTTACGCAACAGTTTCTTCGTGATAACAACTTTCAAGTGATTCCTCATGCTCCCTACTCACCTGATCTGGCTCCTAGTGACTTTTAGCTTTTTCCAACAATGAAAGACACTCTCCGTGGCCGCACATTCACCAGCCGTGCTGCTATTGCCTCAGCGATTTTCCAGTGGTCAAAACAGACTCCTAAAGAAGCCTTCGCCGCTGCCATGGAATCATGGCGTCAGCGTTGTGAAAAATGTGTACGTCTGCAGGGCGATTACGTCGAGAAGTAACGCCAGTTTCATCGATTTTGGGTGAGTAGTTAATTAGAAAAAAAATCGGAGGCCTTAGAACTTGAATGTAGAAATCTCGTAGTTCTAATTAAGTTACAAACGTAAAATCCGGGAGAATCCCAATTATACAGAAAAATACAAAAATTATACAGAAAAATACAAATCCTAATATAAATTATACAGAAACAATACAAAATTATACAAAGTAAAATAAAACAACAAAAGGGAGGGGGGGACATCATCTTGAGAGCTTCAATGACTTAATCAAAATCGAATCCCCCAGGGGCCCTGTGTCTCCATTCAGTAGTGAGTCCGGGTTTTTTCTAGCGATTTTCAAAGTTTCGAAGGCATCAAGTGCATTACTGTTTCTTACGTGTCTCACCAGTCTGCAGTCCTTTATCCGAATATCGTGTCCGGTATCTAACATGTGTCTAGCCACAGCCAATCTCTCTGGGCGTCCAAACCTGGCATGGGCCGTGTGTTCCTTGAATCTTGTATGGATCTTCCTGCAAGTCGCGCCTCGATATATCTTCGGACATTTGCCACAAGATATTTCATATATACCTGATTGAAGTAAAGGCAGAGTCTTGTCCTTCGGATTACCCAGGAGGTTCCTCAAGACGTTTGGGTTTTTGTAGGTAACAGTCACGCCTGCCTCCTTGAAAATAGATCGCAAATTGGCAGTCAAAGTCTTGTTGAAAGTGATAGGTAGTCTGAACGTCGAAGTGGGTTTGTTGTTGAGGGTCGTCGAATCTTTTATCATCTTAGTAAATCTTCTTCTCCGGAGTAAGTCCTTTACCATTCCACTTCTATATCCATTCTTTATTGCAATCTCCTGAATACGTTTGACTTCCTTCCTGAACCTGTCCTTAGACAAAGGTATATTGAGTGCTCTGTCTATCAAGAATACGAAGGCAGACAGTTTTTGGCTCCAGCAGTGGTTGGAGTCATGGTGGATGTATATATCAGTGTGCGTAGGCTTTCTGTATGTGTCGAAATTCAATTTGTTCTTCGATCGTATAATCTTGAGATCCAGAAAGGGAATAGCTCCGTTCTCCTCCAGTTCCACAGTGAATTGTATCGATTGGTAAAAGCTGTTAATATGCTTTAAAAACGATTGCACATCCGTCTTGCTGGTATCGATTATGGCGAATACATCATCAACATAACGATACCATACTTCCGGGAAATATTCTTCAGCGGCGGCTAGTCTTGCTTCAAACTTCCTCATAAATATTTCGGACAAAATGGGGCTCAAGCAACTTCCCATAGGAGTTCCCAATGACATGTGGAAAAATTCCCCATTGAATTGGAAAAAATTATTGTTGACACATAAGTTGCACAAGGAGATGATATCGTCTATTACCTCCTTTCCTAACTTGTTATCCGCCAGTATAGTTTTGAGGAAATCCAATGTTTCAGGTATAGGGAGATTGGGAAAAAGGGACGTGACATCAAAAGAGACTAAAAGGCAATCTTCCGATAACGTTACGTCTTTCAATTTGTTCACTAATTGTACGCTGTTCTTCAAAGATAAGTCTAGTTCGTCGATATTCAACTTAGACAAATAATTGGCTAAATATTTACCCAGTTCATATGTGGGAGCAGAAATATTGGACACAATAGGGCGGAACTGATTCCCTGTTTTGTGGATCTTAGGTAGTGCGTACAGCTTAGGTAACACCGGGTTCGGAATCGATAGTCTTAAAGGACAAGTACCACTAAAAATCACATACTCTTTTTTTTTTTTTAATTTGATAGCTCATGACGTTTATAGTACATTTCCGTCAATTATTTTCTATAAAAATCATTATATTCCTTCAAAATCAGTGATGAAAACGGCAAAATACGACCGTGAGCAAAAGACTGCGTCCGCCATTATTACGTCTAGCAAGCGCCCCCTGTGACGTCATGGGCCTGATGGCTCAGAAGCCAGCACGCTTGGGAGAACCTGTTGAATCGAATCGTGGCCGACGCGATAGAAAATAGTTTTGCTCGCCGTCTTTAGACATCGATTTGATCATGCCTTATAAAATTTGTTCGGTATTCGGGTGTAACAATTACGATAATAATAAAAGTTTATCGTTTCACCGTTTTCCTGCTGATGAAGTAAGAAAAAAGCAATGGATAAATTTTTGTCAGAGAGAGAAATGGAATCCATGCAAAAGCAACAGGATCTGCTCAGTTCATTTTAAAAACAGTGATTTTGAGGTCGATCCAATTGTTTTCCAATCGCTTGGAATTATTAATAAACAACCAAATTTAAAACCCGATGCTGTGCCTAGTCTGTTTCGACCAAATATGAATGGAATTATCCCAGAACCTCATATTAGTCAAGCGGCTGTGAAACGCCGGCGAATTGAAGTGAGTATTACTGTTAGGAGATAAGAAATAATTACTTGAAAAATAAAAGTTTAATACACGTATAATAGAATATCTGACCCCGTAATTGTCATGGATATTTATTTAGTTAGTGAAAGAAGCTTATGAATCCTCTAATCAGCCTTCGCCCGAAGAAATTGTTATTGAGCCTGTCATCGAAGACATGGAGAGGGATTGTAAGCTTGAACAAGCTGAGATTGCAGGTAGAATCAAGGATAATGACTTTTTCATTATATAAATAGGTTTATAATAACGAATAACTCTCATTAAATTTAACTTTTTTGACTGCAGATTGTACAGAAACTCGTAAAGCTGCTCAAACAGACAATTTTGAAATGCATAACAAATATACCTATGATTATTTGCCTACAAATAGCACAAATAGAGGAACTCAAACATATATTACCTATCCGACTCGAAGTGGTAATGCAGTTTATATTTATTTTAAATTATTTTTGAGGCACATATATTCAATTTTAATAACGCTCTCATTTTTTTTTAAATCATTACAGTCAATTCTCGTTAATACGAAACTGGGTAATACGAAATTCCGGTTAATAAGAAAACATTGTGTGGCCCGTCCCCGAAAAAGCAATTACTATGTAAAATTCTCTGCTTTATACGAACATATTTTTATTAAAATACGGTTTATACGAAGGAAAATTTCATAATTTTATTGAAAAATAGTCCTTTTAGGAACAATTTTAATGATAAAATTTCAGATTTCGAAGTGTAAATTTAATAAAAATAATTTTCAAAGTCATTTCATATGTGATTGCTTCTGAATTACAGTATTCGAATAAATGAATACTCGATTTTTTTAATCAGTCGATAATTTTAGTCGATAAAAAAACATCGGTTATTTAGTCGAATTTTTCAAACTAACGAATCACGTGCTTTCAAACTAACGGGAAATCTGATTCGCGAAATCTGAATCACGTGCTTATAATCTTCTGCCCGAGAAATCTTATCATTTAAAAGGTGAAAAGTGTCTTGGAGGTATGCATGCGTCATTTAAACTTTATTGTATTTTTTACCGATAATTTTGTACATGTATCTAATGTTCTTTTACGGTATCTTTCATAGGGAAAAGTAACAAAGAACGGTTGTCAGTATTATTATGTACAAATATGGATGGCACTGACAAGAAAAAGCCGATAGTTATTGGCAAATTCGCCAGGCCACGCTGTTTTAAAAACGTAAAAAATTTGCCCGTTATTTATTTCAACAATAAAAAAAATCGTTTTAGCGCGAAAACAAACTGTTATTACAGATTTGTTTAGGAGAGATGAATAAAAATTATTTCTAACTTAAAGTATTCTATTTCCGTGCTTATTTCATAACACTTTTAGTATTGTTGGTTTATACGAAATACGAATAATATGAAAAAATTTCTTGGTCCCCACGATTTCGTATTAACGAGAATTGACTGTAGTTTCAATTGGCCTACAGACAGACACACCATATGCAGAAGATAGAGATGAAGAAGAAGAAGCTGAACAAAATGATGTGAACAAAAAGTTTTCATAGCATAATCAACCATTTTTGCCCTAAATCAACACATTATTTTTATGAGAGTATGATTTGCAGGTGATAATGTAGTTCTTATTATATCAAATATCTTTTGTTTGAATCATCTTATTTAACTGTATGCTTAATTAGTTTAACATAATGGTTTTTTAAATTTTAGAATGTATTTAGCAGCATTACATTTCAATGAGAATTCTTCAAAGCAAGTCTCAAAAGATGAATGGGGAACGCCACGGCTGGTAATAACTTTCCCAAAGTGCAAAAAAGGAGAACATTCTGTTAGACCTTTAAAAGAAGCAAGCAGCTATGGTAAATATTCTACTTTCAAATAAGAAAATATTTTAATGCCAATTAAAAATAATACTAAACAGATTACAAAATTCTTTCAGAATATTGCCACTCGCTACTACAAGAAGCACTTAAATTATGGGAGGAAAAGAGTTACAGCACAGCAAAAAATTGGAAAAGAAACTATTTAAAACCACCACCTTTATCAGATATGTGTAATCGCCCGAGCAAAGAAAATGTTATATCTCTCTTCAAAACACGATATCCAAATAAATAAATGAAAATAGTGCCTGTTATTATTCAAGAATAAAAAATATTTCTTTATTGAAAAGTTATTCAGACTTTTTTTGTATGAAAAATCAAATTTTATTATAACCCATATAGAGAAGTAGGGTCATGTTGTTTATTAAAATGCTTTAATTGATA
>JAHWFO010088325.1:0-11557 GCA_023313115.1 Rhysida immarginata | reverse complement strand
AGCAAACATTTGAAAGCGACCCATATCTGAAATCTATGTACAGTTTCATATTTGAATATTCAGATTATAGCGAAGTTTTTCCATTTAGTTTTTAGGGAACAGAAAAATTTCAAATTTCAACTCTTCTGTAGTCCTGTAGAGCATAAGGCCCCTTACATATACAAATACTGGCGTTGAGGAAAAAGTATGTTAAATTCAATAATTAAAATTCACCCAAAGTAAAAAAAGAAAAACATTTATTGAAAATTAAACAAAATTCTATTATCCTCAATTAAATAGAACACCTAAAATTAATTTAGGTACAATTCCATCTTATTTCTAACAATTTACAATTTAAATTCATTAATAAGTTTTAGTTAGTGTTTAAAAATTAAAAGTAGTTTTTGGCTTAAAATAGTTTTCTTCTTACATTAAAAATGAATTTAAATTGTTGAATTGGGGTGGAATTGTATTTAAAATAACTTTAGAAATCTCCCATGTAAATTCAGGTTACTTTTGTTTAATTTTCAAAAAATCTTTTTAATTTTTAAATTCAAGTTGAGGTGAATTTTTTATTATTGAATTTAACATAACTCATCCTACAGTGACTGTAAGCTAAATTTTGTGAACCTACATGCTTTTGTAAATTCCTTTTTCTTTTATATTTTCCATTAAAAAAGCTCTTCTGCAATACTAAATGATTTGTTTTTATTCATTTTAGAACATACGTGTGTTTTACTTTAAAAAAAAAATTAAAAATCGACACAAAATAAAAAAAAAAAGACAGGTAAACGAGACAAACTCATAGAAATACATTTGAAAAATGAGCGTCTGCTCGTATTGTAACATCACAGCCGTTGTAGGGTGCCACCAGCAAATGAGCATCTGCTTACTACCATCGTTTACAATGGAAAACCCTAGGAGTGTCACTTCTGTTATTCTTATTCTATGTTCGTTGACGTGGCCCAGGAGTTCATGCCATGTAACAATCGATGGATGGCATGGTTTCTCGATAGTATGTGCTCCCTCACTCTTCATGTGTACGAAGTGCAAGTCTGCTTCTCTTGTTGCCTTGACAATGACCTTGCTCTTGTCATTTAGGACTTTGGCCTCATGCCTGTTGAAGATGACGGTGCAACCCTTCTCTGTAATCTTGCTCTCAGCTAATTGGTTAATCCTGAGGTCTGGAACATGCAGTGACTTGGAGAGGGTGATCGTACTGCCGTCAGTTTTCTTAAATTCAACAGTTCCAATACCTTCAATGGATGAGGTCCCAGCGTTTGCCATCTTGAGATGGTTGCACTCATTCTTCTGCATTAGTAGGAAAAGGTTCTCATGAGTACAGATGTGGGATGTAGTACCACTGTCCAGAATCCATTTGTCTGTGGCGTGCCCTTGCAGACATGTGAAGAGGGCCGTGTGTTCGGCTGCTGTCATGCTTGCATTTTCAGACTCCAAGTCTGTTCGAGCTGCTTTCGAAATCTGCAGTCTGCAATGACGTGGCCTCGCCTACCGCAATGTTGACATCTGACCTTTCGGCATTGATTCGATCTGTCAGGTCTTCCTTGGCGACGTCGATCCTTCTTATCCATTCCTGCGTCTCACAGAAAGGGTAGTCGTTGCTCGTTTGGATTGCTACATGTCCTCGCAGATCCTCCTGGATTTGTTTCTTAGCATCTTCAAGGAAGGGCAGAATTTTCAATGTTCGAATCACACTAAGAATGTATGAGAAACTTTTGGGCAAGCTTAGTAGTAGTGCAGTAAGTGCAATTTTCTCCATGGTCGGTGGATCCACCATTTCTTCAAAGATATGGACAGTATCTGTGTAAATTTCCAGATACTTGTCGAGGTCATCTTCGGATATTAGTCCACGAAGAAGCTTGACTTGCGGTACACAAAGACAGCAAAAGGTCGCTGCGGGCTTTCGCATCCCTCAAGTCCCACTCGGTGGCTTTAGTCAAAGATGCGGTGTCACCATCTATGATCTTGAGTCTTGAAACGCACTTGGTTAGCTGATCCCATGTGCCATTTCCTTGCTCATAACAGTTTTTTTTTTTCCTTTTCTTAAAACTGACAAGAATGGTGCAGTGGCACATGCTAAATGAATTGTGACACTGAAATTGCACTTACAACAATTATAAATAATAAACTAATTTCATAAATATATATTTATATCAGTATGGAACGCATTATTATATTTTACATTGATTCCCATGGGAAAAATGGTTTCGTTTTATGAGTAAGGTTCGGGAAAGAATTATGCTCGTTAGCCAAGGTTCCACTGTAATTACTGCACGATGTACATACTATTACATATAATGCATCATATTGGTATCTATAGTTTATCACCTTTCATTAACATTTTTAACTATACTCGGGGGCCCGAAAGATGACCATTTCGTAGGGGAGGTGTGAGGATGTAACCATTCTAAAATAAGGGAGGGAAGGGCGTTGCTCCTTTTCTCCTACCCCCAACCCCAATTGGAAAGCTAAAAATCTAATTTAGATCGGAAGGGTAAAGCACAGTAAATAATACCAAAGGATTAACCCTGACTATAATTCCCCTACTCCACCCCCCTACCCCCAGCCTTTTTATTTGTAGGCTAAAAGCACTTTAAATCCGATTTTCAACTCATTTTTATTTTTTTATTTTTATACAAATTTTTAATTATTTTTCGTATGGAATAAATTACGGCTTAGTAAATCTATATTTTTAATGAACTGTATTTCTAATGTGGAAAAAAATTCATACAAATGAAAACATCCATTCAACCAAATAGTAATTACAAAAGTTTATTGAAGTTTAAGAAGGCCATCGATTATGTTACTGATCCCACTCATTTTTAAATGCAGTTGGCCTATTATATAATGATAATTAATGATACTTTACAACATTATTTCTTATTAACCGTGATTATCACGTTATTTTATACTTAAAAATGAGAATGTACGATATTCCGGGGTTTATGATCGGTTCAGAACAAAATTATTTTGTAATTTTTTTTTAATAATTTGGCCTACTTTTATGTAAATATTTATTTTAATTTAATTCACAAATTTTATACAAATAAAAAAATTAATAAAAAAAAATGATACAAAATATAATCCTCTTTCCAAAAGTACATGTTCAACAAAAATTCTAATAATATTGAAATAAAAAAAATGAAAAAAAAACAAGAAAAAATTGCTTAATCTCAAAAAATAAAATAAAATAAAAAAGTAATATTTTTTTTTTAATTTCGAAAAAAAATACAAAATAAATGTTATAATGATATTAATAAGAACTCATTTAAAATTAAATTTTCACTATTAACCCATTTAATACATGTTAAAATTTAACATATATATTCTGTAAATAATTATTTTAGTTGAATGTAAAGGAAATTACATGTATATTCTTTTGTATATTTAGTATAAATACCATGAAATAATATTAAGTATATAAATAAATAGTTCAAAAACGAATCTACAGGCCATAATTGGATTGACTATTTTGAACTATTAATTTATTTGCTTTATTAATATTATTTCATGGAATTTACATCTAATTCTGTAAATAAGTTAATACATGTTAAGGACTTTTTATTTTTTTCTCATATTTTTGCGTGAAACCATAAGCTGAACACAAGTGTACCATTTCGTTTCTGCCTCTATTTTTATGCTCGAAGATCTATTATGCCATGGGGAAATACTGGCCTATTACTGAATCTTGACAAGTCAATTGTCGTTTCGTTTAATAGATCTACGGCCCCTTTTAATTATGGCTATCACCTTCAGAACAAGGTACTTTTTAGAGCCAAGTCGGTTAAGGACCTTGAATTCATATTGTTGTATAATCTCTTTTAATGAGCACATGAACTCCTTGTATTTAGATATATCTCGCCGCCTGGGACTGATTAAAAGAGCATCTGTTTTTTTTATGGGTGCTAGAACACTCGATATTTTATTTAAGGCCTTTGTTGTCCCTAAGATTATTTATTGCGTTTGGGTTTGGTTTGGGGGCAATTTTTAAATCCTCCACAAAATTCAACGCAAATGCACTAGTCGATCTATTCAAAAGAAAAACATAAAACTGGTCTTGACCAATTGTCAGTTTTTAGCATTTATCGCATTATTTATATTGTTTTACTTAATCTTTTAGTTAGTATTTTTTTTCATAAAATTTAAATTAATCATTTAAACTCCTTAGATCAATAATAATTTATATCCTGAGTTTAATTTTACCACTTTACGTAGGACCCGTAGGGGGTTTACTCTAATTCCCACTATTATTTGGAAATAGTCTTTCTCGGGTAACTCCAGTTTCTAAATTAGTCAAAAATTATGTGGAACGTTATAATTACATAGACCGTTCCTGTGCTGAGGGTCTGCATGTAAATTTATTTTCCTAGTTTTTTTGGGTTTTTTTTCTCTTCTTACCTGTTAGTTTTTAATTCTTAATTTTTGTGTTGTTCTTAGTAGTTAATTATTAGTTTTTGTTTTTTTTATTTATTTTTTTCATCAACCCCTCTGTGGGCATTTAGCCTGTTGGGGGGCAACAAGGGGCTCTCCCCTCCGGAGTATCTGGCGGGGTATTCCCCTTTTGCTGCTACAATTATTATTATTACTATTATTTTTATTATCATCTTATTTTATTTAATGTACTTAAATCAAAAAATAAAGGTTTAAATATTTTTTTTAATTATAGAATTTCTGTTATTCTTCCACAGCTATGGCATCACCTAACAAGAAGAGACGAGGACATTATTGAAGTTGATCAATGGAAAACATGATGCAGGGCTGTAAATTCACAGCAAATGTCAGTCAGAAAAGCCGTTAAAACCTTCAATGTTCCAAGGACTACCTTACAAAACAGGATTGAATTGAACGATCCTACACTGTCTTTGAAACCTGGCCCAAAACCTCATATGGATCTACAGGACGAAAAAAAATTAATAGATTTCGCTACTAATCGTGCTGCTCTGGGCACTGGATTTGGTAAAAAACAATTTTTATCATATGCAGGCGATTTAGCGAAAAAAACAGGCCGAGAATTTAAAAACGGGGTTACATCAGATAAGTGGTATCGCCTAATAAAAAAACAAAATGGAAATTTAGTACTTCGTAAACCAGAAGCCACTGCAAGTATTCGACATGAGAGAATGAATCCTACAATTATAGAAAATACTTCGATGCATTAAAAACAAGTTTACAGAATAACAATTTAATGGATAAGCCATCTCAAGTCTGGAATATGGATGAGACTGGTATCTCTTTAGATGACAGACCAAAAAATATTTTGACTGAAAAAGGTACAAAATATATCCATAGTCGAGTCAGTGGTAAAAGAGAAATGCTTACGATTATTACTTGGGCAAATGCATCCGGTGAAGCAATTCCTCCACATATAAGGCACCCTCCAAGGATTTGATGTTGAAAACGCTCCTCAAGGCACTACAATGAGTGTTTCAGATAGTGGCTGGACAAAACAAGGCATAGCTTATCTGTGGTTTCAAAATACTTTTTAAAAAAATATTGGGCCTGAACATCCTCAGTTACTAATAATGGATGGACATGATTCACATAATTATGTAGAATTTATTAATTTGGCCATTCAAGAGAACATTATTTTAGTCGAGATGCCAGCCCATACATCAAATTGGCTGCAACCACTGGATCGAACAGTCTTTTATCCATTAAAATCTCATTTCAATGAAATTTGTCAAGAAATGATGAACAATTATCCTGGTGTTACTGTCAACCACGCAAATTTTTGTGAGTTGTTCAGTAGACCTTGGGAAAAAGCTTTAAGAAAGATAATATAAAATCTGGATTTGCTGCATGTGGAATTTCTCCATTTAATCCAGACGCAATTCCTAATGAGGCGTATTTGCCCAATACATTGCATACATCAAATGATCTTGAAAACGAAAATGAAACAATTTCCACCGACGAAATTCAAATACATACTTCTGATGCCATTGCTAACTTCAATTCTTCTTATAACAAGCTGACAGATATCATTCCAACTGAAGGTGATTTATCGCCTTATACACCATTGTCAAACACTTCTGCAGCTCTTATCGAGTCATCTGCTAATTCTGAAGATGCTGGTTTTGTGAATGATAACCCAGATCGAACAAATCAAAATTATGAGAACAATGATGTGAATGTCTCTCATTAAGAGCACTAGAACAAGCTATTTCAAATGCAGATCTGGAACATTTTTTAATTTGCTACAGACAAGGAAGAGCCATTAACAATCCCTTATATATTATCTGGAAAAACTATAAAGACCTTGTGTTATTAACTAAAGAACAAACTTCTACTATTTCTGAATCTTTCACGTCCACCGAAAACAGTTCAATTACAATAAACAACTCTGCAAATGATATATCACCTTTACAAGAGATTTTTAATAAGACAGCAAATCAAAATGAAAGTAGGCCTTTAATATCAAAAAATTCATTTTATTCCAAAAAGAAACTCAACAAAAGCCCTTTTTCAAAATACATCTAATCCTAATGATGAAGATGAGGATGTGCTACCTTATCCTAAATATCAGAAATCATCCGAAACCCCAAATAGAAAGAAAAAAGAGCAATCGTACTTTGTATTAACAGCCAAGGAATTTTATGAATCAAAAGTAAGGCAAAAAGAGAATCGTGAAAAAGAGAAGTTAGAAAGAAAAAAAAGACGCGAAAAAAAATGAAACTGAATAAAAGTAGATTCTTGTAAAAAAAAAATTTTAAAATTGTAGCTTACTAGTTTAAAATGTCAAATTTCTTAATCTAATCTCATGTTGAAGAATCTTTGTGCAAATAAAAAAATCTTTAACAAAATCAGCTGGGTTTTTTTTTATTATTATTATTAAGTTTTAACAATTCAATGAAATTGTGACTGAAATTAAGTCAATGTGGCCGAAATTAAGTCAATGTGGCCAAAAAATTGTCAAATTTTTACTTCCCTGTTATTTTATAATAATTTCAAATAGATAATGAAAAATGTTAATATTTTAATTAATAATTTAATACCTAGATAACATAATGACAGTTTAAACAATGATCTAAGTTGGAGATTTTAGTTTAATTCTACAGTGCAAAATATTTGGGGGCTGAAAACTGGTCATTTTACCCTAACATGTAAGTTTTAGGGCAGATCATGGGATAAGTGGTTGATACTTTACCTAAATACTTAAATGATATAGTTCTGATAAGTGGTTGAGAATCATAGAAAATAGGCAAGTTAACATGAATATTTTGCTTATTGCGTTGATAAAAGAGCATAAATTTAGTTTTATTAGTATTGAGAGATAACGAATTAGCTAAATTCCATAACCGTAAGATAGAAAGAGACCGATGGATTGTCATAGTAAGTTTGGAGATACAAGAATCAGCAAATAAAAGGGTAACATCGTTGGCATATAGAATAGAATGAGTCCTTATTAGAATATTAGTACTTGAATCCTTTCTAATGGTTACTGATTGGTTTTCAGTATATTCTTCCTCAACTGATCTCAATTTTTTGTTGCATATATCCTTGGGTTACGAGCGTTATTTCACCAGTGTGTCAATAAGACCATTTCTGACTGGAGTTTTCCAATTCGTAACTCTTGGATTACTCTGTATATCTTAAACTTGCCAAAAAAAGAGAAATACAATATACTTAAAATTACGTACAAAACCCACTCCCATTTTACGGAGGGAACTTGAGAATTTTTCAAACCTTGTTTTACTAAATAATGATTAACTGTGCATGTGCAAGTTTTACCAAATTGTCTTTGGCAAAATTTATTAGCCAAATGTATACAGCTAATGTTATAAAACGCCCAAGCAAACATCTTGAAAATTCAGAAAGATATCATTGATAGAATGAGTTGAATTTCAGTTGGTCTCAAGAATAAACAAAATGATAAAGGGCTTTCTCTAAATTTTTATTTTGGATCGGAGACCAGTATCAACTACTTCTTACACTGATATGCAATAAAAGAAACACATGACATTAAACTTAAGAAAAAAAAAACTTATAAGAACAACAGTATAAAATAAAGTCAACATACAGTAATAAGTAAGCAAATCATTAAATTACATATAATATAATCTCAAAAATTATGTGACCTGATGCCAATTGATAAAGGAAAAGACAAATTAATAAATTGTTATCAGGACACTTCAGTCAAAAACAAATGAATTGATAGTGACCATGATATTAATAAAACTAGTGAAGATCAGCAGCATGTCTGATTCGTCTGATCTTACCATTTAAGTCTTTAACAAAAACTGAGCCGCTAAAAGTCCAGATATTAGTCAGTTCAAATTGGGACTTCTAGGTCGTAGCCTTTCCAGTTCTCGAGTCCACCTGGTTGTGGGTTCGAATCCTGCAATGGGCATGGATGTTTGTGATTATCCTGGGCTGCGCACAGATATAACTTGTGTAAAAGGTGCAAAATGACCTTAGTAGTCAACGCCAAAAATTCTAATAAACCAACCAACCAAATCGGGACTTCCCATCTCAGAGAAGCTTGTAACGCATGGTAGTAAGATCCTCCATTATTGCAACTCGTGGCTGTCGAGACATCAATTTTTTTGCGATTTTTTATTACTAAGTCACGAAGCAAATAAGAGAAGCGCGAAATTAAAGGACGAGGATTTCCAGATGTACGAGGGCCCAGGTGATGCACCGCCACGATGTCCGTGGAATTGATCAAAACGTCTAAGTTTTCAGAAAAGAAAGAAGGTAACATATCCACAAGCACTTCAGATGGCGAAGCCAAAAATTCATATGTTAGATCATCATGAGTGCTGCTCAAGACTGTCTGACTCCTCTGATAATGAATCAATTCTAGAGCTGCCATCGACGTAATTTCGTTATCAAGGTTATTAAAGTTTTCTTGTAGAGAATTACACCTAGCATCAAATGCCTCCAATTGTGAAGACAATATATTCAGGCGAGAGGTAACTGTTTAAATTGTTACTCACTTCAGAAAGTCTATTATCAATAAAATTACTAGAGAACAAATCCCAGAAGTTTGGCTGCTAGAAAATAGCCAGAATAGATGACTCAGTCAAAGACAGGGAGCGATCTTCAGATGTAGTCTTCTAGGGCATTCCACCGGTGGCTAGACGGGTAGAAGATGGCTTCAACGATGTTGTATTACTTTTCAGCATAATTGTACAAATGAATCGAAAACAGAAGTTGCAGACAACAGCACTAATACAAGATTAAAAGTCCAGGAAGTAATCAGAACATTGTCGAGTCTCAGCGATTTAAGTCTCAGGCTATTTGATTTGTCTTAGTTAAAGTTAAGACAAAAAGAAAATTAATTACTAACTTAGTTTTAATATATAAGAATTTAATCTTTATTTCAATTAAAATTTAATTGAATTAAACAAAGACAAGTTAATTACTTAAAATGCTTTATTAGCACAAAAAGTTAAACTACAAAAGTGCTGTATAGTGGATTTATGATTCAAACATCATTTGAATCAGACATTGCGTTGTGTATTTTTTTTTTTTTTATTTAACCATTACTTTAAGTTATAACTTATCAAATCTTGGCTGTGAGGAATTAAATAAGTGTGGTTGCAAATTGAGAGAAAACAAAGGCAGTGGACCAAGTAGAAAACATAGAAATTTCAATTTTAATATTCACAAAAGATTTCATAAGTATCATTTTCCATCAGAGATATTATAAAACAAAGAATTGCTCAGTAAAATTAAATAGTGTTATTGAAAACATGAGATAAAAAAGTGCTTGAATCAAATCAAGTTATTTCAATAATAAAGAAACTGTCAAATAGACTGGAAAACATACAATAATGTATGTAAAGAGAAAACTATAGAATAATTTGTGTGGCCAGCACAAAATGGAAATTAAACATTAAACATTTAATGCAAGACTGAGCTAGGTGGGCTAAAGTAAAGTTATCCAGGAGTTATCAAGAAGTTGTTAAAATCAAACAACTTGCAAAATGATTCAATCACCAACAAAAGACCAGAGAAGTTATCTTCTCTGCTAAACATTATAGATTCATATCCAAAGGATATGAAAAAAAAAAAATTAACATTTAATATATTTGACTACTCAACTCTGACTACATAATGGTTGCAAAATAAATAAAGGGACACTAAAAGTTAAGAATTAAAAACCCCCCAAGAAAATATTGAAAGATAAATTTAAAATTACATATTGGCCAGGACTGAAGATAGAAGAAAATATAAAAAAAAATTTACAGTTAATTAAGTTTGGAAAGGTTAAATGTCCGGATCACAGTTAACTAAGAGTCCCTAACAGCATGATGTGCTCACGACAGTATAAAGAATTAGCATGGTGAAAAGTGGATTAAAATGACTTCTGGAGAAGAGATTGTCTGAGAAGCCAGAACAACCTGAATCACAGTCTATGGAATAATGTCCATCTCAACAGAACTAATGGGTGAGGATGAATATGGAAAGATTGCTTACATATCCTGATACTGTGGAAAGGCTATTTCACAAATACATCTTTGGATGATTATCAGATGGACATCAGGTTATGGAAAAATACACAGAAGTGGCATGTAGATGGAATAGCAAAATCATTGTTGGAACTGGAGCCGATGTTATGGCTCCAGAGGAGCACACTTAGTTGTTAAAGCAGGCAGGGTGCCCAGGCGCACATGCTGTAGGAAGACGGGCAGCCCTCAAGGGCTGCACCTCCTATTCAAACACCTCAAAAAGAGGCCCGTCCGCCCACCGGTGGGTCATCGATGTCGAGAGGAAAGGTGAAGAGGTACGAGATGGTATTCGTAACCCCCTTCGATGACCTTACAGAGACGCTGAGATGATGAATAGCGTCTCCGGAATGTAGCTGGGCCAAGCCGATGCCATTCAAGATGAAGGAAGGACCTGAGATGAATGGCACCCTTCCTCCAGATGGCTGAGGCTGGCTGATGAACACCAGCATATTGCTGCTGATGGACCAGCCAAAGCTCTCTGTTCATAAAAACGATGGAAGTGGCTAGGTCCAGCTTGTACGCAGCACCGGTGGAGCAGTCCAACTGAAATCGCACTGACTGGTAGGTAAAATCAGTCAGAAGATAGTGACGAGAGAGGCGATCCCAAATGGACTGAGCAAACGGGCACTCGTAGAAAACATGAGGAACTGTCTCACGCAACCCACAAAACTGGCAACCAGCAGATCTGACCACTCCCCACCGATGTAGACATTGGAGAGAGTAGAACCCATGGTGCAGCAAGCGCCATTGAAAGTTGAAGACCTCTCAAAGGCAAGAGACTTGACGGACTTCAAGATGGCTGGCCATGGATATTCAGGGTGCCACCGTACGATGTCAGAAGTCGCACCCTGGTCAAACTGCTGGAAGAACCAAGATAGACGAAGGTTTCCCCAGTCCTGCGGGTCAAGCTGTCGAAGGCCAGACAGTAAAGATGACAAATGGCGCCAGACTAGATGGTAAAAGTCCGGCGAACGTGAAATGATCGTCACTGGCAGCATGGACGGAAAAGGTAGCCTGTTCACTTTCAAGAAGAAGCGCAGATGCAGAAAGAAGAAGTTGGCCCAGATGGGGGGAGGAAGGAGGAAGGCACGAATCAAGGCGGC
>JAHWFO010088324.1:54776-75261 GCA_023313115.1 Rhysida immarginata | reverse complement strand
TATAGATAGTTGTTAAAATAAGCCTCCATATCTTCGTAAGTCTTAAAACTAATATCTGAATCGCTGCTTTCATGTCCAAACATTGTGAAAATTGTAGTGAACGCAGTACTGAGTGAATGTAGATCTATAGTGAATGTTAAAGCTTCACTGCAAAGCTTGATGAGAGCAATCCTCGCACTATGTCACGCCTCCACCCAAGATGGATGCCCCCGATTTCAAATCATGCTCGGAATTTTCGTTTTTCACACATTTAGGATTCGAATTTTAAAAAATTAGATATGCTATGATGCTATTAATAGGTTAGTCTTTCGATTTAAGTAAAGTTGTATGTGACCGTAGAGTTGTCCTTTAAAAGTAGTGTCCATTTATTGTTTATCTCTATTGATGGTTTGGCTAAATTTTTGTTATTTGTAGTGATATTTATTGTTTCTTTAATTAATCTTTTTTATAATTTTCTTCTTTTCCAATGATTTTTGTGTTATTCCAATCTGGTGTGTGGTTTTTTTTTTTGATACAATATTTACTAAATGGTTGTTTTTGTCTTTGTGGCGAAGTGCTCTTTCATGTTCTTTTAATCTTATTTCTAATTGTCGTTTAGTTTGACCTGTGTAGATATGTTCACAATTTTTACATGGTATTTGATAAATTATATTTCTAGTGTTCCATTTTTCTTTATTATTTTGACATATTTCTTTGAAATTGATATTTGTGCTATTATTTTGATTGATTGTTGTTTTTAGGTTGGTGGTGGTTATTAATGTTTTAGTAATGTTATTTGTTATTTTTGGTATGATTTTTATGTTTGGTATTTGTTCTAATATTTTTTTCTGTTTGTGGAAAATTTTATTATTGTATTGTATTGAATATCTTTTTTGTTGTTCTTGTAGAATTGGTATAGTTTTTGTTGTATTGTTTGTAAACGCATCTATTAAAATTTTGTCTATTAAAGTTATTGGATATTTGTTTTTTAATAGGTTCAGTTTAAGTTTTTTTAAATTTGTAGGAATATATTTCGGGGATGTAAGATTTTTTATTCTTTGTAAATGTTGTTTAATAGTGTTAATTTTTTGGTGTGTGGGTTGTTGTGATAAGTAATGTGGTATGTTGTTACCTTTTGTTGGTTTTTCATATATCTCAAAATCTAGATTATTTTCATTTTTTATAATGTTTATATCTAAAAATGTGATACGGTTGTTGGTCATGTTGTTGTGTGTAAATTTTAAAGGATATCGTTCTTCTAATAGGTGTATTAATATTTCTATTGGTTTGTTCATTATGATTAGGATGTCATCTACATATCTCATCCATATTTTTGTGTTGTTTGTGTTGTGATTTGTTTAGTAAATTGTGCTCCATGTTATTTAAATAGATGTTCGAAAGAATTGGTGATAATGGGCTACCCATGGGTAAGCCTTCAATTTGTGAATAAATTTTTTCATTAAATTTTAATTGATTGTTGGTGAAACATAGATTTATGGATTGTATGATTTTTAGTACTTTCGTGTAAGGTAATTTTGTTTTTAATTGATTTTTTATGATGTCGAGAGTTGGTATGATTGGGATGTTATCGTACATTGCTGTTATATCTATAGTATAAATTTTGTCTTTATTTTCTAATTTTAGTTATTCTAATGTTTGTTTGGCTAGTGTTGAGTTTTTTATTGTGTAATTAAAATCAAAGAATTTTTTAAATAATTATCTAGAAATTTTGCTTTAAGTGATTTAGAAAATATGTCGCTTTAAGTGATTTAGAAAATGAATTTCGCTCGCCATTAATTTTTGAAGAAGTCCAGAACAAATTGTTTGGTAACATAAAGGTATTTTATGTATATATAAATGAACTTTTCTACTTAGAATATTTTATGAATTTGAGTAGAAGTTTTGTTTTATGATTCAAGATTCAACTGTCTAATAGAATGTTTACCATTGCTTGATGAATATATTATTTGAACATGCTGAACTGCTAATTTTGATGAAAAATAATCATATGTAGCTTAAGAGTATTAGATCGATAAGATAAAAAAAAAGAAATAAAGCACTGGCAAATATTTTCCAGAGACCCGTGCGTCTGTGTTTATTCTTATTTAAAATCAGATTGCTCAGGGTTAATTGTTTTAATGAGTACGTGATGTTATGGAACCTCTACAGTGTTCTCCCCAGAAAATTTTATCAGGTGGGTGGAAAGATAAAATAACCGGGCGGTCAAAATTAGAAACAAATAAAATATGCAGTGGTGTGCAGTTTTTCATGTATTCAGCCAAGCGGTGACCAAAATCGGCTGGGCGGCACGCCCGTTCAAAAGGGTCTAGGGAGAACCCTGATTTGTTTTCTTAGGCTTTTTGTAGCGCCAGTTCCTAGAAGCCAATCGTGACATTACACTATAATAGTAAAACTATCCGTTTGTGTAGTTATTAATTACGTAATTTTCGGGGTATAATACACCCCTGTGGATAACACGTGCCCTTGATTTTTCGTATTTTTAGAAAAATTTCCAGCACATAATACGCACTTTATGTACCTAAGATGGCGATTCAGCATCAGGGAGTGCTCTGCCATTTTTGTTCAAACGCGCAGTGCATATGGTCATCTGATTTTTAAATGCTTTAGACTTTTTATATATTGCCATAAAATGAAGAAATGATAATATTCAAAATAAATGATCATATAACAAAAATCTATTCTTTACATTTAAACTTACATTACATCAGAAATAAATTTATTTAAAGTTGTTCAAAATCGGAATCATCTGTGTCCAAGTTCTTTGTTAGGCCTAATTATTGTTTCTTCTTCCTAATCTTAATTCTAATGATTCAATCATCCACAGGAGGGGTAATTCCTGCTTTCACAAAAGCATTCAAATTGTATTTTCTTGTATTCTCTGCCAAGCAAATTAATGGCAAAATATATCCATTTGATAGATAATTCAAACGTTTCGTCTCCACATCTTTATAAAACATTGTTTTCTCTCCCCATCTTCAAATTTTTATCAAAGTTCGATTAGTAGCAAATATTGATAAAACTGCGGAATAGCATTCCCTAACTTCTTTGACTGATATCATAAAGACTGATTGCATTCATGTATCATATTTATTACTGTGTCAGTAATAATTAATGGGTAAGTAATTCGCCTTACTCTTTGAACTTTATTATTACAGAGTTCATGCAGAATAACAGTCACTAAAACCACTGTGGTGACAGATGTCTCGGCTTGGCAGCCATTTTAAAAAGCTGCTGAGAAAAAACTGGTATTCCTGGTTTTATGTACAGAAAACAAAAGAGAGCCATCGAATTCACTTTTGCATTAAATATATGTGAAATATATTTATATGTGGAACATAAAGTGAGTAAATATAATGTATATTGTATTTACGATACAGGGGTCCAAAAAGTATCCACCACCACTACAGTCCACCATTTGCAATCCCCTGCTGGATGTAGGTCTTCTCTAAACTCTTCCATTCTTCGAGATGTAGTTGGAGCCAAAAACTGTGGACGAAATGCAACAATGACGACAGCAAACCACTGATCCATATAAGTTTTTTATTCAGACGTATGAATAAAAAACTTATGTGGATCAGTGGTTTCCTGTCGTCATTGTTGTCTTCCATTCTTCTCTGTTTGAAGCTTTGGGTTTCTAGTTGACACCAGCGACCTTCCTTATTTCTTCTATCCACCTTGCGTGGGGCTGTCCTTTTGGGCGTTTATGGTCTCGAGGGTACCAATCCAGAATGACTGTGGTCCATCTCATGTCTTGTCTTCTAGCGATGTGACCAGCCCATTGCCATTTAGAATGTTTGATCTGTTAGATGACGTCCGTCATCTTCGTTTGGCTTCTTATCCAGCTGTTGCTTTTTCGATCTCTTCTTGTAATTCCCAGCATACATCTTTCCATGCTTCTCTGTGTTGTCTGTGTTGTCCTCCTTGATAAAGTCCATGTTTCAGCTCAATGGGCAAGTGCTGGTAAAACACTGGTTGAAAACTTTTTGTTTCAAGCTAAGTGGCATGCTGCTCTTCAAGATAATGTTATTTTTGCCAAAAAGCACTCCATGCTGTTCTAATTCGTCTGTTAACTTCATTCAGATTGTTGCCATCCATAATGATTTCTTGTCCGAGGTAAGTGTAGTTCTGTACTTCTTTAATCACGATGCTGCCTGCCATGACCTTCTGTTTTGGAGCAAATGCATTGAACATAACTTTTGTCTTCCGTGTGTTCAGTTTCAGTCCTACACACGGGCTAGCCTCTGCTAGTTCTTGTAACATTTCCTCCAATTCAGAAGGACTACTACTGGTGATAACGATGTCATTGGCAAAACGAAGGTGGTTAAGGAATTCACCGTTTATTTTAAGTTTTTTTTTTTGTCCAGTTCAGTTCCTTGAAGACTTTCTCTAAGACTGCTGTGAAGAGTTTTGGTGTGATGGTGTCTCCTTGTCTTACTCCTTTACCAAGGTTGATCCTTGCTTTTCCTTTATCCAAACGAATGTTAGCAGTCGCTTTACTAAATATCTTCTGGAGAATACTAATACAGCTTCCAGAGCTTTCACTACAGCATGTGCGAACAGTGAGTCGAAAGCTTTCTCAAAGTCGATGAAGGCAAAGCAAAGTGGTACTTCGTATTCGTTGTGGCGTTCCATAAGTTTTCTAATGTGGTCGATCGTGCTATATCCGCTTTGAAAGCCCGCTTGTTCTCTTGGTTGTGCCGAATCTAATGCTGAATCAAGTCTGTTTGTCAGGACTTTACTGAAGATCTTATAAACAACTGACAAAAGGGTGATAGGGCGA
The DNA here is from genome assembly GCA_023313115.1 of Rhysida immarginata. Classification (NCBI taxonomy): domain Eukaryota; kingdom Metazoa; phylum Arthropoda; class Chilopoda; order Scolopendromorpha; family Scolopendridae; genus Rhysida; species Rhysida immarginata. The sequence continues at coordinate 70,481 of JAHWFO010088324.1, read as the reverse complement.
TAGTTCTGGATAATTTCTCTGTCTCCTTTTTTGAAAAGCACAACCATCATTGTATTATTCCAATCATCTGGTACATCTGACATCTCAAGGCATTTAGTGAAAAGACCTGCCGGTAACTTGTTGAAGTCTTCTCCTGCTTCCTTAATCAGGTCTATTGTAATTCCATCTTCTCCAGGGCACTTTCCTTTCTTCATGGATTTAATAGCCTTGTCAACTTCGCCTTCCATAACCGGTGGCACATCATCTTTTCCTTTCAGTTGGTCTGCTCTTCTGACGTCATTGTCATCCTTGCATTTGTAAAGTTTATTGTAGAACTCCTCCACAATTTCGATGATTTCACTTCCATTCTTCGTGATTGTGCCATATGCTCTCTTTGAGTGCAAATAATCCTCTTCTTCCGATGCAGAGCTTTCTCTTCGCAGTTTTCAAACCCTTGTTATCTTCAACCGCCTTCTTGACAAGATTGCAGTTGAAGTTCCGAACATCTTCTATGATGTGTTTCCATATTGTCTTGCAAAGCTCTGCATATTCTATTACTGATCTGGTATCTTCTCTTTTTGGCTTCATTTCTCTTCGTTTCTTCATTAATTTTCTCATTTCTTCCGTGATTTTTGTCTGTGGATAGGAAACTTGTTCTCCAGTTGCTTCTTTTAAGTGTTAATTTAGTGTCTTGTTAATATCTATAATGTCATCTTCCTGGATGCCGTTCAGTAAGATTTCAAAGCGATTTCACAGTTCTAGCTGGAATTCCGTTCTGCATTCTTGTAGCCTTGTTTCCTTCGTGTTCTTGAAAAGTTTTCGTCTTTCTGTTCTCGTGTTTAGAACAAGCTTGCATCTTACCAGTCTGTGATCGCTTCCTGTATTGAAGTTGTTGAAACAGTGCAGTCTTGGATCAAGTGTTTCCTGTTTGCCAGAATGTAATCTATTTCACTAGTTGCTCTATTTGGGCTTTTCCAAGTCCATTTACGCTGAGGTTTCTTCTTGAAAAAGGAATTCATGACGAATTCAGTTGTTCGTACTCTGCAAATTCCACCAGTTTGTTTCCTCTTTCATTTCTTGTGCGATATCCATGACTACCAAGGAAATTTTCTCTTTTCTTTTTTTCTCCCGACACGGGCATTAAAGTTGCCCATGACGAATTTCAGGTAATAATGTACTGTTTGGTTCATCTGGCTAACTTCTTCATCAGAGTAGCTTGTGGCTGGCGTGTAGACTTGTATGATCTGTATCTTATATCTTCTTGATAATTGGATGACCAATCTTGCAATTCTGTCGGAGGCACTATCAAGCTCAGTGATTTGATTCTTCCATTCCTCATGAATAAGGAATCAAACACCACTAACTCTTCTGTCGGTTGTTCCTCTGTGGTATAGTACGTGCCCACTGTTCAGATCAATTTTATCTTCACCTTTTCTTCTTATTTCACAGAGTCCAATGATAGCCCAGGTGGTCCTATCCAATTCTTCTTCTAGTTCTTGCAGGCAACTCTCTGAGGAAAGGGAACGTCCATTATAGGTAGCCAGGGTCAGTGTCTTGTGGTGGCCAGCTCCAAACCGGATATTTTTAGCCCCCTCTGCCTTCATGTCTTGCTGGTTGCCACCATGACCAGGAACAATTTAACCTGGAACAATGGCCACCATGACCAGGAACAATTTGGGAACTGAGGGCCATGGCTGATTTTGAAGGGTAAGTGTTTAGAGAGTAATGGGCCAAGATCCTCCACGCTGGCCGAATGTGTGTTGGAGGAAGCCCCATCCTCGTCCGTTCACCATGCACAAGGCATGATTACTAACAGGCTGCCCCAACTGGAAGGTACGGATTGGACATTAGGCTTCTACTCCTAGTTGATTCCTTTATGTCCTTGAAGGCAATTAGAGGTTCATCCCCTAGTTATGAGTAGAACCCATTGCAGCCCATAATATTGTATAATAAAAACTAAAGGTAGTATAAAAGTTCGTCAGCCCCAACATCGTTTTCTCAAGGTAGAATATTTACGGTATCTAGATGCAGCCGTGGCAATCTCCGCATCGTTCGTGCTCTCTAACAGCCGAGGTACACAAAGTCTCAGGCGGAACATCTGCATTGTTTCTGAATAAAACTTCTTCCATATCCTTTAAAAAAGAATTAAAAGCTATATCTGATTCAGAACTACTGTTAGTGTGATCCTCTTGTTCATAAACGTAAGCCATCGTAAAAAAGCACATTCATAGAAATTAATGCGTGGTGGTTACTTCCGCCAGTGTAATGAGGGTGTCACTTCCTCTAAGTGTAATGAAGTGTGGAAAGTGAGACCTTGACCTTTGTAATTTTTGTCCATTTTATATATTTCACATTCGATTTGAAATTTTTTATGCCACATTATTATTTATATCTTTCATATATATAATTTTCATTTTAACCTTTTTGCAGTGACTTATTTTCTTGAGAAAATGACTTCTTACATGGGGATAGAAAATATTTTTTTTAAAATTCAGTAATTCTTCGAAAGTTCGATGGCAGATTAACTCATGCTTCAGCCATTGTTTTATCTGTGCAGCATCAAATGTAGCTGCTTTTGTCAAAACTTTGAAAGAAATAGAGAGTAGAAAGAGCATTCTTCTTTGACTCAATTTCCAAACTTATTAATCCTAACATTTTGCTTTAAAATTTTATATTTGTCATTTTGAATAATACTGCTTTTGATTAGTAATTTTTTTTGATCGATTAAAAGTAACTTCTTTTTTTAACAAAACATTAAAATGTATAATAATACTTTCTATTTGGAATGCTTGGTTTCATTGCTTTTCTTAAAAATTACAAATATAATAATATCAAATTTGAAAATAGCCAAAATTTAGGGAGAAATCTTTTTTTAAATAATGCAAACATTTTTTTTAAATATCTCTATTTGTTTTTTTAATGATTTTTTTTAATATAACTGAATGTGCAGTATTTTTACTTTTTTTTTTTTTTTTTTTTTTTAAAGAAGATATACACTACATGATCAAAGGAGTTGGGACACCCCTGTGAACACCTGGGCCTGGAGGCGTTTCTCCTAGACTGGACTGGGTCCGCTCATCAAGGTGGACGGAAACCTCAATGCTGATGGCTACAGGACCATTCTGGATAATGGGGCACTTCCAGCGCTGTGGGAACACTTCGGTGACGGGTCGTTCCTTTTCCAGCACGACAATGCGCCTTGCCATAAAGCAAGATCCATATCCGACTGGTTTGACAAGATGTGGGTTGAAGAACTGGATTGACCAACCCAGAGTCCTGATCTCAACCCCATCGAACATCTTTGGGACGAATTGGAACGACGTGTGAGATCCAGGATGGTTCGCCCTACATCTGTCCAGGAACTGACCACGACACTCCTCGAGAAATGGAGGTCAATACCTGTGAACACATACTGTAAACTTGTGGACAGTATGCCATGTAGGGTGGAGGCAGTGATAGCAGCTCGGGGTGGTCCTACACACTACTGATTGAAGCTTTTTGCGGCTTTACGGTAGAGCAACAGGTGTCCCAACGCCTTTGATCGTGTAGTGTATGTAATTTGTTGTTAAATGGGTCACACCTGCATGACAATAGCTAGAAAATCACATGATGGGAGTTTAATCTCTTCCTTTATCCACCCTTTTGTTAAGGGCAATAACATGGCATTATCTAATGTCGTATTCAGAAAGGGAACATTCTCTAATGACGTTATCAGGAAACGATCTTCATAGCAATGGTTTTAATTTTTGTGAAATAAAAAAAAAATCTGTGTATGGCCCTTACTGTGCCCTTGAATTTTATAATAAATTCATATTTTTAGATGTTGCTAAGTTTTTCAGTTCAGATACACATGCTTTCTAAAATGTCAAATATTATTGATTATTAATAAATTTGGGGTATCATGCTCCGTCTATATAATGAGATTCTACATAATGCCAAATTTATAATGGCAAGTCCATATAACAAAGTTTATCTCCAGAAAATGAAAACTGCAGGTATAAATGAGTCTTCAGTTTTTATTTTCCAGAAAAAAACTTCATTATATGGATTTGCCATTATAAATTTGGTGTTACATAGAGTGCCATTATATAGAGGGAGTACTATATATGATTTCCTTGCAATTAATTATGAGGTTTACAAGAATTCACCAAATGCAGTTTGAAGTTTGAAGTTCGATAATAGAGAATTTCCTATAAGCATTTTTGTTATCGTCATGATTTCACCCCCACCCTACTTTGACAACACCTAAGGAAAATCATTATTTTTATTGTATTTTATCATTTAATTTTAAAATTTCAAAGTATACATTTGTAATGAAGTGTATCTGAAAAAAATAAAAAAAAATTAGCAATTTATGTGTGATATAAATTCAAATTTTCTAATGTGTTATCTGGAACAGATAGAGTTGTACCTGGCTGAATTCACCCAGGTTTGCTGCGAAAAGGTTAAATAAAATTGAATATTAGCTTGGACTTGTCCTTTAAATAGAACATGATCATTGAATATAGTGATTGACATTAATTTCCTTTTTCCTCTCGTCCTTTAATTTTGTGCGCAGTACCCCTAAGGTGACACTATCCTGCCATCCCGCTATGTTTGCTGCAGTCTCTACCGCATCCAAAAATACCTGAACTTGATCGACCCCTCCTACCTGGAGACGGTGGGAGAAAATATTGATTAGGGAGAGCAAAAGGGAACCACTGCGAAGACTGAAAATAAAATAAAATACGTGCTGCATAGGACAAGACCGAGGTCAATGGGAGAAGATGTGATAAAGGTGGAGTAGCGAGAACATAATGTAAGGGAGAATGTGCTGGGATAGAACAAGAACGAAGACCAATGGAAGATGATAACAGGGCAGTGAAAAGAGTGCATTAGGAAACACATAGGAATAAAACTAACAGAAATTGTAAAAGAGAAGAATGATAATAAAAAATACAATTGAAACCAATATAAGAGGACCATCGGGAAATCGAAAATTTACTCTTATAGATGAAGTTTACAATATACAAGACCGTTACTCGGAGAAATGAAAAGTGGCTATTATCAGCGGAGCACTCCTTTAAAGGTTTTTTCAGGGTTTTGTGACCCTGTGTTTATGTTGATGTTTTATTTTATTCTGATGTTTCTTGTGTCTCATCCTTCTTTTCTTCAACAACTGTCATTTCTACTGGAATTAAATTTTCTCTTCAAATTTTTATAGCTCTTCATTTTTTGGAAAATGATGAAATGAGACGTTTGGATTTTTCCCTTTCCAATTCAAACATAACGAAACGGAACAATTAATTTGCATGTTGTATCCGTTTTCATTGAAATCTCATTGCAGCCCTGCTTTGTTTTCCTCATGGTGTATTTCTATATCTGCCACTAGTTCGCGATCAAGTATCATGGAAAAGGTCTTTTAGTAGGAGTTGTGTGATTAGTTCTGTTTTATCGGTCTTTACCCATAGCTTGAAAATTATCTCATCGGCAAGTTATCGATTTCATTCATTAAAGGCCATGTACTGCTTCTGAAGCTGGCTCGGTGGCCGAGACTATTAAGGCGCAGGTCGCGGGTTCGATGCTGGACACTCTAAACAATTGTTCAACATGTACATTTTTTTATTTTCAATTCACACACAAAGAAATCTTTTAAATCTTTGTAACTGGTAATATTTGCACACACAAACGTAGACATTGAATAATAAGTTTTAATAACATTTTAACAGAAGTTATTTTTATTACTTTAATAGGAGGTATCGCGATATGCGGCTTCCTTACAATGCTCAAGCTCTAGACATGCACGGTACAAGTTTTTCCTCCTTCCTGTGGGCATTGTGTCTCTTCGTACTAATCCAAGTACAGTTGTCTTTTTTACGTTCAGAAGGTGGAAGGAATGGATGAAAGTTGACGTTTTATCCATGGATTTGTGACCAAGTTTGTTTTTTTTCTCGTGTACGAATTATATCTATGAGGGGCCGTAATTCAAGTATTACGTAACGCAGTTTTTTAAGATTTTTGACCCCCCCTCTGTAACGCGCCGTAACGTTTCGCTTTGGAAACAGCAGAAAGGCGTTGTTCGAGGGGGATGTAACACCCAAGTGACCATTTTTACCCAAAATATGTCAATTATTTCACGCAAAATACCGAAAAATCACCAAAATATCATTTGTCATTGTTTCCATCGCGTTTGCAGTAACACTAAATAAAACAAGACATTCTTTTAACTCAACACATCCAAGCGTACGTTATTTATTTTATCTATTCATAATTCTCTATTAAAAACGATCACACATAATGTTATAAAACTTGCTAAGTTTACATTAAAACACAAATGTATCTTAAGTAAGAGTAAGATGTTGTGTCGGCAGTCAACAAGTGAGCCATTGTTGAGCTGCGGGCACAGAAACTGTCGTGATAGGTTTTATCAGCCCATTGTTTTGTCTCATCTTTGCTGAGCAACCGATTTCGGAGCGGAGATTTACTTGTTGCTTCGAAGCGTCTCGTTTCCTTTCGCCCATGCATTCCAGTAGCCACACCTGAAACGAAGTAAATGCCTTTCCCCTCTCTATCTCTTTAAGTAAGAGACATAACAGTGGTGTTAGAAGTGGTTTCCCTTTGAAGAGATTGGGCTCCTCGTGGGGAAGAGGCATGAAAAGTCGAGCAAAAAAGATGATCATTCTGGGGCCCTCTTCTCGAAATTTTCGTATTAACAACTCACATGAGTTAGGAGGGTCATGTGGTACAAACACGAATGATCAGACAAAATTGGTCTTCTCGAAAATCAACTCCCGTGAGTTGTCAACTCACGTGAGTAGAGCTTGTGAGATAGCTACGCACAAAAAAAAAAAAAGAAAAAACATGGCCAACATATTTGCTATTCTGCATTCAATCGGAGCATTGGAAACAGCAGAAAGGCGTTGTTTGAGGAGGCAACGAGTTTTACGAACGCGGATTGATGCTTTCGACTGTCACGAGTAACATTTTCGTCACTTATTTCGACTATCAAAGGATTTCGGCAAAAATTTTGATAGACAACTTTCGACCGATTTTAGGGGATCAAACTCAGAAATCAGCATTAAGCCTACAAAACAGAGCGATAGATAATATGCACTATCAGCACAATCCTGCGATGACTAATCACACGACCAAGGTATATGATATCTTTATTAATTTAGCCTTTTACTTGTAACCAAATAAAAAAGGGCTTATATATCAGCTGGTTAGAGGGGGTGAGGGTCTTCAAAACATCATTTCACTTACCTTGATCACACGATTGTGCATATAGTGCAAATTAAGCCTTTTTTTCCATTCTATGTTTGATTTCTTTGTTCCGACGCAAGAATTCAATTTCATTGCATAGTTCTTCGTAAACTCGTTATCAAATTTTTCTTTATACATTCTTGTGTTATTTATGAATAAAATTTCTTTTTGCTCATCTGTTATTCTTTTCTTTGCCTCCATACCATAGCCTAATGAAAACTTAGGCTTTCATTAGGCTATGCTCCATACTGAGTGATCGTTTGGGAACATTTTCCGCTTATTTAATTGGTTCTGGATGAATAGTCTCGATTCCAGACGCTTAGAAATGTTGAAACTCATGTGAGTTTGACGTGCGTACTCACCAGTCGTGTTCGTTTTGTAGTTTGAACTGCAGAATAGCAATCGTGTGAGTTGAAATCTCACATGTGAGATAGTATATGTGAGATGGATTACAACACAAAAATTTCGAGAATAGGGCCCCTGGAAGTAAATGAACGCTCTGCGTGAAAAAAACAGGACAGCCATAATTGGGGAGTGAATTTTTAAGAAATTAGAAGCCACTTACCTCGGAAGACTATCCCTTGTTAATCCACCATGGCAGTTCCACCCGAACTTATGCAAGAATTGTCTAAGATGATAGCCTCAGCCCTCCACACAGCAACCGATACAGCGATCGCGCAAATGGCGACTGTACCTGCGACTTCCAGGGCAAAGACTCCAGAGAACCCCCCCCTACCAGAGTTCCTCCGTTCGTGATACCAGCTTACCGGCCCGAGGAAGAAATGACCGTTGCCGAATATTTCAAACGGTTCGAGTGGGCGCTCCAGTTATCCAGCGTTTCCAAAAACATGTACGCACCATACGCCCGTGTCCACATGGGGGCAGAGTTGAATGAGGTGTTAATAATCCTAGCGAGCCCACAAGAATCTGAATCCATTTCCTATAAAGACCTAAAGAAAATCCTGACTGTGCATTTAGATAGGCTGAGGAACAAATACGTTGAGAGCGTGAAATTCTGTACCATCGTCCAAGACTAACAGGAAACTGTTGCACAGTTTGCATTACATCTACGTAAAGACGCCGCCCATTGTGAACATAGCACGTTTCTCGACCGGATGCTCACTGAACAATTCCTCCATGGTTTAAGGTCGTCTGGTGCAAAAGATGAAATTATTGCCAAGCCACCAGAGAAGTTAAATGTCGCCTTCGAAATAGCGCAGAACCTGGAAGCCAGCTGGGCCATAGCCAAAGAAGTAACAGCGACCAATATTCCCAGCCTGCCCTCCAGTGAACCAACGAATTGTTTGGGGTATGAAAAACCCACAACAAAACAAGTGCCGTGTGTTCGAGTCCAGAGGAGAAATTTATAGACCCAACGGAAAAATCTTGAGTCACCCAAGTCAAGGACTGAAAGTAGCCCCACTATGAGAAACAAGTCTCTTCCAAGGAAACCATGTGGAAGATGTGATGGTCAACACTGGGCAGATACCTGCCGGTATAAATCAGCAACATGCTTTTCCTGCAGAATGACTGGTCATCTAGCGAAATATTGTCGGGTTAAGACCAGAAACACGAAACGTTTCACCCTCAATGATCTACCCTCAGCAAAATACATGAGGAAGCAGTACAGCATGTGAACCACCCAAATGTCATGGAGGTGAAGATCGATGGTGAACCAATTGAAATGGAGGTCAACACCGGTGCGCCATGTGGAATCAAGGGCATCACCAGGCTTCGAAGGATTAAGCCGCGGATACACCTGGAAAAATTGGATCGGCAATTCAAAAGCTATACCGCTTATCAGGTCCGCTGCCCGGGGAAGACTTATGTGCGTGTGTTGGTGGGGAACACAACGTAGCGACTGAACCTGTATGTGATCGAGGGTGATTCCACTGGGCTGATAGGCGTGACTGGCGGGTGAGCTTTGCAAAAGAAATAGATTTTAAAAGTTTATTTTCGCCGGTCCAAGCCATGCATGAGCGAAAAAAAAGAACACTTACCAGAGATCAACAAGTCCTGCTAGACCGTGTGCTTGAAGAGTTTGCTTGTATATTCCAACCAACAGCGGGGAAACTGAAAGGACCCCTGGCTCAAGTACATCTGGTCCTGGAGGCAACACCGATTTTCGCAAGGGCAAGAGATGTGCCTCTCGCCCTGCGAGACGAATATGCTAAAGCAATTGATCTCAAGCTGCGAGAAGGGTTCTATGAAAAAATAGACTTCTCAGAGTGGGCATCACCAACGCATGTGGTCGTGAAGAAGAATGGTGCACTCCGAATCACAGGAAATTACAAGCCTACGGTCAATAAACAGATGGTCGTAGATGAACATCCGATACCAAAAATTACAGACACTTTAAACAAGATGCGAGGTGCAACGTGGTTTAGCCACCTGGGCATAAAAGATGCTTACACACACCTGCCAATTGATGAAAAGTTCCGTGAGGTGCTGACGTTAAACACGCCAACTCATGGGCTCGTTAGGCCGACCATGGCCGTGTATGGAGCGGCCAATATTCCTGCACTGTGGCAACGACGCATGGAAGAGGTATTCCAAGGCGCATCTAATGTGGTCATTTTTTCGACGATATCGTCTTTGCACGCCATTTTGACGATTTAATTCGAGCATTGCGTGAGACCATGGAACGCTTGAAAGCGTTTGGCCTGCATTTGAACAACCCTATTGCAAAGCTGCCTACAGGTGAAATCAGTTATCAGAAAAGTGTGTGAAATTTTGTAGAGGACTAATGAAGGGATGGGAATTTGTTTCAGAAAAAAAATAAAAAATTAGTTACGAATTTCACCATCAGAGGGCGTTTTACGTTGAATATCTATAGAGTGCCTTATAACCCATAGCCAACTAAACCTACGGTATATTTAGTTATGTTTATAACCAGAGTGTGGCCATACGTGGGACAATTTTCTATTGGTGCGCGATTCCGACTTGCTCAGTTTTTTAATTTTAACAAAAACTTAATGTTGCGTAACGTTTTATAAGACCCCCCCCAAACTGCGTTACGTAATACTTGAATGGTCCCATGAGTTACACACAGATAATTAGGCATATTTCAAATATAATAGCAGAACAGCATGTGGAATTCCTACATTTTGAAATTGTGCCTACAATCACGTCATTAACTGCAGACTGTGCATGAGCCCTATGCCCTGAGGAGTAGGTTAGACAGGGAAGCTGCATATCACGATATCTCCTATTCAATTATACCTATTAAATGGAAATCGTCGCTTTAATTTAATTAAGTAAATTCAACAATAATCATTATTTACTGAATGTACCGTATTTTCGCGCCTAAGGCCCGAATTTCGTTTTTGACTTGCTCATATAACCCGCACCTCAGATAGTCTGCAATTTCAGGAATTAAAAGTTAAGGCAATTTTTTTAATTTTCTTGAAAATTATACGTAAATATTACTGATTTATTAACTAAATTTTTCTTAAACTAAAAGCTACGAAGATATTCTATTACAGATAATTTTTTGTGATTTGCTTTATGCAGTATATAAATTCAAAAAGCCTAACAAATTCAAAATGCTATCGCTTTTTTTAAAAATTAAAATATTAAATACAGAAATAAGTATTAAAACTAGTTAATTTTTAATAAATTACAATTTATTTTCACAATAACACAACTTTAGAACATGATTAGGTAATTATTCAAAACCTTCAAAATTCGTTTCATTGCTATCGCTGTTAAATAGTGTCATGTATGAAGAAGGCAATTGCATAAGACTATTAGACAATTCATCATGAATGCCAGTGTTTTCTTGTAGTTCAACTTCATTAATAGTTTCTTCGTTTTCACTTCCAGTGTCATCACTAATATTATTTTCAGTAAGTTCATCTTCTAAAGCCTTCCGAAATCCACTTTGAATTGTCGATGTAGAAATGCTTTCCCATGCAGCCAAAATCCACTCGCATACTTCTTTGTGTGTAGCCTTCGGCATTCTGCCGCTGTTTGTGAATGTGTACATGCCGCTTCTCATCCACTCTTCCCACTTTTCTCTAGTGACGGTTTTAAAACTTCTGTTGACGCTGATATCCAGTAGTTGCAACATTTTAGTTAGGCCTCCCGGTATAATGGCTAACTCTGTGCACATATTTTTTAGCGAAGTTTTTACGCTGTTTTTCAAGTTTGCTTTCATGCTGTCCATGATGAGAAGCGATTTTGGGTTGAAAAATCCTCCTGATCGTCACCTCCAACAGTTTTCAATCCATGCAGCCATTTCTTCTTCATTCATCCATCCTTTCGCATTCACACTAACAAACACACCTGAAGGAAGGGTTTCAACTTGGCATAGTTAGCCTTTTAAAAATCACCATTGGTTTCACTTTGTATCCATCCACCATACAACATAAAACGACAGTGAAATGAAGTCGTTCTTTTCCTGTAGTGGTGATATTCACAGATTTTTTTGCCAGTTGTATTGACTGTTCTTGTTGCAGGCACATCAAATGATAGCAGAATTTCATCCATATTCCCTATATTTGAACTGATTATTTGAAGTTCACCTATCTTTTTTTTCAACATAATCGCGAAAGGATGAAAGTTTCGCTTCCCAATCTTTCGACAGTTGCTGGCCAACACTTGTAAGCATCCTAATCGAAAGATTGTTTCTTTTCAAAAATTTATGGCACCAATTAGGCCCACCTGTCAAATTTGTGATGTTTAGCTCCTGGCTATATTCAATAGCCCGCAGTCGAATCGCTGTTGTTGAAACTCCGCGGCCATTTTCCCGTTGCTGGATGACCCACGTTTTCAACTTTGCTCCAGTTGTGGCCAGTGAACTTTTCCTTGACGCTGTGCCTGTTTCTTCTTTGAAGTTTTTTAAGAACTTCTTTCTCCTTCCTCCACATACGAACACACTTCTTGTCGACATTATACTCCCGGCCTGCTGCCTTGTTTCCGTTGGATTCCGCATATTCAACGATCCGTAGTTTCAATTCAGCCGTGAAACTTCGTCGTTTGTTGATAGGAGCCATTCTCTCTTTCTTCTTTATATAAAACGATGACAAAACTTTGGCGTAAAGATTGATTGGTGAATATTCGAAAAGTTGTTATAGAATAACAAACAAAAGCTTTCACGTGGAGGCTTTTATACAGAAGAAATTACGAATAATGATAAGGGCCAGTCGTTTTCAAAAGATTAATCACATGATCAGTTTGCTTCTAGTAAGACGTGATGTATGAAACAGGACTACATACAGGCAATAAAAAAAATAAAACTTTAAAAAATTAAATTAAAAAGTGAAAATTAATAGTAAATAAATGACACACGAATTTCTTTTATGATTTAAATAATATTTTTATCTCCTTAATATGAATACAAGTATAAGCCACTATTGTATTGAAGTTTGCATATGGTTTTAAAAATAATAACTCCGAAAATTTCCGAAGTCAAATTTTTATTATTTTTTGATGATATTTTAATTTTTATTTTTTGTTTTATTATACTGTTATTATTGTTGTATTTTTGCTGTTATTGCATTCATTATTGTTTGAGCAGCCTAAATGTAAATGGTTTATAAGTTTAATTTCTACGAAAAAAGTAGCCTATGATTTACTGTGATAGTGTGAACGTAATTTTAACGTATAACCCGCATCTCGTATTGCCCGCATTTTGAAAAATTTTCATACAAAAAACACATATAACCTGCAGGCTATAGGCGTAAAAATACGGTACATGAATTTTTGTTAATTTACCATTTAATCTGCTGCAAAAGCAATAGCGCACTTTTTTTTAACTTTAATGCTCTCCTACTCCGAAACTAGCTTGGGATCGGTCATCGAATTAATATGACATGCTGCTATTGCAAAGATGTTTATATAAAAAATTTTCATAATATTTCACTTGGTCTCTTTTGAAGTAACAAGCACTGAAAACGATGAATAGCAGGCCTTCCCCCAACTTTGAAAGGTTCTGCCAAAAAACGAAAGGTTTCTCAGGGTCAACTTTCTGCAGCAAGTAGTCCAAAAGGTGTTCTGTGCAAGAAAATAAGTTTCAAGTGCAGTCTCATTTTTTTATAAAAATTAATAGGCCCAAAAATCATTTTTAATTCTCTTGCAATTGGTAGAGACTTTACAATAAAGGGAAAACAGAGTTTCCGACTAGTTTCTTCGCCATTTATTCCCGGATTTATCAAGGATATACACAAGAAAACTCACACCATTATACACAGAAATTTGGTACAATGGAATAATATGATTGGATAATATACAACGAATGGCATGACAAAGGCAATGAGTAATAAGAGTCTAGGTACAATGACTAGACGAAGATAGAAGAAAAATAAACAATATAAGTGTACGTTCATTGGATAAGAATACGACAAATGAAAAGAAGAGATTGGGTATGCTTTAAAAGATAGAAATACACTAACTGGATGAAAGCAGAAAAATAACGATTGGAGAATTAATAACAGCTTAATTTAGAATATAATAGTTGATAGACATAAATGAATAAAGGAAGGTTGATCCATAAAAAGAAAATGAAAATACAGTCAAATCCCGTTATAACGAAGTTCAAAGGACCATCGGTTTACTTCGTTATAATGAAAATTTCGTTAAATCGAGATTGCAAATTGTTTGACAATAAATGAAAAATAGCTCATTTTAAACCGAGAATATATATTTTTTAATGTTTTATCCGTAATTACGGCAAATATCAATCAACATTAGCGTTTTAAATGTACAGTAGTGTTAGGATTGTGAAATAATCTGTAATGCTTCATCCTTACCGGAAATCAAGATTAAAAATGGAGATTGTACTTTTCGCTGTTAAGTCTTTGCCGCTATAAATAGTAATCTGTGTGCATAATTTCAGTAAATAAATTGAACATGACAAAGTTTATATTTTTTAATGGTTCTTGTTTTCAGATATTTAAACTAGTTTAACATAATTACAATAAAAGCGTTACATTGAGCATGGCCATGCACTGAGAGTCTTGTTTGCATCCTTCATAACATTACGCGAATAAAGTAGTTCCATTTCACATGACTAAAATAGTTCCATTTTAATGCAATTCTTTAAGTTTTTCCTTCTGTTTAACATTAAACATCGTAGATTTAGTTCGAATTTTGTAGTACTGTATTGCACGTATTAAAATAATTGAATATTACACACTGTATTTTTTGAAGAATTACGAGTGTAACAAAACCTTGCGCCATTTACACACGGAACTACCGGAATGCTATCGTTATACTACCGTTTATTGATTTAAACTCCCATAAAATATTGATAACAATACATTACATGTACACAGTAATTAAAATAGTGATGAATAAGATGTTTCAAAACAATACTGTATTTCTAAAAAATATTTGTTCGAATAGAAACGTGATCTTCAAATCGTTTTGTTTGTAGGCCTAAAATAATTCGTGTCTTACTAACAAGAGCGGCTATTTTTAATTTGCTGATTTTTACAGATTCGATTTGTCACTTATCTAATGTGCAACTTCTAAATAAAATTTCGTTACAAAAATTTGCTTCGTTACAATGAAAACTTCATTATAAAGATTTCGTTATAGCGGGATCGTAATAACAATAAATGAATAGGATTTTTGCCGGGACCGCAGAAAAACTTCGTTATAGTGAAATCTTTGTTACAATGGAATTCGTTATAACGGGATTTGACTGTAAAAAACAAATAGAGAATTACAATAAATCTGAGACGGAAATGTGAATGGAAAAAATGTCGAAATCCATTTGACAGTTAAGGAGGAGGTCGGGAGAGGAGCTCTTGGCTTTGAAAATCTCTATGGATTCCATAGATGCAGTCTTAAAAAGCTCATTACAAAAGTGGAGAATAGACATCACTTCTTCACATTTCTTGGGCGTTTCCAGCAATGGAAAGGTGTTTTGCATAATGCGACTTGTCATCTTTCTTCTGGAATAATGTCATATGTTCTTTAAAGTGAACATCGAAGTTAAAGGATGAAAGTCCTATGTAAAATTTGTCACAAACTCCGCAGTCTAGGCAATATACATCTGAATGGGAATAGATGTTGGTATTGATATAGGCAGGATGGTTCAATGTACGGAAACAGGGTGGAAGAACAAAAGGGTTTATGGAGACCAAATTGAAGAAAGGAAATTCCATTAGGCAGGAGAAATGGGGGCCAAGAAAAGGTATAGAGACCCATTTCTGGAGGCTTAGGGTTGAGGAGGGCGAGTTTCTTCTGACTTAATAGACGGGAAAAGGTGGGGGGGGGGGAACCCATTTGTTGAGGCAAGGGAACAGATAATGCGGAATTCAGAGGAAAGAGAAGAAGGGTTAAGGGGAAGCTTGAGAGCGCGTTCAGCTGAGGGAAGCAAGTTTATGAAGAGGAAGCTGAGGGAAGCAAGTTTATGGGCAGAAGGATGTGACGAAGAATGATAGATTAGGTTAGAAGATGTGGTAAGTTTACGGTAAACCGAGAAAGAGAAGCGATGGGTGATGGGGTTATTAATGATGAGAACATCGAGGAAAG
>JAHWFO010088324.1:41289-52890 GCA_023313115.1 Rhysida immarginata | reverse complement strand
GACGAAGGTAAGTTCTAGGTGTTGGAGATAGACTTCAGATAGGAAGCTGCTGAGGGGGAATCCCATTCCTAGGCCAGAGGATTGAGAGCAGAAGGAATTATTAAATGTGAAGTAGGTTTGGTTAGATACGACAGAGAGATAGTGAAGAGGTCAATGGAGTCGGGGACAGGGAAGGAAGATAATCAAAGAAGTCAATCAAGGATGGAAAAAGTGCCTGGGACGGGGACATTAGTGTGTGGTTAGTGATCTCGAGTGATATAAGGCAGTGGAAATCCTTAGTGTGGAATAAGGAAAGATGATTAGTGAGGGTAAGGGAATTCTGAACATTATGTGTTAGTTGAGATATTAAGGTTGAAGAGGAAAGGAGAGAGATCTGGCAACAACATGGGCAGGGGCTAGAGAATAGTTACAATAGGGCATATAGGCATGTTAGGCTTATGGAGTTTGATAAGGGCATTAAGGGTATTGGGAGGCAAGGGTTTGGGAGCATAAGGCCACGAAGGTGTTTAAAATAGGGGGGGGGTACATTAATAACTGAAATAATTGCTCTATGGTATTTAGGAGTGGGGTTGAAAGTCAGGAGGACGAAATTGTTGGAGGAAAGGAAATCATAGACCCTACAGCTACACATATTTGCCATCTCTCTAGCAATGCTTGAATACCGCGACGGTAAAACGACGCGTCCTTGGACCGAAACCATTCATCCAATCAATTTTGCACTTCTTTGAAAGTGGGCAAGTGTAGCCCGGCCAAGCCATGCGCCATCGACCAGAACAAGTGATAATTGGAAGGGGCCAGATCTGGTGAGTACAGTGGGTGTGTTAGCAGATCTCATTTCAGCGTTTTGATGGTCTCCTGGACGATGCAAGTGTGATGGCATAGAGCGTTGTCATGCTACAAGATCACTTGTTCGTGTCTTGTGGCCCATTCTGGTCGTTTTTCGAAAAATGCATGGTTCACATTGATCACTTATTGTCGGTAGCTATGCCCATTGACAGTTTTGCCCGGTTTCAGCAGATCAGCGTCCTCAGTTGTTTGTGGTCTTCTGGTGTCCGCAGTGTCAAAATCGCCACTTCTGAAGTGCTTAAACCATTCTTCACAGGTAGTTTTCGATGGTGCATGTTCTCCATAAGCCTTCTCTAGTAAACGATGTGCTTCACCTGCATTTTTTGTTCAGGTTAAAGCAGAAAAGCAAAACTTCTGCAAATGCTGTTTGTTAGGCACAAAAGCAGGCATCTTCATTGTTGGAAAAATATTTTTGTGTTGCGATATGTGTTGGTATTACGACTGGTTATTGGCTAACAGATGCCCACGTGCTGAAGAACACACTTCTGGCATGTATGTCGACTACATGTGTCGTTAGTGCCATCAATGTGTGAAACCTGAAAACTTAGTTGCATACCTGGTAAACGGAGTGATGCAGGATTACAGAAGCGTTTCCTTTATCAGCTTTGATAGTCAATGTGTCAGCTTCAGAGAGTTTCTTTCTTATGGATATGGCGGCGCTAGAATCGGTAATTTGTTGACAGGGTAGGTAGGAGGCTTTAGTGTCATGTAAGATTTCCCAATGAGATGGCCGGCGTTGGCACAAGCTGGAGAGCGATCTGTAGGAGGTAGGAACGATATAGCCCGTTTGGTGTCTGAGACAATGGAATGGAGGTCAGCTTGGTCGGGCTTCTTGTAGATGATGTGCTTCAAACCTTCGTCCAGGAGGTGCACTTCATCATCTGAGAAACAGATTGAGGTGAGGTTAACAACATTCGTGTGAAAGTTGAAACTCTGTGAAATGGTAGAGGTGGGATTGGGAAGATGTGGATGGCACAGGTCATTAAATTTCTGGCATATTGTCATGAATTTTTCTCCTTTTGTTGTAATTTTTTTTGACCAAGTATTTCTCACTACTTAGGGAAAAGATAGTACAGACATAATATTTAGAGCATATTATGGTGAGTATTTTGTTTTTTTATTCATCTTGCTATTTTTAAAAGTAACAAAACTAGTATATTCCAAAAAGCATGATTTCACCGAATTTGGACTAAATGACAGATTTCAAATGGCCGCCCAAAAAAAACAAAAGTAATAATAATAATAAGTTTTAAACCACAGTTTTTAACTCAAAGTCATAGGGAACGCTTCGTAAAAAATTATTAACAATTAAAAACGTTGAGTAACACTGCCTGCGTGATTTCATGTAGATTGACTTTTTAGCATAATCTGAGCTAGGTTAATGAAAAAAAAATATTTTTTTTTTGATGGTTATTTAATAAATCTCTGACCTATGTGTTCATTTTTTTTAAAATTCACAGGAAGTTTTACATGTTATAAGCTTATTTAGTATATTTTCTTTTATTTTCTAGTGCACTTAAAGCGCATACTGATGGCCCTACAATGGCATTGCTTGCTGATTGGGGAACACATGGTAAAAAGAGACCAACAGTGAAGACCCTTATTTCAGTACTTGCTGAATGCCAGTTATATTTAGCAGCAGATTATTTGGCCATTGATATATTAAAAGGTATAACTGGTATAAAATAAACTCTTAGAAATTGCAAATTATTAGGATTACCATCTGATAATGCATTGAACTACTATTGGCCTCCAGAAATATCGCAATTTGATGTGGTATTGAAGAAATGAGGTTTGGAAAATGTTCTACATGTATTTCTGAGCAGACATTTGCAAGAGCAGCTACGAGTTTGTGTATGCTACATGGAGTTAAGATCATGTAGCACGTAAAAGTTAGTCATTCTCCTTGGTCCACTCTCTGCCAATTCAAGTAATGGTAAGCGTCGTTTTCCTGTTGAAAAGACATTTGCCCATCAAGAAGATAACGCATAGGTAAATTCTGCTAAATCAGCAAATACACTGAAATAATGCTGATCATTTAAAGATTATTTTACAAGTATTAATGGATTAGCGGCTTTCAAAGTAAAGATACACAAAATCATAATACCACCTGATCTTGTAACAACCGGCAACCGAATTTTGGATCAGAAATTCGAAAATTATGAAATTTTTTTATCATGATCTCTAGTATCTCTATTATCGGCCTGCATGAGTGTTTTATTAAAATTTCACTATTGAGTAGAGGCCAAAAAATAGTTTTTCATAACCCCCTACTTCAATTACGTTGCAAAAAACGGCTGCCATTATGCGAAAAAATGTATAAAACTCCTGTTTTTCAATCTGCAAAAACACGATGAAAAATGCACGTATTGACAATATTTTATTTTATTTGAAAGAGAGGCCCATTCTCTACAAGAGGTGGGTTTTTTTTTTTATCTTAGCCGGATTTGCCAGCCAGAGAGACACCCAATGATGACGTCATTGGTTGGAAAATCAAGAATGCTAATCAGGCTCCAATTGGCTAACAGCTCCAGAGTTGCTATGGCAGACATAGGCAGAGTTCTTCTCCTTCAGCTTTCACTAGCTTTCAAACGGAATTTTTCTTTCGTTTGCAGCCGAAAATAACCTACGAAGATTATTTTTTACGTTAATTTTTCACTATAATGCCAAAGGGCATGAAGTTCAGAAGGGAAAGGAAAGTGTTCGCATATTAGTGCTCGAGAACAAAGGGCAGCACAGAAGTTTTAAAAAGTGCACAATTTCTCAATTCTAATTTTTTTCAGTGAAATCGATTTTTTGTCTTAAGAATCTTCAGTTCCACTAGGTCGATTTTTATGATCTTGGGCATTATGGAAAGATCTGAACCTAATAAAGACTGCCCAGTACAAATTTTTAATATAAAAGCAAAAGAAAAAAAAAATGTGAAAGAAAACGAGACAGGTACTCGAATTCAAAAATAAAAAGTATATTGGTCGTCATATAAAATAAAATAATTACAATAGAAATGTCCTGTTGTACGGTACTTTCATGAAAAAAAACCCTGATCTTTGTAAAGGTGTAAAGGAAATTTTTCTATCTTCAACGGTTCAGCTGAAAATTAGTCCAATATGAAAAATACGATGTCTGTAAATAATGGGGCTAAAGGGTTAAACGTGATCTTTCGAACACTTATGGCACGTGTAATCATCATGGAAAATTTCATTGCATCTGATCTGATCATTGGATCCGAAGATGATATTGTTTTTAAATAACACTTTTCATCAAGTTCAGACAACAAAGTAAAAATTCACTGTCTCATTTGGTGATATCATTTCTGGTCTTCCCATCAATATGATCAATTGGAATGGTGATTTTTTTTAAACCAATCTACCTTGCTTCAGTTATCCTCCATTTATTTCATGCACTTGCTGATGAATTTTGCAGTTGGCAATAGATATAACTGAGACTTGGGTTGCCTGTTGTTACATTGCATTCATGGCATTTTGTGACGAATGTTATTGGAAATGTTCATCTGGCTGATGCTTTTGTATTGAGTGTTATTTGATAAATGGTTGCAAATCTGTCCTCTTATCAGCACTGGCTGCAAAAAGCATGCAGGAAGATCTCTCTGTTGCTTGCTTTGCTCTTTGAACAACTATTAAACACTGATACCATTGTTCTGAAAAGCTGGTATGGTTTACCATATTTCAGATTATAGTGTCCTCCAAGAATCAAATATTTTCTCTTTTTCAAATCACTTAGATGATGTGTCTTTTCCCATTTAACAATAATCCAATTTCAGACAGGTGAAATACTTCCCAGCAACCTTGCTTTCATTCCTGCTTTACATCACTATCGTTTGTCAGTTGGACCAGTGCTTGTCCGATAACAATAAGATGGTTCTAATAATTTGCAAGTTCACCGTATGTAATTATTATTTGCAAGTTCAACGTAATTTTCGGGGTATAATACGCAGGGGAAAAAAAATAAAAGTTAAAAAAAAATCAATACTACTTATTATAAAATGTAAATATTATTTAATATTCTGATAATAAACGCAATGAAGATACGATTTAAAAAAAACATATATATATTTTGGAGGGGGTGGGGTCGGGAGGGAGGGTCAAAGTGGGGAAGGGGGTGCATATTATACGCCAAAAATTACTGTATATTAAAAGTATGCCCGTCCTTGTTCTCTAAGGGAGAGCTTACAGTCACATATGCTGTCTAAAGTAACTGGACATCTGACCATCCATAACTCTCCATTTAATAGCAATACAATTAAAATAAGGTGTTCCAATTTTTGCTGCCACTATGCCCTCAATTATTTTGGAAAGAATTCCATTTAGATTATATGTTACTGAAGAAATTGTCTTTATTCATATGTAAGAGTAATTGTTGCACATTGTTGCCTGGCTCACAGAGAGTATTCCGATTGATTGCAAGGTTGCTTAGCAGTCATTTTATCAAACCAGAATTAGAGGACTGCTTTATGAATAGATTTTCTATTCATAATTATGATAATTATAGCTTTCACTGAACTGTTGCAATCATTGTGGAGTACACAGTTGTCAACAATATTAATATAGCCTGTATTGTTAAATGGAATCTGGAAAATTGCCCGAAATATACAGGGTGCAGAGGAAATTTCTGAAACAGTCAAATAACTTTAGACAGGGCTCAACAAATCTCAAAAATCTGAATAGACAGTTGGCTACCACTGCAATTTTTATGGTAGCCAATCCAAAATAACCAAAATCAAAACCGAAACATAACGCATGGCTGGGGAATTGAAGCCATGCTTTAAAAATTTCGGTTTTGAATTGGATGGAATTTTCAATAACAATTTAAAAATTTAGGAAAATACCAGCGTTATATATTATTAATTATAGTGAATACCGGTACATATATATTATTTTACTGATTAGCGTATTTCTTGAAGTAAATGTTACTTATTATATTTTTATAAAAAGCACTTCAAAGTCTTTAGATGAATTTTCAAACGCAGTATCTATAAAACAACGGTCGAATCCTAAACATCATTTATTTATTGAAAAAAAAAATAATAAAACGTAAGAGGTGAAAAAACACGCGTGAGATTAGAATCAGTGCCTATAAGACGTAAATCGCGTGGCCAATTGAAATGCCTTCCACTGATAAGAATAACGAACTGGAATTTTGACACAATTTGGCAGCGAAAACTACTGATAGAAAAATTACTGCTTGAATTGGCGAGGGGGAAAACCTGAGCCTCTTATTGTAAATATTATAACATGTAATATGGAGTCATATGCAATTCATTTTTTAAAATTTATTATATAATTTTGAGATCTTTTATGCACCTTTTTTTTTTATGCACCTTTTTTTTTTATGCACCTTTTTTTTATGTTCACTTTGCACATGCTACAAGCTGGGGCTGACTATAAGTCTTGTCCTCTTGGCTTTTCTGGACGCGAATGCGCATTGCAATAGGGAAACTCGTGCTTCCGCTTTGTTTTGTTTATGCCAGCCGCATTGGGTTACAATCTTCTCGTCCAAAGTTTTTTAAAAAAATAATGTACAAACTATGCCACGAAAGTAAAGTCCATTTAGATGCACCATGAGAGGCATTTTTTTTTTTTAATCATTTTTTAATTGCGAAAAGTTTTACTGGACGTATTTCTTGTCATCTCATTTTGTTCGGGCAGGCTGAGATAATGATAAGGAATTGCCAAAAGTGCAGGCTTATCGATTTAATTCAGCCAGGTGATCTGGTTATGGCTGATCGTGGTTTTTTCACTAGTGAATTATTGGCAAGTCGTGGTGCATTATGTATATCTGCATTCACCAGAGGAAAAGGCACAATTGTCCAGAAAGGATGTGGAGTTACCTAAACAACTGAGACGCATTTGAATACATGTTAGGAGAGGATCATTAGACGATTAAAGACGTTTAGAATACTGCAAGGCATCTTTCAATAACAATGGTTAAGCGAAAATATTATATACACTGTACAGTGGTTTTGTTTTTTTAATAAAGTAAAATACATATGAAAGAAAGAAATAATTTTTTTAATAAATCATACACAGTAATTGTAGTAAATTAAAGACTTGCAGGACTAAACCATTATTTTTTTCTGCTTCTGCGTTGATTGTAAGGAACGATGTTTCCGAATAAACTTATTTTGTGTATATATTTTTGATATCCATGATTGGAAAATTTTAAAATGGGCTCTTGCCATTATAATTGATAAAAGAAAAAAGACATCACCGATAGAAGTTTAACAAACAAAATCATGGCAGCAAAGCTATACCATCCAGAAATCACTTCTCCCACGCGAAAATGGTGTGTATGCACGTAAGGTTTTCAAAGGTGGACAAGGTTTATACTTAACAAATATTTCATCAACGAGGAACGAAAATCCAGCATAGTAATATGTTCATTGTATGTGTAATCACGAACAGTAAATAACAAACAGGAAAGAAGGGCATGTCTGCCTTTGTATATACAGTAATATAATTAGGACTGCAAATCGGCTGCCACAGTGGCCAGTAGCCAAGTGACTACCACTTGTTTGAAAGTTGTAGCCAAAATGGAATTTGTGGTAGCAATTGGCTACCAAAATATAGGATTTGTCGAGCTTTGTTTAGAACAAAAAGTATTGAGTCATAAAAGTTAAGTCTATGTATAGGAAAGTGCCCTTGCCCGATTGAATAGAAGTATTTAAGTATTACCAGCGGTGTAAGTACTGAGACTTTACAAATTTTAACTTTTAACCAATGATAGACAAAACAAATCTTTTAAATTACAATAGAATTAGATGTTACGAACTTGCTTAATACAATGGGAAATTAAAAAGTAATTCAGTAAATTTTCTAGGTATTTGTAAATATCATTAAATACATTTTGAAGAGCATGTAATTCTCTACCATCTCGGAAGATGGCAAGTGTTCACGCTTTCTGCATGCAAAGCTACAGCTGTTCAAAAAGGCAGGTAAGTTGGATACGTTCGAGACTGTGGAATTCTGGAGTGTGGTCAGGCTTCAAAGGGACAAAAGCCTTCTGAAATCCATCACGAGTTGTGTGCAACTTACAGTGACGCTTGCATGACATTGACAAATGTGTGCAACTGGTGTGCCTAGTTCACAGCAAAACGTGAAAGTGTCATGGCTTCGCACCCAGCGAACGAATTCTACGTTATAGTCTCACATTGGGACAAATGCTTATATGTGAATGATTGTTATGTTAAGAAGTAGACCAATGTCTTTTGTTCAAAGTGTATAGAAAGATTTTAGCAAATACATGACCATTTTGCTGTGAAAATTTTACTCAATTACTTTTTGATTTTCCCTCTTATTAAATTTTTTTGTATCCCTACCCCAAATGACTATTTTTCTTGTTAAATTCCTCTATTATTATGAACGATTTTTATTTGCAAATTTGGATATTCCAAAAAAATGTATGCAAAATCCATCTGAACATCACCAGAAAAACTATTATTTTTTTTCAATGCTTGAAATAATTTTAATCACCCCTATTAATAAAATCCAAAAACATCGTCACTTGATATTCGTTTCTTAACTCTGAATGAGGTCAAAAGCTCAGAATTAATTTTAAAGAATTTGTTGACATTGATAGCAATTTAATGACAGCAGAGCCATTAGTGGATAAAGCCATTATAAAATGGATCCACGAAAACCAATATGGTGAATCCGAGGAGAGTGATGAACAGGAGGAAGAAGTTCTTTCATCGAAATAATTGAACGATCTTTCCAGCAAATTAAAAACTTTCTCACTGAAAGTTAAGTAACCGATAAAATATTTACTTTGTATTTCAAAGTTAAATACTTTATTAATAGGAAAAATCACTAAACTTCATAAAAAAAAAAACAAACTGATATTTTCATTCATCAACAGATAAAATTTATTACTCTGTACTGTAATACGCTATAGCAAATACTGTACAAACAAATGTAAATTATCAGCAAAAAAAAAGATGTACATGTTTCCATTTTTGTCTTTTCCTGGTTAATAAGAAAATTTTTTTTGTCCCCCAGCCGATACGTAATATCCAAGCTCTACTTACCATAGAGTTTCAGGGCATCACCGATTTAGTTGAACTCCACTCTTGCATAAAAAAAAAACCCATCAAACTCATAAAATGGAAGAGAAATCTTCATTTATGGAAAGGGGAGTTCATTGGAGGATCATTTAATGATTCTGTTTAATTTATTCAATTCTTTCATTGTGGCAAGTATTAAATAGGAGTGATTTTGCTGTTGTACTTGTGAATACTGCAGCATCTGGGGTCCAGAAGGCGTTTTTATAAAGACTTTTCTCCCCAGTTTTAAGTAAAAAGTACAGAGGAAATTTTTTTTTAATCATTATGACTGTAAATTTTGGCTGCAAAGTGCCTTCTTCAGCATGTGAAGCAGGTACACAGAGAATGCAGATAATTTATACTGAATTATAGCCAATCAGCCTACACAAAAAAATCCAACCAAATTATGACAATAATAGCAGTGATAACATAAAACTACAGAACCAAACAAAATATGATAGTGCTCTTAATATAGATATACATATCAAATCTGCCAACCATCACTGCAGACAGTCCACAGTTTTAATCTTGTGTCGCATTTTGGACTATATACTCTGTTTTTTTTTAAATTTTCTCTAAGATCATAATAATTAAATTTAAACAATAAAATTTATTATTTAATAATTAAGTAATAAAATAAAAATTTAAAAAAGTATAAAAATAAAGTAAAAATGATAATAAAATTTAAATCATAAAGTAAAATTTTCAAGAACAATAAAACATCAGCGAAGAAGAACCAACCGGAGAACCAATGATAATGTAGCGTTCCCCCCACCCCCTCAATTAGTAAGCTTAACCACACCGATGAAGACCAGTGCTGGGAAGTGGGGTTGCTAAAAGTTCGGAACCAGAAGGACAGGTAAACATTCACTCAACACTCAATTCGATGACTCACACAACATAATTTATTCATAGTTACCTACTGAGCTAGATACAAAAATAAACGATGTGAATCTTTGGTTAACTTTAAATACTTAATCACGATGGGGCTCCACGAACTATGAACTTAAAACCAACTTTTGCACTTAACATACTCCGAGCGATGCTCTAAATAGCGACACGCTGGCACTCCCATGTACTAAGTCAGTGCTTAAAATGCACCACATCATGTTTTAGGTTGCGAACAAGGTAGGAAGTAACACTCAGGGCTGGGGAGCCATAGCCACAGCATTGCACCCCCGAATAAATATTCCTCAGTGTTTACCACCTTTATTAGTGCGGTATACCACCTTTATTAGTACATAGTAGGGGGGAAGTACAGGAACTCCTCTTGGTGAATGCCAACGCTTGACCCAACAGCCACTGGCGAGGTTCTGAGGCCGCACTACCGCTGGACAGGATGCTTATTCCTGTGTTTGACAGAATGTAGTTTCCTGTGTTTGACAGAGCAGCCAGAACAATTTTCCAGATTCCCATGCAATAGCCATGATGCTTACACAACTCATTCACAGACTAGTACTAAGGGTGCATATAACATAATCCTAATGTTAATTTTACTCTTAAGCTTATAAATAGTAAATACAGCCTTCTTTAGTTTATACAAAAGTCTGACGGCGGAAAGTTTTTCACATCGGGTGAGATCTTTTTAACACGCGAAAGTACAGCGTGAGGGCGTTGCGACTCCTTTCGGTATCTTCGACGGGAGGTTCGAAGACCCGATGTCTACAGAGTTCCCGACTCCTCAGAATTAGGCCGCTCTTCACGTCAACAATAAATAGTAAAGTCACTCACCACAACTTGAATTTCTTCATCACCTTTATCATAATTAACTTTGGTATAAAACATCTTGCTCCAGGTACAAAATAAGTCACTCCAGATGGTTGTCATTCAATCGACCGCTACTCATTAACAGACGAAATTCCAACTTCCAAAATGCATCTTTCGGCAGGTTTAATTATTCCGTTCGTTTCCCATACATGCATAATTCACTGGTAGAAACTAAACTCTTGCAATTAATAAACTTGAATTTTAAAACTACAATGACTAAATTTTTACTAGCTTCATGTTCCAAAACATAATCAACATGACTGCCAAAACATAAATCCGTTCAACTTAAAAAAACGTCCGACGCAGAGATGAAAACCGAACTCTTACAACAAACACTAACAACATAACACACACAATTCCACGCATTCGTAGAATTTCTACAATAACTCACTCTTGGAGGTTGAGACGATCTTCTAAGAAACGCTCTCAACAATCCCAACCTCCAAGAAAGACCAAAACAATAATCGCATTTATTCTCCAATCGCAATAATCACATTCACACATCCAAGACAAAAGAATAAACGATAAACAATCAACAAGAGCAATCTCTCCTATTAAATAAAGCTTAAAATACGACAACGACAACATACGCAAAACCACAACAACCGACTCAACAACTCCATCTCTCTCTCTCTCTCTCTCTCTCTCACACACGAAATACCATAACTAGTCGAACGAAAATATAATCCACTACACAAATTGCGGACCACAACATTACTAAATAAAATCTTTATTTACAGTGGTAATAACCTCCTACTACAAATACAATTTATAATAACAATAAAAAAAACAAAACAAAACTAACAAAATAAAACGCTGCCCCCTCGCCAGACACAGGTGACTTCCAATTAACCTGGGAACGTCACACAGTAATAAATAATAATAATAATAATAATAATAATAATAATAATAATAATAATAATAATAAT
>JAHWFO010088324.1:22363-37617 GCA_023313115.1 Rhysida immarginata | reverse complement strand
TGGGTACATTTTGTTTGGTACCAAGCGTGATATTAAAATCTGAAACAGATGATGATAAAATTCAGGATTTAATTGAATTTTACGAGGATGATTTGCCAAGTCCAAACTCTGCTAAAATTGAAATTCGTAGATGGAAATTTTTTTTGGCAAAAAAAAAACAAAAAACAAGAATGCTGAAATTCCTGAAAATTTAGCATCGAGTTTAAAATATGCCGTTGATGATAATTTTCCAAACATAAGCACTCTCATTGCTCTGGGCTGCACTTTGCCAGTTAGTACGTCAGAAGTGGAACGGTCTTTTCAGTCTTACGAAGGCTAAAAACTTATTTAAGAAACAGTATGAAATGTGAAAGACTCTCGTCTCTATCTCTTTTAAACATTCATTATGACTTAGAATTATCAGTAGAAAAAATATCAAAACTGTTTACCCAACAATATCCTCTAAAATTGTTCAAGCAAAACATTCTTTTTGAATAAACAATTTATTTAAAATTATTTGAGTTATCTTTTTTCCTTTTTAATTTTAAGGAGAAAATGCACTAGGGTGGGGCACACAATCTTTCAGGACCCCAATCATAGCCGATCTCTGGATCCACCCCTGCTGACGGAGGACGATATACCGCCATAACTACCCATCTCTTATTAACAAGTAGCGTAAGAGTTTCATAGTCGTCGGTGGTTCCGGAGCAGTTGTTCGATTATATCGAACATTAAATTAGTTTTCACATATACAGTTATACCCTCTCCTTCTCCTATTAGATCGAGCAATGGACACCGCCTGATAACCTGCAAAAGCAGGGGCCTTCCATTGATTACTCAACCAAGTCTACGTAAATGTTAGAATTTGTTGTTCAGTATGCAACATTCCTAAATTCGACTGAAGACAGTCAAGGTTAGCAAATATACTTCGAACATTCAAAACAAAAAATGTTAAAGCTGACTTTTGGACTGTGGCCGACAAATTGACTAGATCCACATTGCCTGAGCTATCGAAACGGGATCAAAAACATCAATCATTAGGCAACCGTTAAAGTCAAAGCCTTTAAAAAACAAAAAACAGATGTACTAATATTCGCAACAAAAAATGACCCAAAGGTCTTGACTTAGATATATGTGTTTACAGTTCTGATAGACTAAAATACGGAAGCTTAAAAAGAAAAAATAAAACTAAAATAAAAAATGAATCAAATAAACTAATTAAACTACAGAAGTACAAAGTACAGAGGCGAAACAGACAAACCTATAAGTACTGTTAATTAACAACGAATAAGTTAATTAGCCAATACGGCAATTAACGTACTACCAAGACATACAAAAAATAAATCTACAGAAGGGTGAAATAATGACTAAAGAAATTAATAATTAAAAAATTAACTTAAAAATTCATAAAGCAGTAAATATATCAGTCCATATCTGCTGCGGTAACAATGCGCTTGATCTTCCCAGCGGAATCTTTTATATAGATAGCACCACTATAGCTCCAAGCATTGGACGTACCAACCCTGGCCTTCGCTTCACGAAGGAGCCTGTAGCGTCTATTGGTTAGATCTTCCGCTATAGTAACCCGAGATTGACGTGACTTCAGATTACTTCGATTTTTGATTACCAGATCTCGAAGCAAATATGAAGAAAATCGTACGATTATAGGGCGAGGATTGTTAGAAGAACGTGGCCCAACACACTGCGCTGCTATAATATCCAATGAGTTCAGCTTAATATCCAAGTTTTCCGCAAAAAACGATGGAAGTGAATCTTGCAGCGTCTCCGTTGCTTTGCTCAGGGACACCAAAAACTCGTACATTCGTTCAACGCGAATGTTATTCCAGGTTATCCATCTCCATAGCCAATTGATCAATTCTAGCACTGGTGGCTGGAAGTAATTCATCATCATGATAATCCAGTCGCTTTTGCAGACCATCATATTTACCATTGACGTCCACCACAGTTGTAGATAGTGTAGCAAATTGTTGGGTAACGTTGTTTAAGTTCGATGTCCGAACAGATAATTTGCTATCTATGAGCTTGTTTTATTTGTCCAAAAATTTCTTCAAGATCATCTCTCAAAATTCCGGATGCTCAAATAACGATAAAATTGCCGTTTCGATTGCCGACAATAACAGTTCATCACATACATTTTTCGAGGGGGTGCCTCCTGCAGCTCCGTGTGTTGATGATTGTTTCTGCAAAGATACTTGTTTAGGTGCCATCATTAACGGTACTGCAAACGACGACAGATATAACAATAATAGTGAATATATACAAAAAATTGGTCATGCAAAAAGACACTGAATCACTCGTAATTCAGTCAAGCATTCCACCAGCCTCACCTTACATCCAATAATGGCACAGTCCACAAGAGTTAAATTATTGAATGAAAACTTTACCTCGGTATTAGGCCAAAGTAGAAATAACCTTATGCCTGTAACTGCAGCATAAATTAAATGAACAAGCGTACTGCAGACTGCAGAATCCAAAATTAAGGTATCATGACTAGGCTTGTCTCCCGCACACACTCGCAGAGAGCTCATGTAGACACATCCGTTCTCGGCAAAGGTTGAGCTCATAGTGTTTAAATTAATTAAAGTGTTTAATAGAGATTTCCTTATTATATGATATAAATTAAAAAGAGGGGCCCGTAGATGGGCTTTGTCTTTGGTGATAGGAATGGGAGATATATATGATTTAAAATTCAAAATTTTGCTAAGTATCTTAATAACTGAAATCATGGGAGTACCATTTCCAAGAGCCATAGAGGATTTTGGGGAGGAGACTCTCATTATACAGAGTTAAGAAGGTAGTTTGCATGATAAAAAAGTTTGCTAGACATTTAATTAGACCCAGACGTTTACTTGTTTCAGTTAATAGCATTTCATAACTTCAGGATAATTCTCTAATATTCTAATTGCCTTTAGAGAATTATCCTTTTTGCTTTGATAAAGGATAGTCTCTATCTGAAACGTCAGCTTTTTATTTGATTTTATAATTTTATTTTGATTTTACTTATTATTTATTAATTATTTTGTTATTTGTTAATTTTTATTTTATTTTTCATTTTTATTTAATAACTATTATTTATTGTATTCCAGGGTTTTTGTGTCTCGTCCTTTTCTCTTATAAATATCCGTTCATTAATAGCATTTCTAAATAGTTGGTTGAAGTTAAGCTGTTATTAAAAAGCACTCCCAAATCCTTTATTGTTGTTGATCATTGTATTTCTTTATCTTCCAGCTTGTAAATAAATTCGTAATTTACAACTTTTTTGGAGTATGTGACAATAAAGGTTTTAAGAACGTTCAGGGAGAGCGCATTTTTGTTAGCCCAGCAGGAAATATAGTCATAAGCTTAAGACATCATTTGGCAATCCTTCCAGTTTCGAATGATCGAGTAGATCTTCAGATCGTCTGTATATAAAAGAAAATTAAGAGGGATGAGACTGTTTTAGGGGATAATGTCAGCCATAAATAAATTAAATAATACAGGCCCCAGTGGTGACCCTTGAAGAACGCCACTGCGAATTTTTCCTTTAAGAAAAGTTCTGTTGTCATTCTTGATAATAAAAAATCGGTCTATTAATAATTAAGTGAACCATTTATTCAGATTCTTGGATACACCTGAAAGAGTGAGTTTCTGCAGAAGTATACGGAGATTGATACTATCAAACGCCTTACTGAAATCAAGATAAACGACATCAACTTGCTTGCGCTGATCGACATGTTAAACAAAGTACTGTGTTAAGCAGGCAAGGTTTGTCAAGGTGGAGTGATTCTTCCAAAAGCCATGTTGTTCCTCCGGTAAATACGAGTCGAGGAAAGATTCAAGATGTCTTGCTATATATGTTTCTAAAATTTTTGCAGGGAAAGAAATAATTGTTATTGGTCTGAAGTCGGCAGGTGAATGTGGGTTAGAAATTTTACTTATTGGCATAATAATCACCTTCTTCCAGGCTTTCGGATACGTTTAGGTTGCCAATAATTTGTTGAGAAGCTTTTGTAGTGGGTAAGAAATGGCTGTTATAAAATGTAATCTGGGATATCATAAAAATGAGAAGCTCTCGAGGCAGTGATCTTTGAGGCTATCCCTAGAATATCGGATTCAGAAATTGGAGCAATTCTAAATATACTCCGAATCTGATTCCAGAAAGGGTGAGAATTAACATGAGGATTAGGGAAGTCAGAGCCGTTTTTTTAATGTGCCATGCAATGGCAGTGTTAATTTGTTTTACTGGATTTATGATTGTAGTTGTTAGTTGTACATAAAATATTTTGTTTACCTTTAATTATGGGTGATTAAGTTGCTTTTATTGTTTAAATTATTTAATGATTAATAATATTGCGATGTGTTGCTTTTACGCATTGTTGGTGAGAAGAGCAACAATGTAGAAAAAAGTTTGCAGTTTTGGTATTGTTAGGGAGCGACTTTTCGGGGCATTTAAAATTAATTGCCCGAAAAGAAATTCCTTGTTTTTGTTGTTAATTGTTTTAAGTATAGTTCTGTTCAGAGAGAGAGTTCTTCTCTGGACGTCAAGAAGGAAGGACGTAAAAAAAAATTCCTGTGGCATAACAATATCTCCAGCTGCCATATTGACGTTCTGTTCCGCTTATGGTTACCGAGCAGTAGTTAGTGAATTATTCTCACCGGAATTGTTATTCATAATTGAGAACACTATTATGAGAATTATTAAGTGCCCAAGATGAACTTTGTGTTTAAGCCGGCCCCGGGAATTTTCAAGGAGCATCGGATTTTACGGGTGAGATCGTTCCTATATTCCTCATAGTCCATGCAACATTGATTAACTGTGATTAAGCTTACTTGAGGCAATAATAATTAAATATATGATCAATATTTATAATCTCTCCGGCATTGTGTTATTTTATTGTGGATAGCGAGTTGAACATCGATTTTTGAGGCCCTGTTTGTTTGGTGTCTGAATTGAACGACGAAATCGTGTGACTCTGAAACTAGTCCTGGAAGTGAAAATACTGTACAATTGTTCTATAAGTAGAACATGTTCGAATGCGGGCATGTGGCAAATTTTAATGTTTTGTCTAAATGTGGATGATTACTGTTGGTGAATAATGTGAAAGATGTTGCACAGATGGAGAAGTGTGTAAGGCTGAGCATTGTGGGGCAGGGTGTAAGTAGTGGGGAATGTGGTTGCATTATGAGGATGGCATGCATTGTTGGTGGTGAGATATCATTGCGTGCAGTGAGCGCAATGGAGCATTTGAGAACAGGCAATTGATGATACTTGATTCTCATTTCCCAAGCTAAGTTTCGTGATAATTGCTCAGGGAGTGATAATATAATTGCTCAGGGAGCAGGAGGAGTATTATAATGAGGTTTCAGTGTCCCTCCTCAGTGAATTAAAAGGGACACAGACGCTTTCGGTGCGTTGTTTGTGAGTGTTTGGAGAGCAGGCTGTGTAGACGCCTGGCATGCTGGGAGTTAAAGCGCAGCGAGAATACTGTGGCTAAGAGTTTTACCGACAAGCATGTACCTCCCTATTATGAAGTGATTACCCCGTCTAGTGATGATTGCCCGGTATAGTGCAAGATGCCGTCTAAGCGCAACTGGATAGGATTGTAGAGGTTAGACCGTTTAAGCTGATTGTAGCAATTGAATTAACAATTATTGGTGAAAGTACATTTATATTTAGATTAATTGCACCAGTGCTTATTTTCTTTCATTGTTAGCCCTTTTGTCACAATATTGGATAATATTGTAGTTCTTTATTATAATTAAATTGAGTTTTTTTGTTTTTTTGGGTTCCGTACCTCCGAATGAAAAACGGAACCCTTATAGGATCACTCCGGTGTCTGTCTGTCCCGATGTCACAGCCAATTTACTCCGAATCTACTAAATCGAATAAGTTGAAATTTGGTACACATGTATTTCTGTGACCCAAACACGGATGTGTAACGTAAATAAATGAATTTTTAATATGGGGGTCACTTTTGGGGGGCAAATTAAAAAATTAAAAAAAAAAGGTTTTGCAAACTGTATCGTGTGATATATCAAACGAAAGGGCTTGTTGTGGGGGTCTCAAATATATTTTTTTTATAATTTTAAAATAAATAGTTTTAAAGTTATTTAAGTAAAAAAAATGAAAATTGACCATTCCCCCCCCCCCCCACCCCTATCTCCGAAACTACTGAGCCTAAAATTTCGAAAAAAATAAAGAAAATAGTTCTTTGCTTATAGATTACAGGAAAACCTATAAGAAGTCTATGGTCTTAAAATAACATGGTAAATCTCTCAATATTGTGCTATCGATCAGTATCTTCAGCTATTCCTGAAACTGAAACTGTTTTGTTCAAAATAAAAATTAGAAATTAAAAAATATAAATATAATGAACGTAAATACATTAGAAATAAAAGACAAATATAAAATAAATGAGTTGTTTTTCAATAATCATCTTATATATAAAATGCTAACTTCTCCTGCTCCATGCCCGTGTCCATAGTGCCGAGCACGGTCTATAGATATTCATGGTCATCGAGCTCCATTGTTTAAATTAAGCTAAAGTTTCTAGCTCCCAATAGGGCGAGAACTATATTGAAAAGTGGCCCTGCATGTACAATCAGCCCAAATACGCCTGCAGCGCCGCCCTATCGATAGACAGAAACTTTACTTTCATTTTCAGTTTCAACGAAAAACCTCTATCGCAGGTCACGGTCAGCCCTAGTGCGATCTATGCGGCACCTGGCGCGATCTGTTTTCCTTAGCTTCACGAAACAATGGAAAATGGCCGAAGCTCGATGACCATGAATATCTATAGACCGTGGTGCCGAGCAATCCAACCTTTGTTTCCAACAAACGAAAAAACATTATTGTTAAATTCCGAGAAAATACTGATGTCATAGTTTTTTTTTTACTCGCAGCCAACGTTAGCTAGCTTTTTAATATATCTATTATCATTAAAAAGAATTCGCGCTAGACTAAATACAAGCAGGAAAATCAAATTAAAATCCTAAATAAGTAATTTTAGCTATTTTAAATTCTTAAATTAAATTTAATTTTTATCTAAATTTTAATAAAAACCAGTTGCGAATGTGTGGTACTGCATTGCCAGAACGATGTTAATTAATTAACAAGAATGATTTCATGTTATAGCTTCGTAAATGGATATATTGAATTAATCAACATTTTAAAACACTTAAGAAAAAACAAATAAATAGGAAAACTAAATTGAAATTACTATTTAAGTAAGCTAATGTATAGAGAGAATTTAAACGAATAAACTTGAAGAACTGAAAGGTAAATAGAGAGGGAGTTATTCCTCATACATTTAGAAAAATAAAAGTTCTTTAATTTGTAAGAATTTCCACATAATGTTAAACGAAGTGAGCCTCAATTGCTGAAGCATTATGTATAAGCATCTATAATTTTTTCATATTAAATTACTAAAGTGATTCTACGTTATCGTCTAGTATTGAAGAAAGCGATTAACTACTATTAATTAGCAATATGTATAACAGTACTGAGTTTTAGATAACATTAAGCCTAACAGCATTATGCTCTTGATACAAATAAGCTATGGATAACAATAGATCTAACAACTCGTAATATCATATCTTAGCATTGAAAGTTCTAACAATACTATATTGTACCATTAGGGCACATGCAACAAAACCAATTCCCACTAGTTTGATATATTACATGCCATACCACATGGCACCGTTAGGGCACGCGCTACTAAACCAATAACCATTATCATTATTTATTCGTTATATTCACTCATAACATGTTGTTACCAGTTGTTTGATATATTACATGCCATATCTTAGCATTGAAAGTTCCAATGGTACCATATGGCATCATATAGCACCATTAGGGCACGTGCTACTAAACAAAAACCAATATCATTATTTGCTCGTTATATTCACTCATAGCACGTTGTTACGAGTTATTTGATATATTACATGCCATATCACAATAGGTATAGCGGAAGTTTTATTTACCCTCTTTACAAAAATAGTTTTGGTAATTTTTTTTCCAATGAGAATAAATAGCTTCACTAAAAAAAAAAAGCACGGTACCATATTGTACCACAAGGTTGGTTGGTTTATTAGAATTTTTGGCATCGACTACTAAGGTCATTTGCGCCTTTTACAAAACTTATATCTGTAAGCAGCCCGGGACAAACACAAACATCCATGCCCTTGGCGGGATTCGAACCCACGACCAGGTGGGCTCGAGAACTAGAAAGCATACGCCCTAGCCCTTTCGGCCACCTGGCCAGCGGTACCACATGGCACCATTAGGGCACGCGCTACTAAACCAATAACCATTATCATTATTTACTCGTTATATTAAATCATTACATGTTGTTACGAGTTGTTTGATATATTACATGCCATATCTTAGCATTGAAAGTTCCATTTGGTACCATTACGTACTACTAAACATTTCACACCAACATTATTTAAGCGTTATATTCATTCATGAGACATCCTTGCACGTACACGTGCAATTAGACCAACACCTGCTATCACTAGTTACTCTTATATATTCGTTCATGATATGTTGTGACGATTTGTTTGATATATTACATGCCATATCTGGTTATAGGAAGTTTATAAGGGGGTATCATAATAGTACCATTAAAGCACGTGCCATTATAGTAAGTACTTATTCCGGCTATCTCACGTTCGTACTTGTTCGTGCTCTGTCCCATATTAATGGATTGGTGAAAACAGACATTGAAAAAGTTAATTCGTTTTCAAGTTATCGTAATAAATACTAAGCTCCCTAGGAATAAAAAAATTCTCTTGATTTAGAGACCGAACTGCCCTTTCAATAATCGTCAAACACGTGCATCCTGCACGCGCACCATCTCATTAACGTTTAGAGCACGCGCAGAGCCGAACCCATGTATGTTCTCAACAAGCGTTTTCCCGAATGCGAGGATAATTCGTGTCTTCCAGCAATTCAAAACATGTACTCTTTCTATTGCAACACAATGAATTGTGGGATTGTCTACAGACAGACAGACAGACAGACAGACGGACGGACAGCTGGACAAACCGATCACATAAGCACATTTCTATATATCGTGCTAAAAAATCGTTACTCTATTCGCAAAGTCGGTCAGTCGGTCAATTCTTCAGTTTTTATTTATAGATAGTC
Organism: Rhysida immarginata; assembly: GCA_023313115.1. Classification (NCBI taxonomy): domain Eukaryota; kingdom Metazoa; phylum Arthropoda; class Chilopoda; order Scolopendromorpha; family Scolopendridae; genus Rhysida; species Rhysida immarginata. The sequence goes on along the minus strand of JAHWFO010088324.1, from coordinate 28,487 downwards.
CAGGGGGTGGGCATTGTGAATGCCTCCAATTCAAAGCATTTGGTGTTCAATTCTTAACCGTATATAAATCACCAAAATGCCTTCCGAAAATTGCTGTCGGATGCATTAAGAATGTTATCAGTGCACACGAAAAGATTATTATAGCAGGAGACTTCAATATTAATTTTAAGGACAAATCAAAAAATGAAATATCACTATACCTTCTGTCACTCGGTCTTACTCCACGTATTCAAGAATATACGACAAGACAGAATTCAGCAATTTCCCTCTACAATCCGGTACCATACATATATTTTTTACAAATTTGGGTCAGATTTAAAAAAAAACCATGATAGATAACATATTCACCGTACGGAACCCTCTCCACGCGAGTTCGACTCGCACTTGTTCATTTTATTTTTGTCTAATATGATGTCTGTGTCAATTACTCAAGTTACTGGTCCTGAACTCTAGTAATTAGCGCTTACGAGGTTTAGCAGTTTTGCAAGCCCCCAGAGCGGGCTTCGCGGCCACATGTTACAATAGTATTCTCGAAACGCGGCACAATTTTTTCAATCGTACAGTACTTACAAGGAAATCCCTCGAACATGCATGCCACAGATTTTCACCAAATTGAAATATGTTACTCATCTGAAGCTGCTATAGATGCTTGCAAAATAAGAGAGTGCAACATTTTGTTTCTTTCAAAATAAGAGAGTGCAACATTTTGTTTCTTTCAAAATAAACCTCGAAAACAAAAATATTTGACCATACATAACCATACAAAGACTCCATTGTTAAAGCAGATAGGCTCTGTGGGGTTCCCTTGTTAGTCCATTTTTGTCCAGTATTTTTCTTTCCAAGAAGCTTGCTGGTCGTTTGCCAAAAAGAAGTTGCAAGAGTATTAAGGTCTCCTTCAACAGATTCGTAATAGTTGAGGAATTTCGATTTATACACTTGTTTAAAGGTTTTTCTAGCTAATTTGAATTCTCTACAGTCTACAGAATGCAGATAGTCGTAAAATTACTACACATGCATCTGAACAGAGAGTCTACAGGGTGAGTCTCTGGCCACTAACAGGTTGTCACACATGTGCATAAACGGTAACTATCTTAGTTATGCCTCCAGGTTGCTGGCAACGTCGACAGTTTATAAGAGGGCTAATGATATCAACTGCATATTTTCTTTCTTCAAGGTGAACCATGCTCTGCTACCATGTTATATTTATCTGAGATAATTAAAGTTCACCCCCAAAGAAGAAAAATAGAACACATATAACACATCTACATTCTCTGCAGGTAGAACAACTATATAGTTTCTAAGCAACAGCAATATTGCAGCATGCACTTACTCAAAAAAGGAAAAAAGCAATAAAGGTTTTCATATCCATTAAAATAAAAACTTCAGTAAATTAAAGAGATAATTATATTCACTAATTTCTTCCAAATAAAGTTGTGCATGACAGCTTTGATTACAATCTCTGTATCTTAACATGTACATTATGTTAATTCACTTGTTTTTTCGATTTTCCGTCCACTTTTCTGTCGCCAAAACTTATACGAAAGTGAATTTTCTAAAACAAGATGGCGACAACAATTCCCCCAAAAAAGTCGAAGATTGTTGAAGATTGTTGTAGATTGTTGAACGCAATTTTTTCAGCTCCCCAAAATAGCCTTGTGGAAAGGGATTATCTACACCTAAATATATTTGACTGCTGTTGTGGACTTGTGAAGGTCAGTAAAAGACCTTCTAACTTTAACCTGCGGTTGCGGTAATGATAATTAGATACATTCCAATTCATTCCATTATACTCAGTTGATTAACTTCTATAATAACATTTCTTATTGCCTAACAGTCATGGCATTGTTATTTTAAATGGACAATAATGTTCGCCTGCATTGTTGAATGTATTGAAGTGAAATAAACTTACAATGTCTTATAAAATGATATTGTATGATGAGCAATCGTAAATGTGGACTCTGTAAAATTTATATTAAGGTGGATGAAAAGAAAGTGGCATGTTCTGGAAATTGTGAAAGAATATTTCACTTAAAATGTACTGGGCTTACTTTAAATGAACTAGAAGACTTATCCACTATTGGGAAGACGTACTCATGTGATTCATGCTGTGATTCACTTAAACAACAGGAAGATAATAATTCATCTTTAAGTACCCATATACTTTTTAACAAGAAAAAAGAACAATTAAGACCGAGGAAAGAAGAAAAAATGCCGAATTCTACATTTGAAAATCTTAATAAGCAAATGATGCACATATTGGAGGAATTAAAAATGCTTACTCCAATAAAATCGGAAATTACGGAAATGAAAAAGTCACTTGATTATTTTTCAAAATCATTTGATGAAATTCTGGATAGATTAAATGGGGTTGATCAGACCTTGGTTTATGTGCAAAGAGACTTAAAAGCATGTACGACAGAAAATAATAAATTAAAGAAAGAAAATGCTGAACTTAAAGATCAAATTAAATCTGTACAGCAACAAGTTTATCAAATGGAACAATATTCATACAACTCAAATATTTTAATTGACGGGATACCAGAATCTCCAAATGAAGACTTAAACGTTATCATTAAGAAACTGGCATGCAAACTTGATGTTCCTATCAAAGATGAGGACATTTCTGCTGTACATCGTCTAAACAATAGACGTGTGAACAAGATGCGACCTCGATCTATTGTGGTTAAATTTATCCATAAACAGAACAAATACCTTATGATGCAACACAAAAAGAAGAAGTTTCGTCAATTAAATACGAGAAATGTGGGTATATGTAATGAAGAGTATGAAATTTACATGAATGATCACCTATCCCCTTATTATAATGACCTCTTCTGGAAGACTAGGGAATTAAAGAAAAATAACCAATATAAGTATGTATGGACCCATAATGGTATTATATATGTGAAGAAGGATGATGGAGCTAAAGCTATACCAGTTAAATCTGAGTTTGATTTGAACTCTTTGTAATCAATTAAACTTTCTATATATCTTGATAATCTTTAAATTTTTCTATGATTGATTTATTATTCTCAAACAGCTCTGATAAATTAACTTCATTTAATATATCTGATCAAAATGAATGTGGAACATACATTGTTCATCCAGAAGATATCCCAAAAACATACTCTGATTGTATGAATGTTGTACATCTTAATATAAGAAGTATAGCTAAAAATTTTGATTATTTAATATCATATTTACAAAGTTTTAAGGTCCCAATTCACATTATTGTCCTTTCTGAAGCATGGCTAAATAGTTATACTGAACAGAGTAGTAACCTTACAGGTTATTCTAAATATTTCATGTCATCAAAACTTAATAAAGCCAGTGGAGTAGTTGTGTATGTAGATAAAAGAATAACTGTTTTAGAAATTCAACCAAAACATATTAAAAGTGCTGATATTGTAATTTTAAAATGTAGAGCTGATGATTATATAGGTGATTTTTTATTATTTGCTTGTTACCGTTCTAACCAAACTTCAATTTTGAATTTTGTCTCTGAACTGTCTGAAGAAATGGAGCCCTATAAAAATGAGAAAATTTTTTATGTTGGAGATATTAATATTGATATAATAAGTTATAATGATGAATATTTTACTCAAAAGTATATTAATATTATGTCGAAAAAAAATCTGGTTCCAATGATAAATATTCCCACAAGAATTACTCCAAATACTGAGACTTGCATAGATCATTTTTTTATATCTAAGAGTATAGCATATATAGCTGAAGCGTTTATTCTTGATAGTGATATTACTGATCATTGTATGAGTATTATCTGTTGTAGGTGTAACGTTGTGGATAACACTCATGCAAATAAATTTAAATATAAAACGCTAATCAACCACCAACTTTTAGAGGAAAAATTAGAGGAGATAAATTGGGATTGTTTAGAGGAAGAAAATGATATACAAAATAAGTATAATTGCTTTGAAAAAATATTAAAAGAAAACATAAAAAAAAGTACGTATACATTGGTAACTGGTTCTGGAAAAAATCAGAAAAGGAAACCATGGATTACATATCATATAATTAATTTGATTAAAAAGCGAAATCAATTGCGAAGTAAATATTTAAAGGATAAAACAAATGAAAGTCTTTTATACCGATACAGAGGTTTAAGAAATAAGATTGTACAAGAAATTCGAAAGTGTAAGGCTAGTTATTATTATAATCAAATTGAGAGAGCAAAAACACCTAAAGATAAATGGAAAATTATAAGTAATATAACAGGACGAGAAAAGACTTACAGAGATATTCCTCAAGAGATTAGTAATCAGATAAATGATTTTAATTTGAGCCTTATAAACATGTGCGATTGCCAAAATATTGTTAAACAAAACTCAGCCAATTTTAATATAAAAAATGAAGTAAAGGATACCTTTTTCCTTTACCCTGTTAATGAAATGGAGATAAAAAATTGCATTATGTCCTTATCAAAATATTCCTCCCCAGGATATGATCATGTTACTACAGAAATTCTGCGTAAACATATTAATAGTTTAACTTATCCTATTAGTAAATTAATTAATTGTTCATTTTTACAAGGAACATTCCCTGACGCATTAAAGATTGCAGTTGTAATTCCAATATTTAAAGGGGGAAGTAGTTTATTATTTGAAAATTATAGACCCATATCTTTACTGTCTCACATTTCAAAAATATTTGAAAAAATGGTAAAAAATCGCCTTACAACTTTTCTAGAAAAATATAACATTATTGCGAATAAACAGTTTGGTTTTCAAAGAAAAAAGAATACTCAATTAGCAGTTCACAGTTTTATATCCGATGTTATTCACACGCTTGATAAAGGTCGGAACCCTTTAGCAATTTTTCTGGATATAAGGAAAGCTTTTGATTCAGTTGACCATTGTCTATTATTACAAAAATTGGAAAGATATGGTATAAGAGGACTAGCAAACCAATGGTTTAGCTCTTATTTAGCCAATAGAAAACAAGCTGTTAGGATTAAGGAAAAATTAAGTAAATTCGAAAATTTAAAAAGAGGAGTTCCTCAAGGAACTATTTTAGGCCCCATTCTTTTCTTAATTTATATAAATGATATTTTCCATTTAAATTGGTTTGGTTCTATCCAAGCTTATGCTGATGATTTAGTTTTAACCTATATAAAAAGTGGTTATCAAAATTTTAAAGAAGCCCAATCAGACCTTAAATTATTAAACTTCTGGTTATCAAATAATAATATGTCCTTAAATGTAAAAAAATCTGTATATATGCGTTTTAAATTGCACGCTGATTGTAATACGAATTTGTTTCTTAAATATCATGATTTGAAATGTAATAATCTTGAATGTAGTCATTGTCCTCTCTTAACTTATGTCGAACACACAAAATATTTGGGTATTACAATTGATTATCGTTTATCATGGCATTCCCATATAAGAAGCTTATTTATTAGATTAAGATCTATAACTTTTATAATTCGATCATTAAAAACTGTCTTAACTTTTAAAAATCTGATTTTAATATATAACGTTTTCTTTTTAAGTACATTACAATATCTCATCCCAGTTTGGGGTGGAACTTATGTGACTCATTTAAAACCAATTATAAATCTTTTTAATATGCTGACTCGTTGTATTTTTAACAAAAATGATTTTCGTAAAAATCAAATAATGAATTTTCATCAATTTTATCTTTTTAATTTGGCAAAATATACATGTAATTATGAAAACATGAAACAGCCAATTTTCAAACATTTTAATTATAATTTAAGAAATTCTAAAAATCTGACGATTCCAATTGAAATTCCAAAGCATTCTTTCGTTTTCCATCAAATAGATTATAATTATAAAAAATTGTTTAATGATCTACCAAATGAAATAAAATTATGTACTGATGGACGAAAATCTAGATATAAACTTAAAAATTGGATTATGACTGTCAAAAACAATTAGTATTTATTGGTATTCATATGTGAATCAGTTTAAATTGTTGTTACCGTATATACTGATTTCTTTTTTTCTTTTCTTTTGATGCTTTTCCGAATATACGAGCACTATGTGCTCATGGGAAATTCATCTTGTTATATATTTATATGTTTCTTACATTTGAATAAATAAATAAATAAATAAATAAATAAATAAATAAATAAATAAAT
>JAHWFO010088324.1:3450-13802 GCA_023313115.1 Rhysida immarginata | reverse complement strand
CCCCCCCCCCCCCCCCCCACAACTAAACACACACTGACTACAATCACAACATTATATCAGAGCCGGATCGGTCCCACCATCTGATGATGAATCTTCCATTCTTGAATCTGCTATATTTCAGATCACAGCAAGTCTATAGGGTGTGCAAGTGTAACATCAATCCTGGGTGCTCTTCATCACATGACTCTAATTGGTTCCAAACAAGTCTTCTCGCTTCGGATTTAAGATTGGTTCCAACATAGAGATGGAATAAAATTGCTTTGTATAGACCCATTATTTACAACACTTATAAGATGTGAAACTGTCGAGTTCCTCACTGCTCAAGAAGCAGCCAAAACAGCAATTTACACATCTATCGTTTTCCAAAAGAAAGAAAGAACCACGAACGATGGCATTCTTTCGTTAACTGATTAAAAGTGATTAAAAAGCGTTCTAATAATTATTTATAAATTATATAACTGTATTAAATGTAAAATAATAATAATAATTATTAATAATAATAATAATAATAATAATAATAATAATAATAATAATTGCACAAGTTCACATAATAATTTAAAAGATGTCATTTTCACTGGCCGCAAATTTCAACCTTACTAGTACGTCTAGAAGCGATCCCACTTCCTAGGCTCTCGGCCCCTTCGTCACGCAAATGACGTGGTCATTTCCACTTCCTATACCTTTGATGATGCCAGTGATTGTTCATAGTCAGTTCCAACATGTGGCCTTCAGTGTTAATACACAGTTAATAAAATTTGAATCAAATGTCTAACAAATTAATATTTGGCAGGAAAGTTTGCACTGTAATTAAAACACTGAGAGTTGAGAGCTAAGTTGTAAATGATAAATAATTATATGATTTTCTGATTAATAACGTTTAAGTTCATTTCTCTCTCATTTTTCTCTGGTTATCAGAGTGTTTTGCTCGTTGTTTCTCTCTCTTGCTCCAAATAGTGATAATTTAATTTGTATCATTATGTATAATTTTTAAATCCATAAATTTTTGTTCTTGTTGTCATTAAGTTTCACCATACATGAATTAATAAGTTTGTTTCTGTTTTAGGTGATCCTGTACCAAAACCTGATTTGACTACAGAAATAATACCTCTGCCAAATCCAAATCAAGATGCTAACTCTTCCAGTGATGTTATTAGAAGCTTAAGCCTTCCTCTTTGGCGCTATTATGATTTATATCACATAACAGGTGGTTTTAATGAAAAATCTTACTTTGAAGGTGGAAATGCATTAGGATCAGGAAAATTTAGTACTGTGTTTTTGGGAATTTGTCAGAACGGTTCAGATGTCGCTGTGAAAAGAATGGATAAGAAGTTTTCTGAACAAACAGACAATGAAATAAGCATATTATCCAGGTATAAATGAATATTTTGAATCTTACTGTGCTAAATTTCATCCATTTATTGATTACCTACTATAGTGCCTGGCACAAAAGAAAAAGGAAACTGGCATAAGTGTAAAGAAAAAACCTGGTTCGACCAATCAGAAACAGACAGGATGTGGAGCATTACTTACCGTAAATATTCTACTATAATGCGAAAAATTTTGACCTGAAAGACCATTTGGAAATTTATGGTATCGCATTATGCAAGAGGGAAAAATTAGCACTACAACAGCTGGCGGGGGGCGCGCCCCTGACGAACTTCATATGAAGATAGCATATAACATTGAATATATTGGTATACAGTGAAACCCTGTTAACACGAATTACCAGGGACTCTCAAATTTTTTCGTCTTAAGCGTTTTTTTTGCTAAACAAACTAACTTTAAACTTCAATGTTTTCATCATTATAAAGAACAAATGGACTACCATATGATAAAAAAATTTATTACAATTAATAAAACATATCACATTTAATGTTATTTCTGTCCAAAGGAACTTGGATGGTTATGGAAGTTTAAGGTTACGAAGAAATTGCATATACGGAAATGCACTAAAAAGTTGCACGTTTGCATGCTGAATTTCTCAAAAAATTTTTTAATTTGCGTGCCTCGATTAGATATATTAATGCATGGCTATAAATGAAGTAGTACTTATAGCCGATAGTAACGATGTTATAGTATTTTTCATAAAAGAAGACCAACGAAACAAACCAATCAGAAGTGGCTGCTTATCATTTAGTTATTCCTTTCAGTGCTCCACGCTTTTGTGCTTCAGAGCTACACATATGTCAATAAATTTTCCTAATTTGTTTACTTAAAAAATATCACGATATGGAAGTTTACAAACAATTAGAATTAGCATTAAAACATTAAGAATTAGCTCTTTCTAACGCCAGGAGAAAGTAATGAATCAACAGCACTTGCATCTACTCTGACCCAAACTGTCAACGGTCTTCTTTTATTAAAAATACAATAGCAAAGTATCGATAGTTAAAAAGTAAATATCATAAATGCTTTTGCTTCATAAATGTTTCATTTCGATTTTCTTAAGCCCTTTTGAAGTCATTATCTATGGATATTGAGTAGCTGTTTATGTTAATGTATTGTAATGAAGGAACTTGTAAATATACTGGGACATTTATTACTTGATGTTTTGCTGTTTAACAATTACGACGTTTGGTTGATGACTAAAGCTACGACCCGAACATTGATTTAACATCGATGTTAATTTCTCTGACATCACCTATCAAAATTTCTACCGTTTATTAAGTCAAAAAATTATCACTGTAAATTGCTTGACTTTTAAAATCAAGTTATCTATGAGGCGCATCCAGAAAGTAAGTTTCCCTATTTTAAAAAAAAAAAGAACTCACACTTAACAGGAACATATTTATTGGCAACAAGTACAGCAATGTTTCAGCTATTTTTCAACATAGCCACCACCAGAATTGAGACACTTGTCGTATCGTGGGATCAACTTTTGTATCCCCCTGTCGTAGAACTCTGCCGCCTGTGAATGGAACTCTGCCGCCTGTGGTTTCCGGGGTGATGTGGGAAATCCAAGTCTCATCGCCCGTGGCGATCCTGTCGAGGAACTCGTCGCCGTCATCGTGATACCGTTGCTGAAATGTCAGTGCTGCTCCTAAGCGTTTTGTGTTCGGTTGTCAGGTTTTTCCGCACCCACCTGGCACACAAATTTTTGAACAGCAGAAGCTTAGTGACAATCTCATGCAACAAGGATCGCGATATCTGCGGAAAATGGGTGCTCAGCTCTGTAATCGTGAAGCGACGGTTCTCCATCACGCGCTGCCGCGCAAGCTCAACAAGATCATCATTGATGAGGGATGGTCGCCCACTGCGCTCTTCATCATGGACACTTCGACGACCTTCGGAAAACTGCCTACACCAGCGACGCACCATCTGCTTACTCATGATGTTCGGCCCATAGACCTGACAGAGCTGATGATGAATTTCAATTGGCGCAATGCTTTGTGCATTCAAGAACTTTATCACCGACCGAACCTCGCAGGCGGCGGGAGAAGAAATAAGAGCTTCCACTTCAGACCATTGCTACCACGCTACTGGCACGAGGCGGGACCTGTCTGGCTGGCATATGATTGATACGTAATAGATCTGTTACGCATGCGCAATTGACACGGCTAATTACGTTTACTTTAAAGGAATAAACTTCGGGAAACTTACTTTCTGGATGCGCCTCGTATATCTGCCGCTTTTGTAAAGAGTTTCATATTGTGAAATTCATAAGATCTTTTCATGTTTTCGTCTGATCACGTGGTTATGCAGGGCTGTAATTGGTTCGACGCCATAGTTGGCAAAGACCTTTGGGATAGCAATGGCAATGGAAGTTCGTAAAAATGTTAATTTCTGGATAAATTCTTACCTTAATAAATAATTTTGAACTGTAATTTTTTTTTTTTTTAAATTCATTTAAAATGTGACACCCCTCCCCCTAATTTAAATGTGGCAACAAGTTACTGTCGAGTGGGATGGGCGCCAAGGGTTTGGGACTGATAACGGGATGCGGATTCCAAATAAATTAAACACTACTCTCTTTATTTCAGATTGTAAGTAACTACTCAAGGGAATGTTCATTAATTAATAGAGAAATGGCAACAATTATCAGATCCACCCAAAAATCAATGTTTATGTTGTTTATGATGACAAATTTAAGAAAGTTTATACTTGCGATTCATGAGCTCATGGATGTTGAATTTGGCGAAAGAAACAACGGCAGTACATGTATTGTACGAGAGCAAAAAAATAAACGATGTTTATTCACTGAGTATTACAAAGAAGAGAGCGAAATACAAGTAACGCCACCTGGTGGCAAAACTGAAAACTGCAAAATACAAAAAATATCCTTAACGTAATAGCCCCCACCTTGAAAGGCTTGACTTTCAAAACGTGGCAAAAAGAAAGCAATAAAATAAATAGTCAAAAAACATTAACAATCGTTGGGTAATGAACAAACCTTAGAAAATGATCCTTTCAAAATTCCGGTAGAAGTGCGGATGGTGGCTACACGAGGGATGAAGCTGGGTGATACGGACGAGCTTCCAATGGATAGGTGGTTGGAGATCGTCCTTGATGAGCACAAGGGAGCCTAGTTTCAAGTTGGAACTGCAGTGATGCAAGAAGTAGTTGAGGACCTGCATGCAAAAGGCGAAGGTGTTCTGAGGTGACTAACAGTCTAGCTAGTGGATGCTTCCCAGAGATGAGGAGGGGAAATTTCTTATTAAATGAATAGTCAGAATTAAACAATCTACCTCCAACTCGCAGCAGGCCGTCAGAGTCTACAAACAAGGACAAGGAGGGTAGCTTCAAACGTGATCGAGGATCGTGAGATTGACAAATTTTAATCTCATCAGGGAAAAAGTGGTTTTGATAAAGTCTAACAAGAGTCACGAACACACTCTCAATTTCCGAAGATGTAAGGAGACCATACATTCAGACATCCTTGGGACTTAGACAATTGTTCTTGAAACACAATATAAGGGCAATGATGCGATTCAAATGATCAAAATCTGAGAATCTTGAAAATGGAATGAGGAACATGCAGCAGTGGCAGATAAAACCCTTTTACTTCTGGAAGATCAAGTGGTACGGAAGGCATTTGGAGAGTTGGCCAGGAAGATTCTTCTAGAGAGAGCCACGGTGGTCCATGAAACCACAAGGCGGAATCCTTCAGCGCAGTAGGAGAGATACCTCTTGAGAGGATGTCGGCAGGATTGTTGTCACTGGAGACGTGGTTCTGCACAGCATTGTTGGAGAGTGTCTGGATCTCAGATATACGATTGGCGACAAACGTGTGTAGACGATTTGGATGCATTTTCAACCAACCAAATACAATAGTGGAGTCAGTCCAGAAGAAGCACTGATCAAACGTAATTTGGAGCGCAGAAGTAACCTGCTGGACTAAGCGGGCGAGAGTAAGAGCACCACAAAGTTCTAGTTTGGGAACAGATATAGACTTGAGAGGAGCCACTTTGGCTTTCGAACATAGTAAATTTTAGAAAACAGCACCGTTTTGATCAACAGAGCGCACATAGATGCAGGCGCCATAGGCCTTGATGGACGCATTGGAGAAGGCATGAAGCTGTATGCTTTTCAGCTCATCGCTTATGATACGTCGGGGGAAGGCATCTTCGATTAGAGCAGGAAGATCACCTTTCAAGTTCAACCATTGAGTGGACAAGGAGCGAGGAATATTATCGTCCCATGAAAGTTTCTCTAACCAAAGCGCTTGCAACATCATCTTGGCACTTAATAGTGCAAGGGCTTAGCAAGCCAAGAGGGTCGAAAATTTGAGAGATGTCGGACAGGATAGCACGTTTAGTTATTCTTTTTTGAGAGGTAAGAGAAATAGAGAATGTCAACTTATCATCAAGTGGCGACCAATGTAGTCCAAGAGTCTTTGTGCTATCATGCGAGCCAATATCAACTAGGATAAGATGAATGTCGGATTCCATGAAGTCTGAAAGAATTAGAGGCTCGTTCGAGATCCATTTTCGTAAGTTGAAGCAACCAGTTTGTAAAGTAGCAGAAAGGTTTTTGCACAGTACCTTTGCTGTGGAGATGTCCTTCGCTCCACTCAACAAATCATCGACGTAGAAGTCTTCTTTTACGATTCGAGAGGCCTCAGCAAGGGATTGTGAGCATTCAACGCCCAGTTCGAACAAACATCGAATTGCTAAGAAGCTAGCAGAAGCAGTACCATAAGTTAACAGTGTTCATATTATAGGTTTTGATTGAGTCATTTGGATCAGGTCTCCATAAGATGCGCTGCAAGGGTCTTTGAGATGCATCAATCAAAACTAAGCGATGCATCTTTTCTATATCAGCTGAGAAGGCGCGAAATCGGATTAGGACACTGAAGAGATCCTGTTGAATTGTTGGGCCAAACAATTGTAAGGAGTTAAATGATTCACCCGATGTAGTATGAACAGAGGCATTGAAAACAACACGAAGCTTTGTAGTCTGGCTATCTTCTTTGAGAACGCCATGATGAGGTAAAAAGCAAGAAACCTCAGAAGGTGCAAAGTCGCATACGGACATGTGGCCCAAGTCTTCATATTCTTGCATGAAGTGTGTATAACACTGATGCAAGGCAGTGTTGGATGCAAATTTTCTTTCATGATTTAGCAGATTTTTCAGCTATTTCATATGAGTCACCTAATACTTTTGGTGCTTTATTAAGAGGAATACTGACAATAAATTGACCACTAGAATCACGCTTGGTATGGCTCTTTAAATGAGATTCACACTCATCTTCTTCCAAGGTGCGGAGCTTAGGGGGTAACAATTTCTTTCATTTTCCAGAAATTTTCCAATTGTTCTTGAATGCAAACAGAGATGCGACTGAAATTACAACGGATGTCTGGTGGAGTATTCAAAGGAAATGAACCAGCTATAATCCATCCAAAATGAGAAGCTTGTAGAATAGGCATTCTGGGTCCAAATGGAATGCGCCGAGTGAGAACAATTTGCCAGAATGAATTCACTCCAAGGAATTGGCATGATCAATTGGTGTATTGGGCAGATGACCAGTAATCTGAGGAACAACCAAACATTGAGCTTTCAGGCGATAATTGGATACTCGATGGTGCAAAAGAATTTCACGACACATGGACACTGGTAGTAGAATTGGTGATGCCCTGAACTTGGATGTTGACTGGAGTTCGAGGCAGCTAGAGCTTCTTACATAGAGAAGAAGTTACAAACGATGAAGTGCTGCCACAATCAAGTAGGGCTCTTGCTTGATGAACGGGACTTTGACTATCAACAAAATTCACAACAGCAATGGAGAAAATAGCACATTGTTCGGAAGAGGACAACGCCGAGAGATGAACTGTATCATTTTCAACAACTGACTTCTCAGGGGCAGTTATGGGATCAAGATGTAGAAGAGTATGATGTCTAGCTTTGCACTTATTGCAGCTGTGCTTAGAGCTACAGTTCATAGAGAAGTGACCTTTAGAAAGGCAATTTATGCAGCATCTTAAATTCTTTACTTTGGCAAAACGTTCCTTAACAGGCATAGATTTGAAAATGGAACAAGAGTATAAGTTGTGATCTTTATTGCAGATCGGACAGGAGGACGACGTCGAGACGAAACTTCTTGACGTGGCAGGTCGTTCATTCGTGGGTTTAGCATGTCTTTGTTCCAGAGTTCTAGAAGTAGCAGTCTTGTTTTCAAATTCCTTTACAGTGGTGTTATCTAATTTGGAGTTGATAAGATAAACAAGGAATGCATCTCTCTGATGCTCTTTATTGATCAAAGAATCCAGAGATCGAAGATTTTTCTTGGCAGAGTCAATCAAGGTACGTAGTCTAGCAGAGGATTCTTTGGAAATGGGCTCTAGATCGAAGATGGCCTTCATAAGATTATGAATTAGTACTTTTCGATTGTCATAGCGATCATGAAGACTGTCCCAAGCAATAATGTAGTTATGCTTAACGACCTAAGCTGCTTTGCCAGCGAGCGAGGCACGCAAATAATGGAATTTTTGTATATTGCTGAGTTTGCCATTTTCATGAATGAGGCTCGTAAATAAGTCTTTAAAGTTCAGCCAGTCTTCAAATTTCCCACTAAATTCTGGTAGTTTAATGGTAGGCAACTTAATTAAATTGGATGACGAATGAGAATGGCGTGAACTGCCATGCGAACTTACAGAACTGGAGGGAGGGGAGGTTGGGCAAGGCATGCTTCTAATTAACAAATGCTCTGCATTAGCAATTATGTTAAAGTACTTAGCTTCAAATTCAGTGGATTCAGAGTCGTTGTCGTTTGTTTCATATGTGTCGATCTGTAGTTGAATGTCCTCAAATGAAGCGAGTAGTGGTTCCACGTTCAGCAGCCGTTTACGTAATTGAATAGTGTCTAAGGCATTCAAAGGTGTAGAAGGATTGGCAGACGAGAGTTCTTGTACATAGGATTCGAAACGAGTCAGCTTACCTTTGATCGAAGTGCGTTTTCTCTTGGGATCCATTATGGTTGATGAAGCCAGCAAGTTGAATCAGGAGGAGATACGCAGAGACAAGATGGCAGAATGGCAGGAATGACGAATCAGCGATGTGCAAACGATAACATGGAGTGACGAGACAGTCACAAACACGACGAATTATCAGTACAGTGAAGTGGAGAAAAGAAACATCATGATGTCTTCTCAGCAAAAACACACATTCAACAGTTTGAAGGACCAGGAGCAGTCATCAACTGAGCTCATGAAAGCGAGGCGCTCGAGAGAAATAACTTCAATAGTTGCAAATATAATCCGGCTCGAAGGACCAAAATATTTATTTTGTTTATGATGGCAAATTGAAGAAAGTTTATACTTGCGATTCATGAGCTCATGGATGTTGAATTTGGGAAAAGAAACGACGGCAGTACATGAATTGTACGAGAGTAAAAAAACAAATTATGTTTATTCACTGAGTATTACAAAGAAGAGAGCGAAATACAAGTAATGCCACCTGGTGGCAAAACTGAAAATGGCAAAATATGAAAATATCCTTAACAATCAACATTAACTAATACACTAAATTCAATTGACTAAAATCAACATTAGCTGACACATTAAAACTGATTGAGAGGCCCCCCTTAAAGTCAAGCGCCTAAATGATTGATCTCTAAGTATTACTTGCGCATAATTTGCAATTAATTACAAATACATACAATTGCGATCGGGGCTCTACAACCGACACTAGAGCGTGCAGCAATACAGGGCTGCACCCTGATTGCACAGGTAGGAGGTCGTGTACTGTCGCACTAGCTAAACAGCTTCACTGTCCACACAGGAGATGTCCTTATTTTCATTCAGAATGCATTCTCGCGTCGTACGGCCCGTTTATTAATTAATTAGCCGAACTGGCAAAAGGGGAGGACCACGGTAACCTCGTGGGCGCTCCAGTGCCACAGTGAACCTCAGAGTCAAGATTCCCTGCTCTGGCAGACGTGTTCAAAATGAGGCTTGAACCATGAGTGAATCTCAGGCACGCCGAAAGTATGAAAGCGTGGGACTACTCGAGATCCAACGTGCGAGTCATGGGTACCTGCACTAATCAAGTTACGATATCCCGTTGCATTGTAGAGCCTCCTCCTTAAAATTGCTTTTGTCTAAATATCAATTACAAAACAGTAAACAATAAGTTGCTGTGATCAATCGACGTGTTTTTTCCGTGCAGGCGGCAGATTCCTTTTCCACACAACAAATCATCGGCATCAATACTCGAACACTTTAATGGCAGCAGCAATCACAATTGCTCACAGTTTCGGTATAGACAAGTGATAAATTAATTCAATTCGAACGCCCATTGCGAACTCAACTCTCTCACATGACTTTACTCAGTGGCTGCTCAACACAAAAGAACATACACGAATACTCAAAACAAAACATTTTTAATCTTGACAATATACTACTTGGAGGCTGACACATCTTCTGAGAAATCCTCCCAGAAACAATGTGATTTCTCTGCCAATAATGACGAACTCTGTTTAACGACAACAGTCGCGAACAGCGATCGTCAACAAACAAGAAAAATTGCATTTTCTTTAAAACATTTTACAAACAATAACCTTAAAATGATTCATTAAATATCTCCATAAAATGATACCCATGGGAATAAAAAAAAAAAGTAGCAAATAGTAAGAAATATTAAAACAGCCTAAAATAGAATATACAAAAAGAAAAAAAAAAATCACCGTATTAATAAAAGACTGAAAATATCCCAATTTTCCAAATATTCACAAACATTCACACACACTCACTTGTTCCAAACGGACCCATGGAATGTCACAAAAAATAAAGGATATGATTCTTTTTACATGTTTACTATAGAAAATTGCTGATCTTGTACTCAGGTATAAAATGGACAGGTTTTTAATGGCCGCTTTTCTATCAGGAGGAGGAGGAGGAGGAGGAGGAGGAGGGGGG
>JAHWFO010088323.1:2362-16085 GCA_023313115.1 Rhysida immarginata | reverse complement strand
CTCCACTGCACTCCATAACGATCCTGCATTTACCAGTCGTGTCGGTGACGACCTGGCAGATCGTTCCATGACATCCCACAAATTTTCATTTTGGGGAACGTGGAGACCAAATCATTGTCGTGAAGTCGGTAGCATGTTCCTCCAGCCACTGCTGTGTCACAAGGGCCATGTGCTGAGGTGCATTATCTTGCTGAAAGATGCTGTCGCCTGCGGGGTTAAAACAGTTCGTGAAGGGGCGCAGGTGGTCCCCATGCAGATCGACGTAGGAAGTAGCTTGCAGAGTGGATGTCAGATGCACCGACGAACCCATTGCAGGTCACGAGAAAACACCCCAGACCAGTATGGAGCCTCCACCTGCCTGAGTGGTCCCCACCTGAGGAGCGGGGTCCATGGCTTCGTGTGGCCTGCACCAGACACGGACACGATCGTCGGCTCGATACAGCTGAAACCGTGACTCGTCGGACCAGGCAACCCTTCGCCAGTCCACAGCGGTCCAATGTCGATGTCGGTTGGCCCAAGCTCTGCGTTGCCGACGATGTGCAGCTATCAAGAGCGGCACTCGTCTGGCCTCCTGCTCTCAAAGCCTGCAGCTGCCAAAGTTTGCCGAATTGTCGTCACGGACACAGATGCGAGACGTTCCTTGTTGTACCGCATGGTGATTTGGCCCGCTCTTGCCCTTTGGTCAGCAGTTGCAAGCTGGGTGACCCGGCGAACACCTCTGGCACCGACAAAGCATGGGTGGCCCGTCCGCAGTCCGACACGGGTCGTAACCCCTTGTTAGGTGTACTCTCGATAGTAACGGTTGTGCAGGAAAATTACAGGGTGTTGGCTATATCTGATATTGAGGCACTCATCCGTCTGACACCGACAATCCTCCCCCGTTCAAATGCAGATAGCTCTCGGCATGCTGCCGTTTCTGCAGCTAGTTTTGCTTCCAATGATTGTGTCATACCAAGGAGTCCTGTACACCTGCATTTCGAGAATGGGAGCAGTGAGATCTGTCTCGTTACGGACATGAAACCTGATTGGAAGGGTAAGCCATGACTTTCGTTGAGTGAGTGTATTCCAAACTAACTCTCAATCCTTCAGAATCAAACGTAAAACGCCAACAATCAATCCCATAGAAGAGCATCGTCGCCACCGAACCTCAATACACTAATTGATCAGCACTTCAAAACGCAACGCTAAACGACGATATATTGAATTCAAATAATATTGCTCCAATTCTACAAACATAGAAATGCTTCCCTGCCTAAACGTAGCGATCTGCAGACAAGCTAACTACCACCACATAAACCCACTCTCCTTCACACACTGCCTAAATAAAACCATTCAATCACTACAATATACACAACACATATTCAAATACATGGAATCCTCAAAATTCAAATTCATCAGAAAGGAACCACACGAAAAAATAAGATAAAATATGAAGAAGCAAAATCCTAATAGCCAATAATCACCTGTCTGTCTGATAAACACAAACAAACACAAATTTACCATTGCACTCTCCATGCCTGCTCAGTATCTAAAACAAACAAATATCTCACAACAAATATGCATCTTTGCATCTATCTACAGCACCATCAACTAAACAGCTCAATAATCTAATCAATCCTATTTTCATCAACAAATAACTAACTAACTTAAATAAACAAAAGTAACCTTCTACACAGATGATGGCAAAAAACAATCATCAAAGGGAAATAATCCACACTTGAATTTTACTCTAAGTTTTAACGTTTCAATATTAATTTATTTTTAATATTAGAGTTAACATAATTAAAAAAAGCTAGCAAAACAACACATTAGCATAAAATGTAATATTAAGTATTAAACTCGTGTGGATTATTTCCTTTGCTTGACTGTACAATCCAACAACAGACAAAGAGAATATATTGAAAGTAAAACTGAACACTTTTAATGCTCTTTCAGCAAAGAAAACCAGAGAATCCAAGCACAATACAACAAAGTAAGTGCATAGAAATAAACACAACAGCAAAAATTAAATTCCCTCTGACAAAAGTTCAGAATCAACTGTATGTAGAGATATTTTCAAAAACCTTAAGCACTCTTTCAATACAGAAAATCACTTCAACCAACACCTCAAACAAACAAAACCTAAAAGAGATCAATTGTATTCATTCTCCACACACAATTCATCAACTTGTTGTAACAAAAATGAAATATAGTGCAATCAATATCCTACTCATAAAATATAACTAAAACCAGCAATATGTGGAGAAAAAATCATAACATCAAAAATAAACCTAAACAAAACTGAACCATTGCTCATCACCTTTCAATCTCAATAAAGCATTTAAATAAATAAACATTAAAAATCCTAAATCAAGCATCCACTTAACAAATGTGGAACCTGCAGCCCTCTAATATTGGATTAGTACATCAAAACTAAGGTCCCCCTTTCAGTCTCTTTTAACGAGTTCTTCCTCCAACACCAGTTCAGCTCAAGTGTTGCTCCTGAGACTTCTCACATAAGGACAAATAAGAACAACTAGGAGTTGTAAACAATAACAATCTAATTTAGTTACAAATATACTTAATTTCTAACAACATAAAAGGGAAAACTTTAACTCAAACAATGGCTTTTAGAAAGGGGTTTCAGACATAGACAGAGAACATGTTCTCTTACCCTCATTCTCAGATTCACTCCCATGCTCATGATTCTCAAATGAAATAACGATTTCTCTTTCTCACTTCAAAGAAGGATTAATCAGTTGAAATAACATCAATTTCTCTTCTATTCTAAGACTAAAAAGGCCTCAACAATCAATAATAAAGTTTCTACTCAATTTTAAGTGTTTAAAGACAATAGATTTTGCTGTCCATGCTAAAACAGGTTAAACTAACTGACTGATACACATCTGTCTACTCTCATCCATACTCTGCAACAGGCTGATTGATTCTCACCAACACTCAGTGTCTACAACTGTCTACACCAACACGCTGGTTCTTTTCTACTACTCTCTCACCTCTGTGTATGCTGACAGGCTAATACTGACTAATTTATCCTGCCCTCTTTTCCCTAACTAATTCTGAACAATTCCTAACCTAACCTAACCTAACCTAGCCTAGCCTAACCTTCAGTCACCAGAGTGAAAAAAATCCCTTGAATTGTGCATCATAAACATGCCCATTTTTACAGAATTTCTAAACAATGTGCATCATAGCATATTCAGTCCCTCAATATAATACCAAGAAAACAAACATTACCATCCAGTGTAACACCATTCTATAACCTCATTCTAAAAATCTTTCTAAAACTAATTAAACTGTTTAAAAAGAATTAAACATTAACTAACTCCAATCTTAGTCTCTCCATTAGACATTATTAAAACTGTAACTAATTACCAACAAACTGTTTAATTAACTAACCAAGAGTTCTTAAAAATAATCTAGAAAAATGACTTCCTTTACAAGCTAACACCTCTCCTGAAGTTAAACCTATCAACTATTAAAGAAATAGCTGAAGGAAAAACCTTAATTAGATTTATTAAACATTATCACACATTCACTAAAAATTAGGGTGCACTAATCCCAGGACCTCACACAAACACAATCGATCGGTGGAGATGTCATTTTTTGAGCACTTTAGTTTCACTCACATGATGCCACAATAGCAAATGAATTTTCAAGTTTAACTAAAAGCATTTGCCTTCACAAAACAAACTCACTCCAACATAATTTACATAACATGCTTGATAACCAAGCAATCCCACTCTTGCCACCAAATCTTTGCTCAGTAAATCTAAAATACTGTATATGGCCTGTTCTTTTTTTTGTGGGTATCTACATGTGCTCAAAGTTTTCATCCTTTCTTTGATAACCAAGTGAATTTGTCCTGTGCAGCCCATTGCATGATCAACTCGTTGACTCATTTGGTCCCTCTCTGTCTTTTCTCATCAGATTTCATTGAATATTGAGTATTTATTATACCCTTGTCAGCTCAACTTACTAACAAGGGAATCCCTCAAACATGTATGTCACAGATTTCTACCAAATTCAAATATGATACTCATCTGCAGCTACTATACATGCTTGCAAAACAAGAGAGTGCAAAATTGTGTTTCTTTCAAAATAAACCGCAAAAACGAAAAAATTTCAGCATACATTGCCATACAAGGACTCCCATTGTTAAAGCGGTTAGGCTATGTCGGGTTCCCTTGTAAGCTGAAAAATCAAACTAACTTACATTGCACTTGCAAAAGTGAAGCTTCACCCAATTTTATTCTGAAAATGGTTTCAGGTTGGATATCTGCCACATGAAACTTCATGTACGTCACATGTGTCTTCATTATGATGCACACTCTAGTAACAACTAAAGACATCTCTTTTTGTATGTTGACTTTAACAATACATGCCTTCTAGAGTGAGCAAAGTATGTATATTCCTTGCTTGTGAAGCATGAAAATGAAACAAACAAACACTGATGCTTTGCATTTACTTTAATCATTCCTGCTCTAAAAGGATGACATTACCACCAATTCTGTACATTATCTCAAGCATTTTCTTTTAAACTTGCACAGCTTTATTTTTAACTAAACTACTTCATATATCAGGTGCATCCCAAAAATATATGAACACTAAGTAATCGTAGTTTACACAAGGAATTGTAGACACAAAAAATTTGATTTCTTATGCTTTGTAAATTTGCTTAAATGTTTGATTTATTGTTGATTTTATGATTTTAAATAGAAACATATAAATAATTTTGGAAGTGCTGTTTTAATTTAATAATTTCTAAATTTAAAATTCCTAAATATGTGACATCGCACAAAAGTGAGAAGAATGGGGGGGGGGCTCCAAAATTATGAAATTCGTGTGACGTAATTTATAGATGGTCCCTTAGTAGCTTATCATTTTGCCATGCATATTGATCACCTTAAATATTCTCTTTGGCATTGATGCAAAAAACTTTTCACACACTTCTGTAGTGATTTCCATCCATTTCTTCTTTATGGCATGTTGCAAGCAGTATATTCGTGTCCATTTTCAAATGTTTTCCTTGCAAGAATTCCCCACATATTCTCCATACAATTGAGATCTGAGGAAAGTGCCAGCTACTCCATTTGCCAAAAACAACTCCTACGTAGATTTTACCATATAGATGAGGGCATTGTCCTGCTGGAAAAATGAATATTTTTCTTCCAATTTATTCAAAAATGGTAACAGATAATCACCAAGCAATTATGCTAGTCAATTGCATTCATTCACATATTAACAAATGCAATGCCAGTCTTTCCATGAGATCTGAAACCAGCATAACTGATCCTCCTCCTTGTTGTCACTTGGAATATATGGCCATTTCTTGGAAATACAGAATACCCTGTATACTGCCAACCATTGGGTCATCTACATTAAATTATTTTCATCACTGAAAATTATTTCTTTCCATTTGTCAGTCCATCCCATCCACCACTGGTCCATTCAACATGTTTATCCTTATGATATTGCTTTGAGTTTGGAGTATATTTTTTCTTTAAGTTTGGAGTAATGTGGAAACAATTAGCTAGCATCCTTCCAATTGTTGATTTACTCACTTGAAGGTTGGTTCTTGCTGCTATTATTCTTCATTGTAATCTTCTTGCAATTACCCTTATAGAGTATCCTTCTCCACTGAGGGCTGTGATTTGCCCTTTTTCATTATCTGTCACAAGTTTTTTCCTTCCCATTGCTAATACTAGCTACACAGCTTGCATTGAAAATTGCTGCCATTTGTAATTTAAAATTAGTGACATAAAAACAAAGGTGTTCATATATTTATGGGACAAGGGAAATTTGAGGATTTAGATTTTTTCAGATTTCTCAGCTTTTATTTCTTAGAAAAATTGTTTTTTGTGATGAATACAATCCCATAGGAATAAATAAATTACTTTTACTCAAATTTTGTATCTGCAATAATTTGGTCTAGAAATAAATGATACTTCCTTAGTGTTCATATCTTTTTGGGACACACCTTACAAAAACTCAATATATTTCATTCACCACATGAGAACTGAGACTAAAGATAAAGGAAACTGGCGCATGCGTAAATGAAAAAGCCTTGTTCAACCAATCTAAAACAAACAAGAAATGGGGTATTACTTATTTCTGGCATCAGTAATAAGCAATGCCCTGTTTCCTTTCCCTTTTTGAGTGTTTGAACGAGTTGTTTTCAATTATGCAAGCGCCAGTTTCCTTTTACTTTCGTGCCAGGCAGTATAAAAAATGGATAGCATGAGAAGGATAGGCAAAATCAAGATAGCTCACTCAGAATCATTCACCTCAATTAACACTCAATAGAAAGAGCCTGTGATAAATGGCATAAAAAGAATCTACCAAATCAAAATGAAAACCCAAACATTCCTCACTGCCAAGTCTACAATCTGCAACGTTTTATACAATTTACCTTTTCTTAACGATACCACAACTTTGCCCTACAGTCAACGAGATACAAGTCCCACCCACAGCTGTACCCAGAAATTGGGGGGGGGGCTGACACAATCCACCTTGTGGAGGGGGGGGTCCCCCATGTAACAGATTTAGTTGACATGGTGGCCAATTTCAGGGGGGGGGGGGGGGTACAGCCTTGCTCCCATCTACAGTCAGATGACATCTTTACAATTTTCTTTAAATTCCTTTAAAGTAACCCTACTTTTTCATGCAATTCTTTGGTTACAAGTGACAAAAATTACTTTTCAAGTGCTCAAGTTAGTTTTAAAACGTGTGTCAAACTAAAAGATAATTACTCGAGTTAATGATAATTACTTTTACATCCGTTTCTGGAGTTACACACCTGGGGATCTTATTATTCTACTCTTGAAAGAGCTTATGCTTATATACTTGGCGCATAATCCAACTCTCATGCATGTAGACAACGTCCTAAATTGCTATTATCAACAGGAATAGGCCAATGCCTCCAAAGCATCCTCACACAAAAGATATTACACAATTCACCAAACCCCAACAATTACTTTTCACTAAACATATGACAGGCAATCAATACACTCAAATGATTTAACATTGATTTTAGATTATAGGGTATTAAATTATTGGTTGTATTCTCAGCTTTATTTATTTAAATACAGAATAGAAATTATTCAAATGTTTTATTGAAAATGGAATGATAGTGGTTAGCTTACTTGCTTGCAGAGCAGCAACTTCAAAAGATTATTCAGGGGAGCTTTCATAAACCATGTGCTTCCATTTTGACCCCTTTTCACCCTCCACCCATGTGGCCTAACATGGCTTTTGCCTTGACCCCCCCCCTCCCCCAGATAGAACACAGTTTGTTTTTTTCCCTACTGATTCCAGAAGATGTTTGTGGTGTTTTCTGTTGCCAGAACTATCATTTAAATTACTGAGTATATAATGAACACCTCCAATATTTGCTTTATGTATTTTTTTAATAATTAGAAATACAGGGTATCTATAAACAGTCTGGCACATTTTCTCTGCGCATTACCAAAAAACTAATAAAGATAGACAGAAACAGATTTTAATATATGAAACTGTAACTGAAAAAGTTTTCTTAAACCAAGTTAGTAGATCCCAACATGTGCTCCTTTGGTCACACAGAGGATGTCCAGCCAATAATCAAATTCTTGCCATGTTCTTTTGAGCATATCGACATCCACCTTCTTAATAGCAACCATGATTCGGCATTTCAAATCCATAATGTCCTTAACTTTTGTCTTGAACACCTGGTCCTTCACGAACCCCCTCAAGAAAAAATTCCACTGGCATAATGTCAGGTGATCGAGGAGGCATCTCTTCCTATCCAACGACATGGAAATTTCCATAAACCAATGCGCAGTCCATGCTCTCTTCTGTGGAGTAGCTATCTTTTGTTTTAATAATCCACACGTACAGTTCCCGCACTCTAGCGGTGAACTTGTGAAACACAATAAAACTTTTTCACTTACAGTTTCATATATTGAAATCCGTTTCTGTTTATCTTTATTACTTTTTTGGTAACGCACAGATAAAATGTGTCAAACCTTTTATGGACAACCTATATTATGAATCAATCATCAAATGGCAACACTAGTCACTCCTGTAAATTATTAATCGATGGGAAAACATCTTCCTCAGCTACAGCAG
The DNA here is from genome assembly GCA_023313115.1 of Rhysida immarginata. Classification (NCBI taxonomy): domain Eukaryota; kingdom Metazoa; phylum Arthropoda; class Chilopoda; order Scolopendromorpha; family Scolopendridae; genus Rhysida; species Rhysida immarginata. The sequence goes on along the minus strand of JAHWFO010088323.1, from coordinate 7,982 downwards.
CATCTCCTTCATCAGTTAGCTCAAATCACCCACCTCAGATAACTCGCCATCCAAATACTAACATTATACATTGAAGTGCCAAAAGTCATGGGAGCATCATAACAAAATTTTCAGGTGCCAATTAGCAGTCATTTGAAACCTCTTGCAACACGATTATGGCTACACAACAGAGTTTGAACGCAAAATGATAGTTGGAACTAGATGCATGGGACATTCCCTTTTTGAACTTGTGTGGGCATTCCACATTCCTCAATCTACAATGTCAAGGGTGTACAGAGAATACATCGTTTCAGAATTATCTCTCAATTTGCAGCCCCCCATTGACTTTGCGTACCCTAACAATGTGCCATGTCACCCATATCAATATTACTTATGATTAGTTTGAGAAGCAGTTTGAACAATTTCAATGAATGAATGAATTAGTCAACCTAGACATGGACCCCATTGAACATATTTGCAAAATTATCCAATGATTCATTTGTGCACAAGAGCCTGTACCTGCAACACTCACACAATTATGAACAGCTATCCAGAATGCATGACTTGACATCTCTTCAGAGGACTTCTGCCAACTGGTAGAGTCCATGCCATGTCAAGTCACCACACTTTACCATTCAAAAAGAGGTCCTTCATAATATTTAATAGGTGTCCCGTGACTTTTGCCACTTCAGTATTTAGTATATTTAAATTACAGAGGTAATTACAGAAATAAATATCCATAATGTAATGCTCTTGCATATTGTGTACCCCGGTGGCAGATTTAAAGGGGTGGCTACAGGGGCTATAGCCCCCCCCCCCCCCTCCCCCATTGGTCCTAAACTTATATCAGTTAGATAATTGTAAATATTTTTTATACTGCAATAATTTTACAAATTTACGTTTACAAACTTCAGTATAGGAAAGACCTCAGGACCATTACTTCCCTGGGAAGGGGGGTGGTTATTTGAAATAACTTATAACATATTGGCTAAACCACCTGATTCGCCCTCCTTCCCTTACCCCCCCCCTCCCCCCCCCCGACAAAGTTCTAGATCTGCCACTGTTGTACCCTATTTAACTGTGCCAAATAAATGAAAATGAAACACTATATAGCTTGGGCTCAGATCCTCCTCCTCTCACTTAGCCCAGTGTGGCTTTTTACCAAACCCCACCACGTGCTTTATGGAAGCTCCCCAAGCTCTGTTTAGCTTAATTTGTTAGTTGTGCTGAGAAGATTTGATTTATTCTCTAATAAATGTACATCTGCTATTTAAAGAGTTCAGAGGCTAACAATACAGAAATAAAAATTACACATAAATTACAATGATCTCTAATTCATGGGCTCTTCAGATTATTACAATGATCTCTTATTTTGGCTTTCCTGTGAGAGTGGTTGAGTTAGAGCCAAAACATTAGTCCACAGGTAGTTTGCAGAAACCTATTAATGGAACATGTGGTGGTGTTTACTTTTTTCATGCACTTTTCTTTACAATTTGGGTAGAGTTTAACCAAACTTGCTTCTCATGCTGAGATTAAAGAGCGGATTTGTGAGAGTAAATGCTTTTAGTGAAACTTGAAAATTCATTTGCTACTGTGGCATCATGTAAGTGAAACTAAATTGCTCTAAAATGACATCTCCACTGATTGTTTGTTATGTGGATACTTGATTTAAATTTTTTTTTTTTTTTTTGGGACAATGCAAATAGTTGTGTGTATTTATAATCTGTTGAATGCTGTTGTTGTTTTTTAATATTGTGTTTATTTAATGTGTTGAATTCCTTATTTATTTAAATGCTTTATTGAGATTGAAAGGTGAAGAGCAATGGCGAAGCTTTGTTTAGGTTTATTTCTGATGTTATGATTTTTTTTCTCCACATGCTGGGTTTAGTCAAATTTTATAAGTAAGATACTGATTGCACTATATTTCATTTTTCTTGTTGATGAATGGCGTGTGGAGAATGAAGATTGCCATGTAATTGGTCTTTTTTAGATTTTGTTTGTTTTCTTTTTCTATTTGAGGTGTTGGTTGATGTCATTTTCTGTATTGAAAGAGTGCTTAAGGTTTTTGAAAATATACAAGGGTAGCCCAGAAAGTAATGCACCACAATTTTTTTCTTCAACAATTGTTTATTGAACACAATGAAACTTAGCACACATGAAAGAATGATGTTTCTTTAAACATCCCCATTTTTCCACATAAACTTCGTCTCATTCTATGGCCTTCCTCCAGCAAGACACGCCCTGTCGGTACCAGTCCTTGTTCTGTTCACACAGCCATGTCTTCACTGTGGGAATCAACTCTTCAACTTCAAAGAATGCAGATCTTGAGTTTTGCATTTGTACCATTGTTGGGGACGGAGAAAAAACATTGTGGTGCATTACTTTCTGGTCAAAAAGTATGGCATACTTTCTCGTACAACTCCTGGCAAAAAGTATGGCATATAATGTTCTAACTTAACAACTATTACATTCAAAGAGTTTTGATATGGTAATAGAATACAGTAGCATCTTTGCTTTATACATATTTTATTTGTCTGTTCTTAAACTACTTGCACAAAACTTTTGTGACAGATCAATTGAAAATTAATTAAAGAAACCCCCTCCTTGGAAAAAAATATTGCATAGTCAAAGTTATGGGGAAAAATTTTGCATAATGAAAGGAAAAGTCCAATCTGATTGAAACATCACTTATTTCACTTTGCATATGCAAATTTTTGACAACTACATTCGTGTATAAATTGATGGCAACAAATAAAAAAAACATTTGATTAGCCAAAATGGCATTAAAATGTAGTTGATAATTGGGAAGAGTGAGTTGATAGTCTAGCTGTTGAGAGATAGGAAAACACAAAATGAAGTTTCAACAATAGTGTTCTGTAATTAAGGAATCATCACCAGCAGGGGTGCCGACACCATAGGGGGGATGGTGACAATGTCACCATGAACCTTTTTGGAGGGGGAAGAAAGAAGAAAAACTTGATCTAAAACTGAAATTGGAGCCTTTTGTATTTCCACTAGAAAGAGCCACAAGCAACGATGTAGTATGTAGTGACTAGAGGCTTCTGGCAACTCGGATGATGTAGAGCACTATAATAGATAGTGCTCTAGGATGATGGGCTATCCATTTGGGTGGGGGGGAGGAGTCATCATAAACTGTGGGGGGGGGGGGGGGGCCCCCGCGCTAAACCCGGATCAACAGAACAAGGAAAAACCTTTCAAACTTCAGGGGGTGTTGCAAATAAATGTAGAATAAGATACCCACGAAGAAAAGCAAGACTCAAGATCAACATTTGATAAGACTGGCCATGAAAATGAGAAAAAGTTTATCGTGAATCATCAAAAACGAGTGGAAGAAAACATGGGCTGATGTTTCCAAGAAAACTCTGCGGAACAAGTTACATGAAATGGGTTTTCAATATTGCAAGATGAAAACAAAGCCCTAATGATGAAAGAACAAACAAAAACGTCTCCAGTGGGCCAAAACATATCAACATCGGTCCGAAGAAAAATGGAACACTTATTTTTTCCGATGAGACCCGAATAAATGTTAGCAATACAGATGCATGTTAGTATGTTTGCACATGAAAATTTCCACCCAAACTGCATGTTGAGTAGCCGAAAATTTCCTCAGAACATTCTGACCTGGGATTGTCTATCAATTAAGAAAGTGGCTAAAATGTGCATCATAAGAGGAACATTGAACTCGGAAAGTTACACAGAACTTCTAGATGCTTTTCTCCTTCCCACTGTGAAGAACAATTTAGTGACTCTTATCCTCGGACCAGGAACGTTGCTCAATTCCTGCCTGAAAGCAATATCCAAACAATACCGTGCCCTGCAAAAAACCTAGATGTAAGTCCTATTGAAAATTACTGGTAGAGTTAAAGAAACTTGTGCAGTGTAAGGCACCAACAACTAAAGAGCTAAAAGACAGTAGTTGTTTGTTGCTGGGAAGAAATCGACACCAAAAACTGTAAAAATTGGCAGAAAGTATGGCAGCACGTGTTCAAGCTGTCATCAAGGCCAAAGGTGGCTCTATCAAATATTAAACTGGCTGTTAAAAAAGCAATGCTGAACGAATATGCAAAACTTTGATTATGCAATATTTTTTTCCCAAGGAGAGGGTTCTTTAACTGTTTATTGTTTAATTAATTTTCAATGAATCTGTCACAAAAATTTTGTGCAAGTAGTCTAAGAATAGAAAAATAAAATATGTATAAAGCAAAGATGCTACTGTATTCTATTACCATATCAAAACTCTTTGAATGTAAGATTTGTTAGGTTAGAACATTATGTGCCATACTTTATACATAGAGTTGATTCTGAACTTTTGTCAGAGGGAATTTAATTCTTGCTGTTGTGTTTATTTCTATGTACTTGCTTTGTTATATTGTGCTTGGATTCTCTGGGGGTCTAGGCTGAGCTCATCGACAAGCAGTCGACTGTCGACAAGTTTCGATGGTCACGTGGTTAATGACGCATTTGTCGATTCGAGCTAGCATGAACATGACTTGTCTACAGAGTCTACAGTGTACACTTGTCTAATTGTCTACAGAGTCTACAGTGTACAGACTCTACACCGTCGACTTTCGAGTGTAGACTTTGACCATTGACAACTGCCTACAATTCTGCCATTCTTGTCTACAATTCAAGAGCAGTCGACTATGCACTTGACGATCGTTATTTCAGAATTTCGCAACAGATTTCTTATTAAAATCTTTTTTCCTTCGTTTCCGGCCTGCAGGCTAAATACACATAGCTCAAGAATGCACATTTTCTAAAAATATTAACAAAAACTTGTTTAAAAATATTTCCATACATGAAGTACTCTCTTGTGCTACGAAACTGGAACTGTGAAAATGATAATATAGTGTGTCTACAGTTATGTGTTTATGTATGTATTTATGTGTATACATGGATAAATGTTTAAAATTATGTGTAAATGTGTGTAAACTTGTGTATATCAGTGTATATCATCTAGCCATACGTGTGTAAATTTGTGTATAAATGTGTAATATGCCACTTATTGACGGTTAGATTTTGTCGAGATCGACAGCTTGTCGATGAGTTCAGCCTAGACCCCCTGGTATTCTTTGTTGAAAAAAGAGCATTAAAATTGTCCAGTTTTACTTGCAATGTATTCTTTCTCTCTCTCTCTATTGTTAGGTTGTCATTTGCCATCATCTGTGTAGAAGGAGGTTATTTTAGTTTAGTTATTTGTTGATGAAAATAGAATCGATTAGATTATTGAGCTGTTCAGTTGATGGTTCTGTAGATAGATGCAAAGATGCGTATTTGTTTGTTGTGGGTATTTATTTGTTGAGATGTTTGCTTGTTTTAGATACTGAGCAGGCATCGACAGTGCAATGGTAAATTTTGTTTGTGTTTATCAGACAGGCAATTATTGGCAGTGATTTAAAGGCTAATGGAGTTTGTTTTTTGTGTATTCATATTTTATGTTTTTGTGTGGTTCCTTTCTGATTAATTTGAATTTTGAGGATTTAGTGAATTTCATGTAGAAACTTCATTTCCATAAAAGTTGGGACAGGGTGAAAACATGTGACATGCAAAAATATTGATACGCTCGTATTAGTTCATTTTATTTCAAAAGAAGATAGTTTATTGGGTAGGTATTAAACAT
>JAHWFO010088320.1:0-19506 GCA_023313115.1 Rhysida immarginata | reverse complement strand
AACACAACTAAAAAACAGATAAAGAACCCAAAGGATATAATTCCGCACGAAAATAGACCAGGAGTCTACAAATTGCCATGTGCCAAATGTAATGCGGTTTACTACGGGCAATCACGGAGAGCAATCAAGACGAGAATTGGTGAACATTTGGCATGTATCAGGAAAGGAAATTTTGCAGTATCGAGATTCGCTGACCATATCCTAGATTGCCAACACGACTATAATCCTGAAGACTTTGAAATTATCTACAGCACAAGTGACCCGAAACTGTTGAATTTCCTAGAGTCGTATGGCATCACCAGTGATGAACCTGCTAATTTACTAAACAGCGACTTGGGACCCATGGACGTGACACAGTTGAGAGACTTGGCAAAATTTTTACATATTCCCAAACTGACCTATGGAAAGAATAAACGTACCATGGACAACAACGACTCCTGATTGGTTGATCATCGTCTACCTGTAGTTTCAATGTATGTGCTTTATCCTTGCATTTATTTCTGTAATTGGATTGTAACTATAGTTCATCCAACAAGAGAAAAACAGGGTGTGTCACAGGAAGTTTCAGATTAGCCAATCAGAGAAAGGGGGCCTCATGCACTTAATCACTTCTGTCTCATGTCTCATTGAAGAAGCGCTTTATAATATTAAAGCAGAAGCTTTAATATTATTCAGTTGCTTTGCTTTAATTATAATTAAAAATGTTGTACCATTCATAAAATTATCTTTTAACTCAATTTTATATATATCGTTGTTCGGGATTCCCTGGGCCTTTTCTTTCCAGGAGTCGAAAAGCGAGGAGAGGGGGGTGGTAGCTTCGCATGAAGACGCTTCGTTTCCTTCTTGAACAATTGTTCGAACGCAAGAAAAAGAAACTTGCGTTGCCTTGGAAGTTTCTTCTATCAAAGCAGATGAGCTTTTAAAACACTATTTTCCTTTACTTACTTACTTAGTTTTCAAACCCGCTTATCCGTTAGGGTCGCGGGGGCAGCAGCCCTATGGAGGATCTCCAGCGATCGCGATCTTCCGCCATCAGGCGCATGTCCTCCCTGGTAATATCCAAGCGACTCGAACCCAGATTCTCCATGTAGTCTAGCCACCTGGTTCTAGGCCGACCCCTTGGGTCTCTTACCCACCGGCTTGGAAAATAACAACTGCCTAGGAAGACTAGTTTGCGGCATCCGTATCACGTGGCCATACCAGCGTAAAATACCTATTTAAATACCTCTTTACCGATTTTGCTATTTTCCTTTAAAGTAGCAAAATACGTTCCAAACAAATCTCCCTAGCCTGGCTGGGAATAGTTTTTCATTGTTTGGCTGAAGAGTTGTTGCACGTGCGTCGCCATTACAAATTGACTTGTGCAGCCGCTGAAGGAGAGATCCCACAAAGCATTGCGGATGAGTGAGTAGTCGATATCAGACCGGAAACACACCCTGTTTTTCTCTTGTTGGACGAAGTATAGCTCTCTTTTACTATATAAGTGACTGTGTAATTCTTCTACTTTATCAGAACAGAACTTCTCTGGTCTGATCAAGTTCTTGTATACGCTGAGGAAGGCAGCTTTGCTGCCGAAATGCACATACGTTGCAATAAACTTCTGATGTGGAATAGTGGTTTCCTGTTGTTCTTGTTAATCTGTGTCCACAGTTTCTGGCTCCATCTCCTTCTTTAATAAACTTTAAGTTTTACGAAGTATTTTTACGACGAAATTCGGATTTTACGAAGTTAGAAGTTGCAATTGGTAGTAAAAAATTTTACTTAAAAAATTTTACTTAAAGTGAAAATTTTTTGCGTGAGCGGCTTGGTTACATTTTTTTCGTCGGGTTGCATTTTGTTCATTTGGCTTACCGTAAATCTTCTAGTATAATGTGAATTTTTTTGGCCTAAAAAAGCATCTAAATTTGCTGGGTCGTATTATACAAGAGGATAAAAATCAGCCTTCCGACGACTGCGGCCAGACGAGGTTTTGTCCTGATAACATTACCGTGTATTATACATTAATTACATTGCATATAGTGTCCAGTTCATTAAACAATAAATTAATTCACTTTTTATTCGAATTTCTCGTCGCCAACATCTAACAACATCGAAAATAACTTCTCCCAAACATCGATACTTCTAAATAGGCCTACTTCCAAACTGCCTCGAACCAAAGCCTACAAGAAAGCTTATGCAGTGAAAATATTAAACTGAATAAAGATTACTTGTCTTTTTATTAAGAAAATCGATGTACTGTTGTGTTTTTTTGTCGATGTGCAAGTGAGAAAGCTTTCCATATCAATGTAGGGCTATAAACTTCCAAAAATGCCTCGATGAAGTTAAGGCAGTTGCTTTTGTCGAAGTCGCTTTCTGTGCTGATGACATTCAGACGAATTTGCCGTGTATTTTACATTAATTACATTGCATATTGTGTCCAGTTCATTATACAATAAATTAATTCAATTTTTATTCGAATTTCTCGTCGCCAACATCTAAAATAACTTCCAAAGATCAATATAAACTCGTTTTTATGGGGCAAATGTTCCAAAATTAAATTGAATTTGAAAGACCTGTTCGAAGACACAGATGAATCAGATTTTGAAGGTTTTTGAATATTAAATATCCAGACTATTTAAAAATAAAGATTTTTTTTCTCTATAAGTTTGCACATTTTATTTCTCGCGAGGAGTCAAAAATGGGGGTCGCATTATACAAGAGGATAGGATTTTTTGCCGATTTATTTTTTTGGACTGAAAAAGTGGAGTTGCATTATACAAGGGATCGCATTATAGTAGAAGATTTACGGTATGTTATTGCCGTCGTGATCGATGATTGACTGGATAGTTTCCGCCGTTGCCAACCGAGGGAGCCATAAGTAATGCAGCTGAACGAAAGTGAAACTGAACTTGCAGTCCAGTGAAGTGAAGATGATGATAGCGAATTTGAAGGATTTGAAGAGTGGGAAATCCTGAAAAGTAAGCTGAATTTTCGATCTATATTCTCCGAGCTTGTTGATATTGATGCGGATGTTATAACTTCTCCGACGTTACACGAAAACGAACTTTGCGATCTTATCAAAGATGGCGGCGAAGAAGAAAAATATTTTTGACAGTTTTTTTTGAATTTTCAAACTACTTAAATAATGCTATAACTTCAAATATGCATCAGACAACAATTCTTAACTACTGCCTATTAAAAGTTTGTGTTTTTTTGTAGGGGGGGAGGTTTGTTTTTTACGAACTTCGGATTTTACGAATAAATACCATTGGTCCCCTGAAGTTCGTAAAAACGAGGTTCTGCTGTACTTTAATTTCCTTCACATGAAATCACTAAGGCGATAATGAACAAAAAAAAAAGGTTTATCCATATCGGATTCGAACTCTGCTATTCAAGGCAGTAGGCAGAGACTTTAACGATGCTGCTGTCAGCTGCTATCGCTTATTTTGTCAGGAGAGAGCAAGTGACGAGCACATCCCAACCTAACCTGATTTTGCAACCAATCAACATCCAGTAAGCTCAGCCCCTACAGAGCAGGTAAAAACTTTTTGTACTTGACTGTACACTTACTTCTGCTCCTTGCATTTAAAAACACGTTGCATGTTTTTTTCTTCGTGTGAATGCATTATGCCCCCCTCCCCACCCCGGGCCAAAAACGTGAGAATGAAAGCATTCGTTAGCCGACAAATGATTCGCTTTCTTTTACAACTTATTTATAAAACTAAGACATTTAGGGTGTGTCTAAAAAGTCCGACCGGTCGCAACGGACAAAGCCTGCCGTAAAGCTCATTTTGGAGCCACCAGTGACTGACTCGAAATTTCGACTATGTCCAATCGACGCGGGAACGATGCAGGCATAGTTAACTGGCTTTATCCATTTTAAATTTTCTCCTGATTCGGACGACCCTCGAGTCATAAAATAACTTCCGGTCGCGATGAGCATTTTCATATCGCGACTGCTGTCCATGAACGAACAAACGGAAGCAAACGGCTGCCGATTGTACCACGTAACCTATTGGTGACCAGTCAGACTTTTTAGACACACACATGTAGGTATGAAATTATCTGGGATACAACACAAACAGAATTTACGAGGCCTGTGAGAAAGTATCAGACATTTTTTTTTTTTTGCGAAAACCTGATGGATTTGGATCACGCGCACTTGCATGAGCCGCCCTTGAACCTTTGTGCGTATGCGTGAATTTTTTCCTGCCTCTCAGTAGTGTCAGTTGCTGGCAATGAGCATTAGAGGGAGGTAGTGTGTTGTGCTCTCGTCGGTTTTTGATTTGAAGGAAAATGACGGAACGACTGGAGCAGCGTTTCTGCATCAAATTTTGCCAGAATCTGGGCGACAGCCAGGTGGGAACCATCCGGAAGATTCAGACGGCTTTCGGTGACGATGCTATGGGCATCACACAGATTAAGGACTGGTACAAGCGGTCGACCATCAGCATGCCGAAACGACCAGATCATTGCCAAAGCGAACGCTGTGGCGATGCGGGACCGTCGTGTGACTATCCGAGATGTTGCGGAAGAGGTGGGTATCAGCACGTTTTCGGCACATTCCATTCGACGTCTCACAGGACATGCTGGCCTCCGCAAACAGTGACCCCGACTTCACGAACACCATAATCACTGGTGACGAGTCCTGGGTGTACGGGTACGACCATAGCATCGTCACCGAAAGCCTCCAAATCAAAAACCGACGAGAGCACAACACACTTCCTCCCTCTAATGCCGATTGCCAGCAACTGACGCTATTGAGAGGCGGGAAAAAATTCACGCATACGCACAAAAGTTCAAGGTCGGCTCATGCAAGCGCGCGCGATCCAAATCCATCAGGTTTTCGCTAAAAAAAATAAGGTCGGATTGTTTCTCACAGGCCTCATATACTGGGTGGTCATAAATTATTGAGCGCATTTTTTATTTTATTTTGTGAACATCATTGAAAAGTACAACTCAAACAGTTTGTCAGGTGTCACTATCACCACCAGGCGGCAGCACTGTTTGGCGTAGGAACACAAAACGCGAAAATGGCGACCGTGCAGCAGAAAGCAATGTGCGTTCTTTGGTTTCGCGAGCAGAAATCCGTGATAGCAGTTCAACGGCAATTCCGCTCGGAATATGGACAACCTGCTCCTGGAAAGGATTCCATAAAGCGGTGGTATCAGCAGTTTAAGGACACTGGAAGCGTAGCCCACAAGAAAGGTGCTGGTAGGCCTACCGTCAGCGAGGAAGTCGTCGAGAAGGTGCGAGATGCGTTCCGACGGAGCCCTACGAAGTCGACTCGGCGCGCCAGCTTGGAATTGCGAGTCCCACGATCTACGGTGATGAAAGTGATGCCTACAAAGTTCAGATTGTTCAGGAACTAAAGCCCGACGATAAACCGCAACGGTTTGCATTCGCGGAGCTCATTCTGCACAAAATCGATGCGGACAACACGTTCTTGGATAAAGTGGCTTTCTCAGACGAGTCAACATTTCATGTTTCCGGGTGTGTGAACAGACACAACTGTCGCATTTGGGGATCAGAGAACCCTCACGAAGTCCGTGAACATGTTGTTAGAGACAGTCCAAAGGTCAATGTGTGGTGCGCGTCGACTGTTAATGAAGTGATTGGACCATTCTTCTTCACAGAGCAGTCGGTGAATAGCATCACGTACCTTGACATGCTGCAATGTTACGCTATACCGCAGCTTGAACAACGACAACCAGATGTTGTTATTTTTCAACAGGATGGTGCACCGCCACACTGGGGAACGATTGTGCGGCGATACCTGGACGAACAATTTCCTGGTCGTTGGATTGGCCGCGGGGGGCCGATTTCGTGGCCTCCGCGATCTCCTGACATCACACCACGATTTTTTCTTGTGGGGATATGTAAAGGACCGCGTGTACTCCTCAAAGTGCGTGATCTTGATGAATTGAAGGAAAGGATTGTGGCCGTCATTGCAACAGTGACACCTGAAATGCTGCGGAATACGTGGCGGGAAATCGAATATCGAATGGATATTCTGCGAGTCAGTGCAGGAGCACACGTGGAAGTGCTGTAACTTCGGAATATTACGGAGTTGTACTTTTCAATGATGTTCACAAGAAGTGTGTAGGTTAGGTTAGCTTGTTCCGTGAGTTAAAAAATCATGGCTGGCCTAAAATACCAATCCAGCAACAGGGTAGCAGACGTAGATCCCAATTGGTCTCCTTATACAAAGTTAACTTTGCAATCTTGACTTTCACCGATCCGCCAGATGCTCTAGAGTTTGCCGTCTTGTTAACATCAATTTCTTATTTCTTTGACTATAACGCATGTTAAATAATAGACTTTTTATTCATTGTGTTTGTAGACATTAAAAACGATACAGGAAGTTAAAGAGCGTCTCCTCAAGTTGCACAGCGAAAGCCAACGTCTTTTGAGAGAGTCAAAAGTGTATCTCCCGTATCATCAGCCAGAGCAAAAACCTTTGGAGTTTTTCTTAAATCGCAAGAGAAATCTTCCCTCCAGTTTGAAGCCAAAGTTACAGGAACTTGAAAACATGTCAGTTTTATAGCCTCTACAGCAAAAGAAACTGACGTACAATACTCGTTTCCAAAAAAGTTGCGACAGTGCAAAATACGTTCATTTTGAATGGGGGTGTTGCAACACGTTCCAAAATAGTAGGGACATACGTTGTAGAAAGCGCCGTTAGTAGTGGAACCTTCCGAATTGTTCGGGAATAATCTAGAATGATGACGTCGTACTACATTCCGTATAAATAACAGTTGCCATCCGTCGTTCAGGTAACTTATTCGCAACGATGGGTCGAGGCAAGCCAGTTAGCGAAGATCTTCGTGTTCGAATCGTTCGAGAATTCACAAACAACGTTTCTCAGCGTGCAATAGCCACAAGATTTAACCTGTCATCATCTACTGTACATAATATTATCGAGCGCTACCGAGATAGTGGTGAGATCACAGTTCGGAAAGGCCAAGGTAGAAAACCTATTCTGAATGCTCGAGCTCTTCGGATCCTCCGACGTCACTGCGTCACGCGATTACGGACATAGCCACGTGGGCCCGCGATTTCTTCGGGAAGCCATTATCGTCGAATACTGTACGCCGGTGCATCCACAAATGCAAACTTAAGTTATACTGTGCACGACGGAAGCCATACATCGACAAACGACAGCAACGTCGCCGTCTGATATGGGCTCGAGCCCGTCGCAATTGGTCCCAAGCACGCTGGAAGAACATATTGTGGTCCGATGAATCGACCTTTACGATCGTTTACGGAAATAATGGACGCCGTACACTCAGGACCAAAGACGAAAAGGATGTTCCCGCGTGCTACAGGCGTTCGGTACAGAAACCACCGTCTGTCACGGTCTGGGACTGTATTAGTGGCCATGGAATGGGAGACTTGCACATCTGCAATGGCACCGTCAATGCTGAAGCGTATATACAGATCCTGGAACAAGCTATGGTGTCATCTAAGAGGTGCCTGTTTGGACGATGTCAGTGTATATTTCGACAAGACAACGCCAGACCGCATGCAGCGTGCATAACTTGTGCATGGCTACGTCGGCAGCGCATTCGTATGTTGGATCGGCCCCCTTGCAGCCCGGATCTGTCGCCTATAGAAAACGTTTGGCGTATTATTAAACGAAAACTACGACAGCGACGACCCCGGACAGTTGAACAGCTGAAAACCTATATCCAACAGGAATGGGACAGAATTCCGGTTACGGTGTTAGAAAGATTGGTGTCATCGATGCCCAGAAGATTACAGTGTGTCATCAAGAGGAGAGGTGACGCCGTGCTGTCCCAACTTTTTTGGGGGTGTGTTGCACGTGCCAAACAGGAAAACCACTTGTATGTTTCTTTAAGCATATAAGATATGGGATCCCATGCCTAATTTATCGTTTATGTATTGTAATGCGTTGAAATAAACGGCAATACAATAATCCAAACAAATGTGTTGGAGTTCGTCTTATATGTTGCACTGTCCCAACTTTTTTGGAAATGAGTATAGTACACTATCTGGCCATTCGTCACCGGATACTTCATAAACGGATCCTGCAAAACATCACTATTGTGTATAGAGGGTTGATTCAGATAAAATGAGACTACTTTGCAGTTCTGTTACGATGGTGGCGCCACCATCGGTTGTGTTTGATGTGAGAGCCACGTTGTTGGACTATCGCCCGGCACCGTAATTTCCACTGAAGTAGGCTGAGTTTGAGTTGGGACTCCATGGGAAGTTCGTTTCATACCTGCCGACACACTTTCCATAGCCCATCAACGGTTCTTGGTCGGCGACTTCCGAGCCGTCGTTTCAGGAGACCAAAACCACAGAAATCCATCGGTGATGCGTCAGGAGATTTTATGACTTGGCAGTGTTCAGTCACTCAGTTGTGTGACCGCGCGCTTTATGACGTCGCTCCGGCCCAAGATTGTCATGAATTATTTTGGAGGGTATTGCCTGTGAAATACCTTTCCGTTGGGCTAGACTTCTCCGTGTGGGGGGATTTTCTTTCAGCACTTCAGACCGGATTTCTCGAACCACCCGAGTTGGGCGTGTCGGCTGGAGCTCGTTTCTGGTCTGCTTCTCTGCTCGTCCACGTTCATTAGATGGTCGCAATTTGTTCTTTTTGATTATTCGACCCACAGTAGCTTTGGATACCACAATACCATTTCGTTTGCGTAATTCCGCAATGCACGGAAGACTGAAGTTAGCGTCGGAAAGGCCAAGCATATACCCTTCCCAAAAAGCTGCGAGTTTGGAAGCCACGTTTCAGCACGAAACGTCCCAAATGACAGCAACAAGTGTATACAAAGCTAATCCCCATGAATAGTGGACGAGTCATGCAAATTAGATTCCGTCAAGGTCATGCGCGGCGTTTAAAGTCGTCTCGTTTTTTCTGAATCAACCCTCCATAGAACTGACGTTCGCTGCAATAATACGTGTTGGCAGGAATCTTGCTCCATTCCTCCTTCAATTGGGCAGCATGGCCTCTAATTTATCCCATAGGTGTTCAATGGGGTTGAAGTTTGGGATTTGGGCTGGCCGTTCAAGTTTCCCCGCACGCATTTCCTCAAACTATGCGTAATAACGCCTGCTGTACGACAGGGAGTATTGTCATGCTGAATCGGGTACGAGCCATGACCAAAGTGTTCCCACAGTGTCGATAGTAACTGATTTTCCATTGTTCCGGAGTCCAGCGGCAGCGTGCCTTGCACCACTGTAGCCGATGGGTTACATTAAGGGGTGTGATATTATTTGGCTGCTCATCCGTGAAAACCAACCATATCCCTGTGGACGGTACGATCGCTTGCAGCTGTAGACACTCGTGATCGAAAGTCCTGTGCTAGCGTTGTTAACGAAGCCTTCCGGTTGACGACATCACACGCTTCAAGCGATAGTGGTCGCGCTCTGTCAGTTTCGTCAGGTTACTGGGTCTGGGTTGGATTCTAACTCATCGTCTTTTCTAGGTTGTATGAGGCGTACGGACAATCCATGTGGTTTTCGTGAAAGTGGTGTCCAGTGACGAATGGTCAGACGATGTATAACGCTAATTTGATGATTATTATTATTATTGCCAGCTGGTATCCAAAAGTTCCCGGACTTGTGTCATTGTGCGGGAAATAAGAAAAGTATGCAGTTTTGCCGTTAGATGCAGCTGTGTCAGGTGGTGGGGTGATAGAGTTCATTCATTAGCAGCACGCACTAGATTGATGACGTGTCAGTAGGTATCTGCGTTTTGAAAAATGGATGGAAAACACGAGCAGCGTCTCTGCGTGAAACCTTGCCACGGAAACTCTGGAAATGCTTCGTCAGGCATACAGGGATGCATTCAAGTGTTTTGAGGGGGTCAAACCTCAGTGGCAAACGGTGAGCGTTCGGGACGGCCACGAACCAGCACAAAACTGGTTCGAACTTTGCAAAAATTGCAGAACGATTCGAAAGGTTCTTTGCCGAACTATTCCCGAACTGTGTGAAATCGGTTACGTGCAGTGCCAAGCAATTTTCACCGAAGACCTCCGAATGCACCGCGTCGCCGTGAATTCATTTCCCGACTCTTAACTGTCCACCAGAAGCAACGGTGATGCATGGTGGCGCCCTCTGACCATTTGCGTGGGCATTGCTCTAGCAGACGACTACTTTTCTTTATTGGCCTCGATAGCTCAATGTTGCGTGATCACGTCTGAAAAAATCCTCATCGTCCTCGGGAATCGGAGGTGATCACGCAACAACAGAGCCGTCGAGGCCAATAAGGAAAAGTGTAGTCGTCAGTAGGCATCAGTAGGTTGTGGCACCACCTCTTGCGGCGATGCATTGTTCCAGCCGCAGGTGTAGTGATCATACAGGTGGCGAATGTCACCTTAGGGTACGTCTGCCCAGGCTGGTGAACTTGCTGTGTTCATGAAGATTGCAGGGTGATCGTAAACGACGTCCCACACGTGCTCAATTGGTGATAGGTCTGGGGATCTCGCAGGCCATGGCAGGCAGTTGATATCATGCAGACATCTCCGACGTACCGTGCTGCTGTCAGGATGCCTTGGATGGTGACTAAAGGCGTTCTGGTACGTAGCTGATGGCACCCCAGACCATGATCTAAATCTGTCGTCGTGTCCAAACAAAAGCTGGATTCGTTGCTGAAGACCACTGGATGCCATTCCATTCGCCAGCCCACTCGTTCACGACACCATTGCAGTCGTATCGCGCAGTGCTCAAGTGTCAAAGGAAGATAAAACAATGGACGCCTGGCAGACATTGTCGCGTACCGGGAATAGTGATGTCGCGCAGTTGCCGCAGGGCGACGGTTCTGTCCGCTAGCGCTGTTCGCAGTATTGGCCTGTCGGTACGAGCTCACGTGCTTCTCCGGGCCTCAGAGCCTGGCCTTCCTCCAACATCGGCCTACGTCCGTGCGTCCACGTCAGTCTCGTAATGGAACGTCTCGCACAGGTGTCGACTGACGAGCCTTTCCGGGAACTTTCAGATACCACCTCGTACTTACTCTTTATCCAATTTGATTTATTATTTTGTTACTTTAGATTCAAGCCAAGTATCGCTGAGCAAGTAAAAGCGGAAAACACGGCGTCGGAACCTCAACAATCGAGTAACGGTTCCTCGCAAGTAAAAACTGAAAAATGCCCAGAAAACGAAATTTGTGCTACCGACGAAAAGTTTACTGTCGATCCACCCGAAACGAAAAGTTCCGCTACCGACGAAACGCTGTCTGACGGGTTATCTAAAACTGAAACTCGCGTTACTGATCCGCAGCCTGTCGGCTCGCCTACGAAAGATTCTTCCCAAGAATTTTCTCAGCCTTTGTTATTAGAAGCAATGAGTTACAGCTTTTCTTTTGACGACGAAGTAACAGCCGACGAAAAGCAAGCTACGCTTATCGATACTGCAGACGTCGAAATAAAAAAAGGAGAGGTTATCGAATCGACGTCTTCTGCGGACGAACGTTTAAGTAATTCAAAAGCATCGCCAGAAAACAGGACTCTATCTCAAATTAAGGCGGCAAAAGCGATTCCTTCTCTCACTCCTCAACTGAGCGGCGACCCCGATTCGTTTATCGACTTCAGCGACGACGACGACGGTTTGGAAGTAAAGAACCCTGAAGTCTATAACTTCATGCAGCGCTTCGTAAAGCACAGCAACTTTAAGAAACCAAAACGGGAGCAGCCGGTCGCGTTGAGCATAGTCAAGAAGCAAACCGACGCGTCGGGAAATGAAAGCTTGGTCTCGGACGTGCTCTACGTAAACAAAACTCAGGAGGTTTCTCCGTTTCAAAGTAGTTCGCAGATACGATTAACGAGTTTGAAGCAGATTCTCCATCGGAAAATTGCAAGTAGGCGGGAAATCGAAAGGCAGAAGCGAATTCAGTTGCACGATTTGGACAACGAAGAAGTGGACGACGAGACTGCTGCGAGTATTTTAAAGGAGGAGGAGGAGGAGGAAGAACTTACGGATATGACAGATAGCGAAGAAGAGGAAGACGATACTGAAGAAGAGGAAAGTGAAGATGACGAAGAGATCATTACTCAAAAACGCAGGAAAAGAAATATTTTTATAGACGATGAAGCGGAGGAGGATGATGATGATTATGAAGAGACACAAGCGGATAATGACGAGAATCAATCAGAATGTGGTGACGTTACCAGTAATAAATCGGCTATTGAAGATGATGACGAGTGTAAGTATTCTATATCGTACCTACTCATTGATAAACTTCTATTAGGCCAAATGCAGTATATTTTGGTGTACACTGAGTTAGCAAACCTCATGGGATAGCAAGCACATTGATTGATGGGCATGGCTCACGAGTTCACACGGGCAACGGATTCTGGGAATGGACCATTAGACGTTGTGGGAAGAGCTTGGATAAGTGATTAATAAGAAATGGCACGTCGTTGCGAGTCGACGTCTTTTGAACGGGGTATGGTAGTAGGTGGCCGACGCATGGGATGTTCCATTTCGGCAGTGGTGCAGGAATTTGGCTTTCCCCGCTCAACTGTCTCCAGGGTGTATCGGGAATGGCTGGATGAAGGAATGATTCAGAGAGACAGGAGCGCAACAGTGCAGCAAATCACAGACCAGTTCAATACTGGCCGCACTAGAAACGTCTCTCGGTGGACAATCCGTCGGAATCTGCATGCCCTCGGGTTTGGACGCCGTCGCCCTACACGGGTGCCAATGCTTACCCAGCGTCGTCGGACACTCCGGCGTGCATTTGCCACCAACCATCTTGGCTGGACTCTGCAACAGTGGCATAACGTCATATGGTCAGATGAGTCACGATATCAACTGTACCACGCTGATGGGAGGCACCGTGTGTGGCGCAGACCTCATTCAACGATGGATCCCGCATGCCAACAGGTGGTGGGGCGTCAGTGATGGTCTGGGGTGCATTTTCCTGGTTTGGAATGGGCCCTCTGGTTATCCTGGACCAAACGTTGAATGGTCCACGGTATCGTCAACTCATCGGAGACCATCTGCACCCGTTTTTGACATTTCAACACCCTGACGACGTAGCAGTCTTTCGAGATGACAATGCTCTACCACATCGCTCCAATGTCGTCTGCGAACGGTTCGATGAGCATGCAGGAGAGGTCCAACGACTGAGCTGGCCAGCCCGGAGCCCTGACATGAATCCCATCGAGCATATCTGGGATGCTGTTGAAGTCAGGCTCCGAACGGGCAGCAACTATCTTGGGCTCTGCAGACTCACTACCACGCCGTATTGCTGCACTCCACAGGACCAGAGGTGGCCCGAACAGATATTAAGTAACTATCCCATGAGTTTCGCTAACTCAGTGTACATTACATTAATTCGCTTTTTTTTTTTTCCTTTAAATTTCCCGTCCCCCCAAAAAAACTTCTCAAAAGGATGGCAACTTCAAAACTGCCTCGATCTGGTGGAGTTGCATTGTCCTGATGCATTGTCTACATGCTTATTACTCAAATACTATCACAGCCTTAGCATGCCTTAATAAATTTCAATGTGCCCCCCCCCCCTATTTATGGCGTGAAGGACGTCAAGGCAAAACTCGATTTCCTCCCATGTTCGGGCTAGCATTTCGGGTGATTTCGAGGCCTGTGAGGAAAGTATCCGATCTTATTTTTTATTGCGAAAACCTGATGGATTTGGATCGCGCACGCTTGCATGAGCCGACCTTGAACCTTCGTGCATAAGCGTGAATTTTTTCCCGCCTCTCAATAGCGTCAGTTGCTGGCAATCAGCATTAGAGGGAGGTAGTGTGTTGTGCTCTCGTCGGTTTTTGATTTGGAGGCTTTCGGTGACGATGCTATGGTCGTACCCGTACACCCAGGACTCGTCGCCAGTGATTACGGTGTTCATGAAGTCGGGGTCACTGTTTGCGGAGGCCACTCTCTTCATGGCTAAATCTTCGGTCAGAATGGAATGTGCCGAAAACGTACTGATGCCCACCTCTTCCGCAACTTCTCGGATAGTCGCACGACGGTCCCGCATCACCACAGCGTTCGCTTTGGTAATGGTCTGGTCGTTTCGGCATGCTGATGGTCGACCGCTTGTACCAGTCGTTAATCTGTGTGATGCTCATAGCATCGTCACCGAAAGCCGTCTGAATCTTCCGGATGGTTTCCACCTGGCTGTCGCCCAGTTTCTGTCAAAATTTGATGCAGTAACACTGCTCCAGTCGTTCCGTCATTTTCCTTCAATTCAAAAACCGACGAGAGCACAACACACTACCTCCCTCTAATGCTCATTGCCAGTAACTGACGCTATTGAGAGGCGGGAAAAAATTCACGCACACGCACAAATTACATGTAAGTTCTGGGAAGGCAATAGCACGTACCATGCGCAAACAGAATTAGAATTAGGGGCACTTTGAACCTGCACGTTGGCCGCCGACTTCGTTTCAGTGGCGAATAGAATAAACACCGCAAGCTCAAGGAGTTGCTGTTGTGATTTGTATGACGTCATGACCGATCGGATTGCAGCAGCAGACGATGCAGACGCTTGCTGTTGCGCATGTTTTCGTGAAACGAGAAGCGTTTGCGGTCATCACCAACTATCTGCCGCTTTTGGAAGTGGATCCGCAAGGTTTGCGAAACTCGCTGCAGCCGCCGCCGCTAGCTTTCTATTTGTGAAACCCGCTTTAGACGAAGGCAGTGCTTCACTGTTTTATGTACGGACGTCATCGGCATATCAGTTGACGAGCTGTTTGGCGAAGTGATTTACGGACGCTACGATCGAATGCCTCCCTGATCGTTTCTACTCGGTCATGTCGTTGAAGCCTACCAGCACTCTTTTTGCGTAACACTCACCACTTTAGTGCGTCTCACGAAAAATGGAACTATGCGTCAACAGTGCGTCACGTTAACATCTATAATAGTTTTTTGAGTAATAAACATCAGGTCGTTGCATATCAAATGTCGGACTGCAGAGATCATCTACAAAGGACACCTTCACACGCGCTATTCAAAATGACCGCCATTGCAATCCAAACATTGTTGCCAACGATTTGGCAGCTTCTCGAGCGCCTCTCCGATGGAATCCATGGTCACAGGACTCAAATTCCCGGAACGCGTTTTCAACGTCTGCTTCGGTTAGGAACGTTTTCAAATATGGTCGGGGAGACGTCCGGATGTGGAAGCACCTCGTAGTCCCTGCACGGTCATTCGTGCAACTTGCGCACCCGCATTGTCACGCAGCAGAAGGACGCCTTTGCGATGCAGGATGTTGCCGACAGTTGTGTGTGCATACAATGCAGTTCACGGCAGTAGGTTGCAGGCGACAATGCGATCAAGAACTGCGCAAAAGCAATTGCGCGCACACATCCAACTGAGACTTTTTTTGGTTTTCTGTAAGTTCATGCGAGACCCATTTGTCCTGCTTTTTCACCTTGCCGATGGTCCTAAGGTGCCTACTGACAGTGACGCTGATACTCGTCCCGAACAGTCTTTGACGTGTCTTCATTCAACACGTTGGGCAGTCTGCCGCATGGCTCGTTTGTCACGTCCGTCACTCCCGCCCGGAATTTTCGGAACCAACGTTGGATACGTTCGTTTATGGTGCCTACACCGAATACCTTATTGATGTTTCGAGAGGCTGTCGATGCAGTGTGATTCAACCTGAACTCGCAATGCATTGTCAGGCGGAATTCGTATGAAGTCATGACTATCTTCGTTTGGGTTCGAACGCTATTAAATATCGTCGCAGACGTGCAAATTTCAGGCAGCTGGTCGCTGATAGGTTTATCTCTGGGAATGTACCACTTTGGTATGGGTACTTGCTACTAAACTTGGAAACCGTGCCGAAGCGCAGAACCCACCTCGAAATCCGACATTTGACATGCAACGGTACCGTGACGCAGTTTTATGTATATGCTATGCAATTTTGTTTTTCGTAGGCGATTCAAATGCGACGAGAGCGAACTTCAGTAGAAATAAAACGTTGGATTTATTCCCACAATTCAGTAGAAATAAGACAATGGATTTATTTCCACAAGAAGCAACAGATAATCAAGATCAAATGTCGACGTCTTTGGAAGATAAGTGCGGTATGAGTTTTTTGATTATATTAGTCTTTGATGCAAAGAACTTCAAAGATACGAGGATGGATCTATGACGCTAATGGTCTTACTTCAGTTGCGGGGGTAGGGAGGTATGCTAATGGGACACATTAATATGACCACCAGCTAGTATCCGGAATATCCACCTTTCACGGCAAGCACAGCAGCTAGTCGACGTTGCAGAGAGTCTAAGTCCTCGGAAGATGGTTGCAGGTATCTGGGACCATTCGGCGATCAGTGCATCCCATAATTCCATCACCGTGCGTGGTGGAGGGTCCTGATTGCGAACATGACAATGGAGATGGTCCCACAAATGTTCAATGGGGCTGAGGTCCAGGGAGTTTGGTGGCTATGGGAGTATGGCAGTATGGCAGGGAGCATTGTCCTGTTGAAAGGTGCCATCACCCTGAGGAAACACTGTCGACACGAAGGGGTGTACCTGGTCTGCGACGATCGTCAGGTAACGAACACCATTCAGTGTACCCTCCAGCGGTATCAGTGGACTCAGACCATACTACGAAAACATCCCAAGCATTGTCTGCCAACGATGGTGTTGGGATGCCTGCTCTCAGATGCTTCCCGCGAATTCTCCATCGTCCGTCCACTCTGTTCACTAGAAACCGCGACTCGTCCGAGGTCCAATGGCGATAGTCCATTGCGAATTGGAGGAGTTTTCGGCGATGCACAGGCGTCGACATGGGTGCTGTTACCATACTCCTGCTCCGGAGCCCCAACCTCAAGAGGGATCGTCGCACTGTCTTGGTGCTGACATGCCTAGTGGCCCCACTGTTCATTTGCTGTGTCAGTTGCTCGACAGTGGCACGCCGATTGGTCTTGGCCAGGCGTCGTTATCGACGCACACCTCTAGGATCGATGGCCCGTGGGGCCCCACAGTTACCTATTCGGTTGCTCGAAATGTCTGGTTCGTCCAGTTGCTGTACACCTTCACAACGGCAGCCCTAGAGCAGTTCACAAAGGTGGCAGTTTCTGAAATGCTGCCCATCTTGGCTCGATAGCCAATGATCATCCCCTTTTGGAGGTCCGACAGGTCACTTGCTCTGCCCATGAAGGCGACAATTGCTGTTTTAACAAATGCTACTACACGTCTGCTGTTGTCAGCTTTTAATGATATGCAATGGTTTTTCATCCGCATACCATGGGACGTTCCAACATGTTCGAGGAGAGTTAGTCATATTAATGTGTCCCGACCCTGTTAGCGTCAAAATGGATTTGGTGATTATGCGTATGCCTCTTGGATCCATCCTCGTAAGTACATATCGGTTTATCACATATTTAATGACACCCTAAGATATTGTTTATACAGTACGGACCCGGTCAAATGCGGTCGTCGGGAGCCACGATTTCGTGACTGCGTTAGATCGAGCCACGTTTGCATTCGTCCAACATTGATTTGCTTATTTGTATTGTTACAGATGGTCCTCAAGACTCTTCGTTTCTGAGCGATTCGGAAATACCTCCTCATCAGCCATGGGGTGGACATCGTCCAAAATGCAAAACCGATATGCCCGCTGTATCTAGCGACAGCGACAGCGATTTATTCACACCTTTCCCCAGAACAATCGTTAATAAAAACAAGGTAGCCACGGAAGGAATGGGTCGATTCATTTGAAATTTTGCGCACACGTAGCGTCGCGGCATGCAAGACATAATACAGGGTGGCTCCCATGCCCTCCTATAGACGACGTGAGTAGGTCGTATAGCCGCCTCGACTCTTGCTGCATGTCGTCTTGGGGTAGAGTGTTCCAAGCTTCCTGGAAATGCTGCCGCAATCATGGAATTGTTGCAGCTGGTATGTAGCGATGATGAGCGTTATGCTCCATCATGTCTGACATACACTGAGTTAGCAAAACTCATGGGAGAGCAAGCTCATTGATTGATGGGCATGGCTCACGAATTCACAGGGGTAACGGATTCTGGGAATGGACCATTAGACTTTGTGGGAAGAGCTTGGATAAGTGATTAATCAGAAATGGCACGTCGTCGCGAGTTGACGTCTTTTGAACGGGGTATGATAGTAGGTGCCCGACGCATGGGATGTTCCATTTCGGCAGTGGTGCAGGAATTTGGCTTTCCCCGCTCAACTGTCTCCAGGGTGTATAGGGAATGGCTGGATGAAGGCATCACAGTCCACATAGGCACCATACCAGGCGTCCAGCTGCCCTGAATGAGCGTGACCGGCGACACCTGGGACGAATGATTCAGAGAGACAGGAGCGCAACAGTGCAGCAAATCACAGACCAGTTCAATACTGGCCGCACTAGAAACGTCTCTCGATGGACAATCCGTCGGAATCTGCATGCCCTCGGGTTTGGCAGCCGTCGCCCTACACAGCGTCATCAGACACTCTGGCGTGCATTTGCAACCAACCATCTTGGCTGGACTCTGCAACAGTGGCGTAACGTCATATGGTCAGATGAGTCACGATAACAACTGTACCATGCTGATGGGAGGCACCGTGTGTGGCGCAGACCTCCCGAAACGATGGATCCCACACGCCAACAGGTGGTGGTGCAGGGTGATGGGGCGTCAGTGATGGTCTGGGGTGCATTTTCCTGGTTCGGAATGGGCCCTCTGGTTATCCTGGACCAAACGTTGAATGGTCCACGGTATCGTCAACTCATCGGAGACCATCTGCACCCGTTTTTGACATTTCAACATCCTGACAACATGGCAGTCTTTCAAGATGACAATGCTCCACCACATCGCTCCAATGTCGTCCGCGAATGGTTCGAGGAGCATGCAGGAGAGGTCCAACGACTGAGCTGGCCAGCCCGGAGCCCTGACGTGAATCCCATCGAGCATATCTGGGATGCTGTTGAAGTCAGGCTCCGGGCACTGGATCATCCGCCCACGGACGGGCAGAAACTATCTTTGGCTCTGCAGTCTATCTGGTGTCAACTGCCTCCAGAAGTGTACCAGGGACTTGCAGACTCACTACCATGTCGTATTGCTGCACTCCACAGGTACAGAGATGGCCCGATCAGATATTAAGTAACTATCCCATGAGTTTTGCTAACTCAGTGTACACTGAACGACCAATTTATTAGACACCCCGCTAATCTGCTCTCATCACTAAAGACCACAGACCTCCATTCGGCTCTTTCACGGCAACACTGCAACGACACAGCATGGTGTTCTTGCAGAAGTGGGAGTCTGGCTAGAGGGATCCGTGCCTGCAATCCTGGTAGGGATACTGTATGTTTGCTCAAATCTTCTCGTACGATTTGACCGTGGGTCAGTAGTGCGTGGGCGTCTTGAACCAGGTGTATGCGAGTGTGTTCCTTCTGTTGACAACATCAAGCCACCACAGAATAATTACGACCGATCAGACCATCCGGTCACTTGAAGTCCCACAACGACCTCGAGTTGTTGCACAGGAGCATGGTGGAGTGTGAGAGCCTTTGCAGTTGTCACCACACATACACTATATGATCACAAATATCCGGACACATGCACGTTTGCG
>JAHWFO010088319.1:44690-65965 GCA_023313115.1 Rhysida immarginata | reverse complement strand
TTCTGAAGCTCGAGTCCCCTCTTCGTTTTTAGAGGAATGACCCACGCATAGCGCGAGAAAACGTCGATGCAGGTAAGTAGAAATTTATAACCATCGTTCTGTTTTGACAAACTGGTTAGATCAACCAAGTCCACTTGAAATTGTTCAAATGGCGCATATACACGCATTCGATTACGTGGGTAACGATGACGCACCGGTTTATGCAGCATATAAGCTCTCACGCCCCTTAACCATTCACCTGTCTCTTTTTCAGAATGATTTGTTTGTTTAGCTAAACCTCTCACGCCACCAAAACCTGCCGCATTAGCGGGGTTAGAAAATGCCTCATCCATGACAAAAATTTAAATTAAGTTATGTAAAGAACACATCTGTATTTATTTATTTATTTATAAACAGGTATATGATTGTACAGGCCCCCACCTTTTAGACAGTATTAGCCTACCTTAGCTGCACCCTATCCATTGAAACAATGTATCCATTAGTTGAAAATTAAAAAACAAAACAACTTGAAACAGTAGTCGTTTTATTTAGAAAAACTGTAAAAAGAGCTTGGAAAATTTTTGGTTACCCTAGAAACAATAGCGAATTAGTAATTAGGTAATCAAAAATCGAGGGGCGCCAGTACTGAACCCGATAGCTGAAAAGTATGGTATATAAGCTCGTCAACAGGTGTTCACTTGTAAGCCAGAATCACCCAAGTGGCTTTTGCTGAGAGCATTAGGACCCCCTCTAACCCCCACCAGAGGGGGTATATCAGAGGATGATAAAATTAATTTTATTCCAGGCCCCACCCAAATAAAAGCCAACGCCCTAATTCATTAACCAACGCCCTAATTCATTAACCAACGCCCTAATTCATTAACCAACGCCCTAATTCATTAACCAACACCCAAATTAATTAACCAACACCCACATTCATTAACCATCACCCACATTAAATGACCACACCCACATTAAATGACCACACCCAAATTAAGGGAGGGGAGGACTTTAATTGGATCAAATTGACCACGCCCACCTCATTAATATGCGCGTAAACAAGGACTTAATCTACTCTGATTTAAACGGTCCTCTCAACCTCTCTATGTTTGGTGGTCTCGTTTTCCTCGATGTCCAAAAGGCCTTTGACCAAGTCTGGCATGATGGGCTCATTTACAAAATGATTACCTACGGGTTCCCTGACGATCTAATTGCTCTGGTTCGCTCCTTCCTGTCAAAGAGGACTTTTCGTGTTATGGTTGGGGACTCCTTGTCTGAACTCTGCGATGTTAATGCTGGTGTACTCCAAGGCTCTGTCTTGGGGCCAGCCTTATTCAACTTCTTTATCCATGACTTCCCCAAGTTTGCAAAGTGTAATCTTTACATGTTTGCTGACGACGGTTCCATCATGACCTGGGCACGAAACCCAGCACAGGTCATCACTCGACTACAAAAAGCTTTACATCAGTGCGAGAGCTGGTTCACTAAGTGGCGATTAAAGCTGAATGTCAAAAAGTGCAAGATCATGTTTATCACTCGCAAATGCAAAAACCCTCCAAAGCCCCTCTTCTTATTTGGCAAGCTAAATTTGAGTGGGTAAAAAGCTATAAATATCTTGGTGTCATGATCGACTCCGAACTAAACTGGAACGACCAAGTCCAATATGCGCTCAACAAGGCAAATAAGGCGAAGTTCAGTTTGATTGCACTTCTGGGGCGAAACAGCGCTCTTGGTGTAGATAACAAACTCTTGATATACAAGGTTGTGATTCGTACTATTTTGCTTCATGGAATGCCTGCTTGGGCTTCTCTTTGCAAATCTAGGTGGAAGGATCTCCAGCCCTTCCAAAATGTTGCTCTCCGATCCATTGCCCAACTTGACAGAAGAGTTGTCAACAACCACTCTATCTATGACGATTTGCGGATAACACACATAGGCACCTTTGTCCAGACACTTATGAAGAACATGCTACCCAAGATGGAGAATCATGAAAAGAATCCCCTCAGGTTTCGAAGACCGCGCCATATCCTGGATGTCTGCTTTGAACTATTGGATCTCTTAGATCCTGCTGATTTTTGGGGACTCTATTCGTCAATCTACAATCTGATTCTCGTCCCTTCTGGGGACTTCTTCTCTGGAGGACTTAAGAGGTTCATCAGGCTTCTCACCCAGTTCAGTGTACCTCCTCTGGTTTACTCTTTGGGCGAGCGTGCAAAGTGAGCTTGGCTCCTGGACCACTCGCGTCTTTCTTTTCACTTTACTGTTCGATTGTCGTGGAGGCATGTAGAGACGAAGCGTTCAACCAGCGATTATAACATCCATAAATTATGCCAACAAAATTATGCATGCAACAAGTCCTTTAAAAATAAACTTGTTATTTGAGATGAACTTTTATGTTTTTCAAAATTTTCTTAATGGTATTGAGCAAGCTATAAGAAACAAAATGCAGGATGTTTCGTTCAAGTTATCATATTTTACTTGTAGTTCGCAAACAAGTAGTGATAAGTTATGGAGTGTAATTAAATTTAGAAAAAGGAAAACTCAAAGTAATTTCAAGCAATTCAGTGCAAAGAATGTACCAAAAGCTTAATCTTTTTCTCATCATGTACAGTCGGGTGCAAAAAATTTTTTCCTGGTCTTAGGGACTGAGCTTACCGGATGTTGATCGGGTGCATAATCAGGTACTTTTACTGAGACTCAAGGCAGATTAGATTGGACCTGTCCCTTCTGAATGAAAATAGGGTAGCAGGTATGCACCTTATACCTTTAGGCACCCGACTCTACATCTTCTCCATATGCTAGTCTGTAATTTTGTTACATTGAATTCATTGAAATTAATGATTTCGTTTCCGCATTACCACCCTACTGCTTGTGGACACTTGCGTGGAGTCGTCAAATTCCTTTATAATACCGTGGCACGTGTGTAATGAGCGACAGGTCAACTTCAAAGTCATGAAATTAAATTCTTTGAATGTTTCCCCTTCTAGTGTTAATTACAATCCGTAATTTATCACCATTTGTTTGTGAAGACTAAGTAAAATGTGGGAGGTATGAACGGAACACCCTGTACATGATAATTGAAGTTAGATTGGATTAGAGCGTGAACATAAAATATTGAAACTGTGTGTTTACTATTATTCCTAATTATAATCAAAGCCCTTCCTCGATGATGATCCTGGACTTCACTTAAAAATTCGTTGTTCTTGACCTGAATGGTGTCTTCAGAGATGTATCTGGGGTCATATCCATAATTTCATCCTATTCTGTATTGAGCGAGTTAAGAAGAAGCAAGAGCAGGGGTGAAAAGCGACAACTTGGTATTGGAGCACATAATTTGTGCACCATGCAGGAGGAGCGGTAGATTGTTTTCTATTTATGTATACAGTTTAAAAAAAGTATATAGATTTATCATTTTTAATATGCTTTACTGGGTTGTTCTTCGTAGTTCTCCCGTTTGACGTCTCCGGGGGGCCATTGTTGGAACTTCTTCCGGACAGCCCTGGCAGGGATACAATCCGCTCGTGCTTCAAGGGATTCCGCTTTCAGTACGAGAGAGAGTTGGAAGCAGTCGAAGCGTGTGCACTCAATGAGCTCAGGGACCATCTAAAAAAACTGAGCATTCAGGCTTGTGAGTAAGTCGTTTAGATAATAATAATAATAATAATAATAATAATAATAATAATTAATAATTAATAATAATAAAATCCGGATTTCTAGTAATAAAAATTGATTTTTATAATTTTCGCCATTTAGTAATAATTTTTTAACAGCTATCACCAGTGATAATGCGAATGAATGATATCAGTTCTTCCATAGGATTCGTTTCATATTACCGTGTCATTAAAACGCCATAACGATACGGATTTAATAATAATAAATAAAAACGTTTGTAGCTTAATCTGGACCTTTAAAGCTTAATTTTATTTTAATGCGCGTATTGTTAACGATCGTTTCGATTTTAACGAGTATTTTCATTGCATTGCAAAATATTCAAAGATATAAATCCTACACACAAATACTCTCAGATTTGATGCTTCATGAGCCGACAACAAGCCACTCGCAAAGTGTCTGAAGAGAGATAGCAAAAATCGTCCATATAGGGACCTGCTAATTGTATGCGGATATCTAATCTTTTAAAACTTACTTAAATGCCGAAAATCTCTTAATGATTTGATATATCTTTCACTAGCAATCAAAATTGTTAAAATTCGTAAAAAAAAAAAAATCGCTTAATAACTAAAATAATTCTAAGCTTATACATTTATTAATAAAAATCATATTTGCGACTGTACGCATCAAGAGAATATTGGACATTTTGCCGAATTTTTTTTTACATATAATTTCGTACAAAATTTTGGCATTCGATTCACATTCACAGAGTCGGAAATGGGAGTCAGATGTAAAGACGTCATAAATCTAAAGGAAATCAAGTGGGTCATTCTTTTGGCAACCAGCCTATCAACATTATTTCAGCTCTTTTGGATGGAAAAACTGATAGATGGTTAATTACTAGGCTCGAGTTAATTGATAATTATTCACTTATATAACAAGCTCGAAAGTATTTTGTTCTAATTTCTTTGTTCATTTTGAAAGCTCTTTGAGACAACCAATGAGTGTTTCCATTTGTTTACATTTCCTTTCTTATTTCGGAAAAGATCCCCATACCATGATGCCACCTCCTCCAAACTTCACAGTGGGCACCGCACACTCAGATAGGAAACGTTCTCCGGGCATCCGCCAAACCCATCTTCATTCATCTGATTACCAGAGTGTGTTCCATATGACCGTTTCCACTGTTCCATGCTCAAATTTCTGCGAGTTTTTCTCCTGGAATCGTAGTCAGTGATGAAGTGAGCAGCAGCACGACCGTGGAAACCCAGGGAATGGAGTTCCCGACGAATGGTGATTGTGCTAGCAACACAGGAAGATGATTTTCTGAACTCTATAACAATCATTTAAGCCGAAGACCTTTGGTTGCTCCGGGTACACCTGTAAGCACTCGGCGATCTCTGTCTGTCAATTTTTTGGGTCTGCCAGTTCGTGGTTGCACTGCTGTTGCTCCCTGGGCTTCCACTTCGCAATCACATTGCCTGTAGTTGTACGGTAGAATGGTATTTGTAGAATGGCGGAAATCTCACGGACTGACTTGTTGCACAAGAGGCATCCTATGATGGTTCCACGCTGGAAGTCGCTGAGCTCTTTTGAACGACTCATATCTTAAAAATACGAAGCAGACGTGTGTCTGAAGGTGTGTGATTGTCATACGACATTTGGCACATTCCATGAGTTATGAGGGGTATCCTTCACTTTTGATCAGATAGTGCATATCCTTAATTATAAGATATAAATAGAGGGTTCCGAAAATGAATGACAACATTTTGTGATTTGATAACTTTTTATTGGATGGCACTAGGATGTAGATTTTTTAATCCACAAGTTATTTTTTTCACCTTTGTTAATAAGTTTGTATACGAGCACCATTTGTAGCGCGGCACACATCTATACAAACCAAAACACACGGTGACCTTCTTCTTGTACGGATGCATGTTTATATCAAACTAAATATAAGAAATGCTTGCCTCAATGCTATATGGGTAATAACCAGCACTGCCAACATAAATTTGTTACTGTCTGTTCATTGTAATAAAAAAATACAAGTTCCTTGTCTGAACAAGAAAAAACTGCGTGTGCATTATGGTGCTCATATCAAGTTTATTAACAAAGGTAAAAAAAAAAAAACCAAAAAAAAAAACACTTTGAGAATTTTTGTTAAAAAAATTAACATCCTAGTGCCGTCGAATAAAAAGTTATCGAATCATAAAATGTTGACATTCTTTTTCGGAAATCCTGTACTTATCTTCACAATTAAATATACAGGGTGAGTCTGAAACCCTGTCACAAAACTTTAAGGAGATGTGGTATGGATGATTCTAAGCAAATGGGTCCGAATTTGAACGATAACTGAGATATGAACAGAAATAAAAATGCTGCCACTAAGATCAACAAGTTAATAACTTAGGTCCCATAACACCTAGGAAAATGAAGTTTGGGGAGGATGATAGGGTACATAAAACTGTGTATACCGTTAAAAATTGATCGAATTACAACGAGTAGTTTCCGAGTTACGTAGTCAACATCGTAATACGTGGTGATTAGTACTCACATGTGAGCACGTGTTACGATATTGACTGCGTAACTCGGAAACTACTGGTTGGAATTCGATCAAATTTTAACGGTATACACAGTTTTATGTACCCTTTTATTTTTTCAAACTTCATACCCTAGGTGTTATAGAAAGCGAGTTATTAACTTGTTGATCTTAGTGGCGGCATTTTTATTTCTGTTCATACCTCAGTTATCGTTCAAATTCGGACCCATGTTCATAGGAACTTTTTTTGCTTAGAATCATCCATAATACCTCCCCTAAAAGTTTATACAGGGTTTCAGACTTACCCTGTATAATTGAGTTTACTTCCGTCTAAAAAGCATAAATTCTACAATAATTAAGCTTCATATGATATTTTAGAATTAGTTGGAATTTAGGGGCAATAATTTAAGAGCCCCTGAACGATGAGTCCGGCATCTCATCGATATCTTTCAACGATTTCATTGAAATTGATATATTTTTTAAAATGTTAATTTTTTTACTATCCTAATTGCAGTGTTCGACAATGAAATTGCCCCACCCAGCAGAGAGCTATCGAAGCTATACAAGATGCAAAAGATCAGGCCGATGTCTTGATCTAATTTTTCAAAGAAAGGCTACTAAGCTTACTTGCGCGGTCAGATTATAGGGAAATAATAATATCTTTTCCACTATTTACGATGTTAACGTAAAGGTATGCGAGGCATCGTTTATAAAATACGTTGTGGATAAGCTTGGTTTACAGCGTTTCGTCAGTTACAGGAAGCTATTGGGGCACTTCAATGTCGAACAATGTACATAAATCTAATTTGTAAGTTTAATTGTCTTTTATTTCGTTTGAATCTTAGTTATTTGTTTGCATGATTATAGAAAGTTCCGTCAGGATGAGTTGATCTGTGAAGACTTGCCGTATTTTCATCACGTGAAAGAATGCGTGAGCGAAAAGGTTTACAAAGCCCATCGTGAGAGCCTCATCAATGAAGGAAGGAAGCTCTGCTCGCTCCTCAAACGAATGAGCTGACCCGGCACAACCTAACAAGAGACGATGTCTTCCAAAACTTTGACCGCATGTTTCACTTATATGTAGATTGATATCAAGCTCTGCAATAAAAAAAAAAGTTACAATAGACTAAGATATTCAAAAGTTTCCATTTTTTAAGGTTATTTTATTACTTTTATTTTTTCTTTCTTTCTTCCTAATAAATCCTTGCCAGGGTGGTTAATGAAATTTAAGTGCTTTTAAAACTAATTTTCTTCTATTAAATGCAATTTGCAATCTCAATTTCAGGATATAATGTAAAATTTTAAATCCATCATATTTGATACTTTTTTTAATACTTTTGTTCCTCCCAACTGTAATTTCAGTTTCTTTTGAGAACTGTTGTTATGCTTCGCAATAATAATTTTCTTCAGTTACAAATGATGACTCATTCACATGAATTTGGTTCGAAAAGAATTGCATTCTTTATGAATTTTTAATTTACATCAACTGACTCATTAAACTTTAGACTCATCTTTGTTATTTAGGTACATTTTCTTTTTTATGGATATTTTAAAAATTATGTGTTTTCGTATCGATGATCGTTAAATTCCCTAAACTCTATTTAAGAGAAAACGATTCGACCCGGACTCTCAGACTTCGAACTTTTTGTTTTTTATTTTACTCTCTTTCA
Organism: Rhysida immarginata; assembly: GCA_023313115.1. Taxonomy (NCBI): domain Eukaryota; kingdom Metazoa; phylum Arthropoda; class Chilopoda; order Scolopendromorpha; family Scolopendridae; genus Rhysida; species Rhysida immarginata. Next base: position 58,168 of record JAHWFO010088319.1, on the reverse strand, counting down.
TCAGTTCAAATACTTATTCACTTGGTGGGTTCTGAGAAAGTGAGTTTTGTGATATCTCTCTCTCTTTTTTAAAATTCTTCTAGTATATCAACATTCTTCTGTTCATAATTACAAGTGATTATTTGTTTAATAAAGAAAAAGAAAAAAAAAAAGAAGAAAGTCTTTAATTCGTAGAAGTAATTGTATTAAGAATAAAGTTAGTAACCTTTGCGGAACTCTTAATTAATTAATGCTACTCTTATTTGATTAAAGAGTTCCAATATGGATTTTATATATGTCTTATGGATTGGCTGTCTTGTGCCCGGTAAGTTCTTTTGATTTAACAGGAGACTCTTCTTTTATTTTACTTCTCACTTAGCTTAATGTGTTGTCGTTGCTTTTTAAATGTTGCCGCCAACTATTGATGGAATAACCGAAGTGCTGACTATGAACATCGACGTGGACAACCCCGAATCCAAGTCGAGAGAATGTTTCAGCGAGCGGGGCTTCGATTACAAATACGAATACAAAATCGCCACGCAGTGCTGGAAGAAAGCCTTCACCAACGACGACATGACTTACCTGAACGAGGAGGCTTGCAAGTAAGGAGGTTCAACATCCTCTTAATCCAGGACATTGGTATTTACATGCTATAAGAACGCTTACTCTAAAAAAGCGACCGGGCAATTTTATTTCAAGGGTTAACGTAACTGTCGCATGTTATCAAAACAGCGGGTTCGATCCCCGGTGCAAGGATGCCAGTAATGTGCATTTTATGGAGATATTATTCTGCTGAAGGAGAAGACCGAAATCGAGGCAAAATTATTTCTTTGTCTTACACAATGATACGGTCAAGTGTTGGTCAGTTTGAATCTACGAGGGTGGGCTCCATGGCTGTAACTTTTTTATTTTTTAACCGATTTTCAAAATTCTTTTTGTATCTGATACTCATATTTCTCCTCTACGTAATGCACTATTCACTTTTCGACATAGTCCCCATCCCTTTCCACGCATTGTACCAACGCGTGACTAGTCGGGTGAACCCGTCGGAGAGGAATTCCGGGGTTGTCGTCGACACGAGGATTGAATGGCAGCTTTGGATCCTCTTCTGCAGCACGATAACGCCACACATCAGAGGGGGTTGCAACGCCTACAGTTCAAAGATGAAAAATTGCAGTTCAAAAATGAAAGACTTTGCACCTTGCGACTTTCACCACTTCCCAAAGAGGAAAGAGCACCTTAAGGGGCATGAGTTGCGTTCTGACGACGAGGTGAAACCTGCCGTTCGGTCTTGGTGTCGACAACAACCCCGGAATTCCCCTCCGACGGGTTCACCCGACTGGTCACGCGTTGGTACAATGCGTGGAAAGGGATGGGGACTATGTCAAAAAGTGAATAGTGCATTACGTAGAGGAGAAATATGAGTATCAGATACAAAAAGAATTTTGAAAATCGGTTAAAAAATAAAAACGTTACAGCCATGGAGGCATTACTTTTCAGCCCACCCTCGTATTTCTTCCTCTTAAAGCTTGTTCTCACAAAGAAATAAAATATTAATTAACTACGTCTTCAGAAGCAGTGACATTTCTTCTTGAGAAATAAGCAATCCACTTTTCTTACACTAACAGTTAATCTAATTAATACAAATTAAAGGGGAAGTCCAGCCAAATATGAATTGTGTCTAAAATTTAGCAATCTTAAAGGGCGTCTGAAAGTTATTATTTGTTTCGATAATAGATCGATAACAATCCCTAAAAATTTGAAATTATTAGGCATTCTTTGATGCAAGTAAGCGCGGTGATGCAATCTGAAGAAAAAAGTTTGATGAATCATCGACCACATCACTAATTGCCTGCAAGCAATAGAGTGGGTGATGTTTTGTGTTTTTGTTAATACTATCGAATATTTTGAAGAAAATTTCGCCATATCGTGAATCAGCAAGATAATTTTAAGACATCCAACCGTACTTTCATTTTGAGTGGACTTCCCTTTTAACCATTTTAAATAACGACAGGTGTTATATTTTAGTTTATGCACTAAAAATAATTAAGAAACCAAAGATATTTGAAATTATTGAAGCAATGGATAGCTTCACTTAAAAAAAGTATGTGTTAATATTTAAAAAGTAAAATTATATGAACATGATGAGGAAAAAGTCCAGGAAAAAGTGAAATTAAATCCTAGGAAATCGGATATTAAGGATTGCTTATATTTTCAGATTTCTATATGAGAAATACACTCTGTCACAAAATTATAAGACCAGGTGGAAATTGAATATTTTGAACAAATACTGAAATGAATTTAATTTTCACCTATTGTAAAGTATTAGTGACAGAATATAAAAGTTGTTTATGAACAAATTACCTCTTTATTTATTACTATCTAGTCAAACAACCAAACAAATAAAATTGCACTGTGTCAAAATTAAAATACCGCCACACTTATTTCCCTTTTTGCGAATGGGATATGCCCACATAGTTTTAATTTGCATATTATTAACTTTAGATACAACCAATATATAAATGTAGCATTTGAGTTAGTGCAAAAATTATAATAACGTAACGATGCCCAGGGGCACAGAACTGTCAGAGATTGAAGTACGCCGAATCCATCGTTTTCCACCTTGGTTTGTCGTTCCAAGACTGCAGTTCACAATGTCCTGTCAAAAGACGAGTATTATGGCATAGCAAAACGCCGAGGCCGCAAGAAATCCCTTACTGCCCGAGATGAACGACGTATCTTTTCCTTTGCAACAAACTAACAAATGTGTACACGTCAAATTGTAGCTGCAGTAGGGACAAGCAACAGACACTCGACAGTTTGCAGAAGCCTACAATCAAATCATTTGATTGTCCGAGGGAAGATGATTGGTTGGTTTGGTTTGTTTGGTATTAACGTCCTTTTCAACTGCTATGGTCATTTCAGGACGGCGTTATAGGGGCCGCAAATTTTGCCTCGCAAGGGTTCTTTAACGTGCAGCCGGCAAACGACTACACGGGACCAACGGCTTTACTTCCCTTCCGACGGAAGTGCGTGATCTCAGGATTTACCCCTGAAAAATCTTCGTCGTCCTCGGCCGGGATCGAACCCGCGTACTCGGGCATCAGAGGCGATCACGCAACCTGCTGAGCCACCGAGGCCGATCCGAGGGAAGATGAAGGCGAAGCCACAGTTTACACCGGTTCTCTAAGCAGCACGGTTGGAATGGTGCAGAAAACGATTGCATTGAACATCAGAATGGCACAATGTTGTGTTTTCTGACGAGAAAAGATTCTGCTTAGACGGTCCAGACGGAGGAAAAGCCAGAGAGATTCTGTGATGGTGTGTGTGGGGGGGAGGGCATCGGTTATTGTGGAAAACCTGTTCTTGTGATATTACACAAAAATAAATGAACGCAGTCAAGTACCATGAAATGCTATTCGACCAATTAATTCCTTTTGGACGACTCATTGGAGGCGAAAATGATGTTTCCAGCAGAACAATGCTACGTGTCATGCTGCACGAACCACTAAACAGTGGTTTCAAGATCAACAAATGCATTCTATGGCCATCACGTAATCCGGATATGTACCCTGTTCAAAATGTGCGGGGCATCATGGTTCACAATGTTTACAAACAAAACCTTCAGTTTTCAAATGTGAAAGTGTTTTCGGTGGCAGTGATCATGCCTGAGATGCTGTGAAGCTCACAAACAACCAAAAATTCATAGATTCAATGTCTGATCGGTTATTTGAAATTATCAGTTTTATTGGTGGCGCAACAAAGTATTGAACGGCTTGAGAATGGACAAAAGTGTGGTGGTTGAAACAGTGCAATTTTATTTGTTTGGTTGTTTGGCTAGATAATAATAAATAAACAGGTTATTTGCTCATAAACAACATTTATGTTCTCTCACTAAAATTTTCAATAGGCGAAAAATAAATCATTTCAGCATTTGTTCAAAATATTCAATTTCCATCTGGTCTTATAATTTTGTGACAGAGTGTAAACGGTGAAAGTAAAAACGATGTATTATCACGCTTTCATTTAAAATTCCAAAGAAAATTAAAATTAATAAAACCACTGTTTCCTGATAGTGGCCCAATATACCAAACCAAATCAAACAAAACCATCCATAGGGTCGGTCCGAGGATGATGCGAACGTTGCGTTTGCACAAGGCCCTTCTCCTTAATTTTCCATGTTACAAATTTTTGAAAATATATTTTCTGCACGAGCATTTTGCACCAGGCTCGAACTCTTTCTTGAGTAAGCCCTGATGGCAGCAGTCCTTAATCTACTCTTGGAGGCACTGACACGGCCGGTGGAGGACGGTGCGACTAAGGTCCCGCGACTCTACCTGTATGACCCAATTGTTTTTTTTAATTATGAAAAGACCCGCACGGCGACTTTGCAGCGGGCCCGCTTTTTTCTAGGACCGGCCCTGGGGCCGCATGTATGGTATGAATGGTGGGCATCGCATTATACATATTGGGGGCTCCAGGCAATGCCCCTTTTCCCGAATAGCTACCGCGCCACTGTTTTCTAGTACTGTAATACAGAAAATCAAAAATGCCAGACATGATTAATGGTAACGTCAATTGTTTACGACCAATAGGCATCGGTCGGACTTTTTAGACAGAGCCTTAATCTTATCAACGTATATACAGGGTGAGGTATTTATCTTGAGACAACTGAATATCTCGGAAACTAAGCATCGTACGAAAAAATGTCCAAAATCAAAAGTGAATTATTTCGCGGAGGAAATTCATTAGTTAAAATATTACCCCCCCCCCCCCCTTGTGAGGGGGGCTGAGGGAAGGGGTAACTTTGAAATCTTAAATAGGAACATTCCTATTCTACTTTTTAATGGTCTTTAAGAATCCGAAGTCAGAATTTCAAAAATACTTCAAAAATACTTCAAAAATACTACTTGTGTATTGAAAAATATTGGATTTTTGAAATTCTGACTTCGGATTCTTAAAGACCATCAAAAAATAGATAGTCTGTAAAACCCACTCTCTAACTCTTTGTCTTCATCGATAAAATTGGGTTCAAAACTTTAAAAGTTCCACACTTTCAGAGACTCTATCTCCTAAACGGTTGGATCAGTTGAAAAAACACCAAGAATAAAACATTTCTGGAATATTGTGTACAATCTGAATATACCATTAAAAATAGGGGTTCCTATTAAGTTTTCAAAGTTACCCTTTCCCCCAGCTCCCCTTAAAGGGGAGGGGAGTAATTTTTTAACTAATGAATTTCCCCTGCGAAATAATTCACTTTTGATTTTGGACATTTTTTCGTACAATGCTTAGTTTCCGAGATATTCAGTTGTCTCAAGATAAATGCCTCACCTTGTATACATCGTCCATGTGTCCCGAAAGCTGATTTGAAAAGTTGAAATATCACGGATTTTGTTTCTTTTAATGTTTGTAATTGATTTATAGTAATTAATTATATAGTTTTGTAATTGAATTAAAGGTAAACTCCATGAAAAAATCGACTTTAATTTTTTTGCATCATAACATTAATCCAGGTTTATAGAGTATACAGGGTGTTTCAAAATTATGTACAATAAATTTAGTGACATATTCTTCAGGTCAAAAGAAGACGAAAATGTTCTATAGCACTTTGTCTGGAAACGATTTGTTTGCGAGTAATCCAATATGATAGAGTAGGGAAGCACGGTAGTTAGCGGACGATATTTTAGCAGTTCCAGCGTTTCGACCCAACACTAGGTTGAGTGGTTTGTTCCATTTAAACCTACTTTAGGGTTGTTACATTAGTTGTTTACGGTTGTTTCCATTACTGTACATCCACTAGGAATATCAATTTCAGAACGTTTGCGTGCTTTGACATATGCATTATGATTTACGTAAAAAAAAAGTCATGTACACGTATTGCAGTGCAGAATACACTGACATGCAACTAAAGTATGGTCTTGCGGACGGAAATGCTGTGGAAGCAAGAAGACTCTACCAAGAACGCTTTCCGAATAGACGTTTGCCAAATAACCGAACATTTGTATCTGTCGACAGACATTTGAGGGAGCGTGGTTCCTTTGGTCGCAAACAGGACAAGGGCGGCCTGTAGCACATTCTCCGGATGAGGAGGATGTGATAATTGACATCATACATGATGAACCACAGACAAGCACCCGTCGTATTTCTTCCATGGTGCATACACATTCCGCACTCTTCTGTTTGGCGCATTCTTCACCGTCAGCTTTTGCATCCATACCACCTGCAACTGGTTCATGCACTTAACCCAACGGACTATCCACACCGACAACGATTTTGCCAATGGATACAACGTCGTCATGCTGCAGACCCTAGTTGTCTCAGCCAGATACTTTTCACGGACAGGAATCGTAAATTCTCCCAACCAGCACCATTGGGCAGATGCTAACCCGCATGTTACCAGAGCTCGAGCGCATCAAGAGCGTTTCTCCGTGAACATTTGGTGTGGAATTGTCGGAAATAACTTAATTGGCCCTTATGTGTTGCCGCCACGATTGACTGGGCGAACGTATCTTTTGTTTCTGCAGAATGCATTGCCAGAATTACTGGAACATGTTCCTCTTTTGATAAGATCTAACATGTGGTTCATGCATGATGGCGCTCCAGCACATTTCAGCCATGTTGTGCGAGCACACCTTAATGCTGCATACACGAATCGGTGGATAGGTCGAGGTGGACCGGTAGCCTGGCCTGCAAGATCACCCGACCTTAATCCCTTGGACGTTTTTCTGTGGGGTCATGTGAAAAGGATCGTCTACAGCACAGAAGTTCCTAACATTATGGATCTGCGACAACGAATTGAAAATGCATGCCAAACCGTTCGTAATGCTGGCGACGACATGAGACGGTCGCTCATGCAACGAGCCGAAGCGTGCGTGCGAGCTGGTGGCGGGCACTTTGAACAATTCCTGTAATTTGGAGCCACGGGTTTAGTTGGCTGTATCGCGTAAATAAATCGTTTCCAGACAAAGTGCTATAGAACATTTTCGTCTTCTTTTGACCTGAAGAATATGTCACTAAATTTATTGTACAGAATTTTGAAACACCCTGTATATCATTCAAAATTTTTCGATTTTTCGTAATATTTTATTAAGAAAAATGCCTCGGAAAATTGAAAATTGGCCGTGGGATCTTTCATCCTTTCTCCAGAGAACACGGCGGAATAAGGCGTCATTTCCTGCTGCGAGAACCTCGGGGAATTTCGTCGCCGAGATTCTAGTCGCTTTCGATTCTTGTTTCGCCTAGAACGATTCTACATATCGTAAGATTTTGTCAACCTGTTTTATGTCGGAATGCCTTCAATTTGTTCTCTGTTTGGATGTGTAAATAGACAGTCGCATAAAATTTTTATGTTTCATAATTTCCACAATCAGAATCGATTAAAAAATAGTGGATTAGTTTTTGACAGCGAGGGAACTGGTATCCAACTCCAAACAGCATCGTGCGGTGTGTTCATCTCATTTTGAAGCGTCTTGCTTTGTCTACGCATCCGCCGTTTTAAATTCAGTATCAATTCAAACAAGAAATTCGCTGAAACTAGATCATGTATAAGGTGGAACTAGATGCTCTTCCAACTCTAAACAGGCCTGGCGTTCTTCAAGAACAACGACTGCAACAGCATGTGCTAAACGCCGAAGGAATGAGGTAGGCCTATCTGCTGTGTAAAGCACACTATCAGTCTTGTTTCATATTCATAGTCCATTGCGATGCCAAACTGACAACTAACCAATAGCATAGTATTAGAAGGAGAAGTAGGGAAGCTTCACCGACCTCCTCCCCCACCCCAATTTCGACATACATGTACCTGTGAATTTAAACAAATAAAGCACTTTGTTTATAATAAAATTAACGAAAAACTTTTTCCCATAAACAATAGGCATTCCAGGCATTCATTCATTTCAATAATTTCGATTTTATCATGACTCATTTTGGAGCAATTTAAAGAATACTATGTTGATGCATCACTAGCTTAAGCCAGGGAGTAAAGAATAGAAACCATCTATTCTTTACTCCCTGCTTAAGCTCCGCCCATTTGTCTCACGGATTTTTCATGAACTAGCAGCGCTGCGGTCAATTTGGGCCCTAGCTGAGAGAGAAAATAGCGCGAATGTGTAAGCTGTTTCACAGTGAGAGCTGATTTGACCGTTATTTTTCCACATTATTTTTATACCGTAAACATTTGCAACTGTTCTGTCATGTATAACGTAGGGGAGACTGGCCCAAAATGACATGCTTATGGATAATAGTGTTTCTTGTTCAGTGTATGAAAAATAACAGCACGATATTTTTTATACAAGTAAACATGTTTATTATCTTTGCGTAAAAAAATGACAAACTTCAAGCTACAGTAATTTGTTTTTTAAAAAAATAAAATCAAAAATCTACACAGTATGTCATTTTGAGATACATTCGGGGGAAATTGACTTATGGTGTGTCATTTCCCCTCATCAGAACAGACATCACAGATAAAATATTTTGTTTTGAAGCTTACTCCTGCACACGAAATGTGGCACCATTGATTGCATTTTTGGCATTGAATCCATTTGTCAATTACCTTTGAACGAGAATATAGTTCATTACAAAACAAACAAGCTGCATCGTTGCTTTGATCTGTGCTGAAACTGATCTGAAAATTCAGGCGTTTTTTGGATGGAATCTTCCGCTTAGGGGTTTGTACTAGTACTAGTATGTACAGGCTTACGCTTAGATCGTTTTGATTGCTTCTCCTTAAGTTCTTTAAGGAATGGACTTGACGTTAGAATCGTACTACCTCGTCGTTTTCTAGTTTGTCGGCGTGGCTGCTCTTTGGACGTGCGTGGTATTGGTACTATCTGTTGAACTGTAAACTTCATACCTTTGGAGGCTGAAGATGTAGGATCAATTCCAACAACTCCATCATTTTGACCAGACTGATCATGACATTGACTGAGCATTTGGTCTGCAAGAAAAAGACGTTGCCCAATCAAAACACAATTTATGTGCAGTTCTAAGTTTTGCAAAATAATTTTGGCTAACAGGCTCTTGTTAATAACTTACTGGAAGAGGAAATTAGGTGCAAGTCGGTTGTTGTTCGAGCTGCTCTTCAGAGGTAAGGATATCAGCCGATGACGATAGAGTCTTGTCACATTTTGAGGATGATGAATGTTGGTGAATGCTAGTAGGCCTACATATTTTAACAGATGGATCCTGATGCTCACTGGACACTTTTTCATTTTGGTTGGGTGCTTCATCTGAAAGTGAAAAATGTAATTAGGTGAGCACAACTTATGGAAAGTGCTATTTTGATTATTGACATAGTCTACTTGAAGTGGAAATATGCACATCAGTTGTCGCTGCAGGTGCAAACATCTAGTCAGGAAATATGTCTGGATTTAGTGGGCTGATTCCTGTACAAGCAAACTCACTGATAACATTCTCTACAGTCGCTGCTTTTGAATATGCAGGAATAAACAGCTGACTGACTTGAAACTGAGTGACAACTCTCCCAGGGTGGTTCTTCAACCACTTTGTTACTTCTTGTCCACAATAGGTAGAGAGGGATCCAAAAAAGTGCGATCTAAGGGTTGCATCCAGTAGGTACAATGCGGCGGCAGGCATAGTAGGAGGGTACCTTGATCTCGACAATACTTGATGACATCTAAACTGGTATGACTCGTGTGTCCATCAACAATAAGTAAAACCTTATTATTTTTTGATGCTGCAACATGCTTTTGGAAATGTTGCAGCCACTGAATAAATAATTCTGTATTCATCCATCCATTTTCTTGGCACATCTTAAGTGCCCCTGGTGGAGCAGCATCTCCCGGTTCTTCTTTCCATCTTTTCCTAGGAAATATCATGCCAGGTGGAATGTATTACACAGCAGATGATACTGACGTGGAGACCTCGTTCGGCAGATGTGATAGCACCAACCTGTTTTTTTCCCTTGTTGGCAAATATCTTCTCTGGCTGCGGGACAGTTTCTAACTTTGATTCATCGGCATTATATATTCTGTCTGGAGGAAAGCCTTCGTTTTCCAAAATTTCTGATAATATATGGAAAATCTTGGCAACTTGAGGCTTGTTGAATGCTTGAGCACGTGCAGCTGATGTTGCCTCTGGTCTCCTTATAGAAATGTCTGGATGTCTTCTCCGGAATCCAGTAAGCCAAGATGTACCAACACTTCCTTTGTCCTTCTTGAACTGATGCTGTAATCCATTTTTTTCTGCAAGTTCAAATGGTTGTCCTTACTTCCTTTGGTGTCAAGCCAAAAAGACGATTTTCCATTTCTTTAATATACTCAACAAGATCATCTTCCATTTCTTTTTCAAGAGAACATTGGAAACGCCACAAGCCCTTTTTGAAACCTGTGATCTGTAAATTACTTAGGCATTAATTGTTTATTAGTTTATTTCAACATTTTATCGAATACCTTTTTGTTCTTGTTTTGAGCTCTTCTTCTTAATGTTGCCTGTGGCACATTAAACTGTTTTGAGGCTTTCAGCTATTCCATTTCTTTTTTATTTACAGCATCTATTGCTGCTTGCATATTTGCTTCTGCCCATATTTGATTTCTGCTTGTAATTATTAATCATTTGCAAATGAAACAAAATTGTGAAAACTGTTTTTTTATTTATTTATAATTATTTATTTTCCTTGGTAAATACACCAACTTAAAAACTTAGAAAAAATTATTACAATTATGTGAAAAGATCCGTTTAACCTAATCTTTATCTTGGAACAGTGACAAATGTGCCATTTTGCCCTCAGTCCCACTGTGTCATTTTGCCCTCTATGTCATTCGTATGATGTTGCTCTATTTATCCGTCTTACTTGATAGGCTTATTTTTTAAGAGTTGCATGCAGTAGCTTAAAGTAGTACTTTAAATGTAACATCAGGTTTTGTTCAACCTTAACATATAAGAGGTTGAAACCCTATCTCAAAAATGAAACAAAGTTAGAAGACAGACCTGCCTTCGTTCATTTGTTTTTCTCCACGCCATTTTCTTTCAGCTACATGGACGCCATTATGCTTAATGGGGTAAAGGCAGAAGTGAATCATATCTGTGTACACGCCAGCTTCTAAAGTAGTATCAATTTTGAGAAACACACATTATGTCATTTTGCCTGAATATGTCATTTTGGGTCAGTCTCCCCTATACAGATAATAAACGTTTCACTCGTTACGATATTAATATAGTTTTCATATTATTAGAAGATGGTTAAGTGCTTTGTTCCCATCTGCTTTTCTAGAAACACTAATTGCAAAAGGTCTGAGAAAAAATGTATATAAAAAATAATAATTTATAAAATTTATAAAATCTACCAAAATTGAATGAGCAGTTTTGCTCGTGAGATTTTGATTTAAAATCTAAATCACACTTAAATCGCTATATATTAGTGTCCAAACGGACAGAATATAAAAATGAATATAAAGATAAAATAAATAATCACATACAAAAATAGCTATATTTTAAAATACAAACGGACAGATTTAAATATAAAAGTAAAATAAATACAAATTAATAGTTTCAGCTAAAAAAATCAAGTCTAATACAATATTCAAAATTCAAAAGATAGTATAAAATATAAAATTTTAGAATCCAATATAATATATAAAATTTAAAATTTATCACCATATACAGGGTGAATACAAAAGTCTTCACATTTTTTTTTTGAACCGAAGCACATATGTCAATTTTGATGAATCCAATGAATAGGAAGTTCTGGGTGGCCTATCCCATGGTGCACTTTTCATCATCTCAAATATTCAAATTAGGACACATTCAAAATTTATCTCAAAAACCGTAAGGGATAGAGAAAAAAAACCCAATTGCAAACTTGTTCAGCATAAAAAAACAAACAAAACAAAAAAAATCATCCAAATCGGACCAACCAATCACCCACAATCACGCGGTGAACTGTTTGTAGCTTACAAACAGTCACACTGCACAAGGAAAACTGAATGTTGATATTTCCACCATGTAAAGCATGCAAATCAAAAAATTAACATAAATTACCATACTCACATTCACTTTGATGCGGAAAAGCAAATAAAAGGCATGTTTCAGCACACAGAAGACAGAACAATTCCAGGATGGCAAGCTACACTGTTCCGGAAATGGTCAACATGATCTTCTGCTTCGGAGAGGCAAGGAGAAACCTACATGCTGCAGTTAGGTTGTATTGAGACAGATACCCTAACGAACGCCATCCATCTCGTCAAACAATGCGTCACATTATTCAAAGATTCGAGGCTACAGGCAATGCTAATGCAGAACGAGGACGACCAAGGCACAAGGCGACGAGGATACAACAACACTAGTTCTGGCTGCAGTTGCTGCAAATCCCCACACAAGCAGCAGAGCAATTGCTGCAGATGTTGGGTGCCATCAGAGAACTGTTCTCAACATTCTACACGCATATCATTTTCACCCATACCATATTCATTGTCACCAGGAGTTACTGCCATTGGATTATGTTGCTAGGGCCGCCTACTGCAACTGGTTAGGATGACAATCCAAACTTCATTCACCAGGGATGGAGTTATCAACAGGCACAACCATCATCATTGGGCAGACGAAAACCCACGATGTCTGCGAGAAGCAACTCATCAAGTGAACTGAGAATCAATGTGTGGTGTGGATTGTACAATGCAACTGTGGTTGGACCGTATTTTTACGATGGAACACTGACTGTAGAACGCTACCGGGCTGAAATTCTCAATATGGTAGTCACAGACTTCATTGACAATTTGCCATTGGCCTCGTATCAGCGCACGTGATTTCAGCATGATGGAGCTCCTCCACATGACGGGTTGGTCGTTCGCGAGCGTCTAAGTGAGATGTTTGGACAACAATGAATTGGCCGAGGAGGACCAGTTCGTTGGCCACCCCGCTCCCCTGATTTTACACCACTTGACTTTTTCTTGTGGGGATACCTAAAGGACAAGGTTTATGCTACGCAGCCCGCCTCACTGGAGGATCTGGTTCAACGAATTCAGGAAGCGTGCCGAGGAGTGACACCAGCCATGCTTGGCGATGTTTTGGCGTCAGTTAGGTTCCGTGCCCAATTATGTTATGGTGCCCACGGTCGTCACAACGAGCATTTTGTTGATTAACTTTTTTTTTAAACTGTTTGAAGTAATTTGTTTGTGCAGTGTGACTGTTTGTAAGCTACGTGATTGTGGGTGATTGGTTGGTCCGATTTGGATGATTTTTTTTGTTGTTTTGTTTGTTTTTTATGCTGAATAAGTTTGCAGTTGGGTTTTTTTCTCTATCGCTTACGGTTTTTGAGATAAATTTTGAATGTGCCCTAATTTGCATATTTGGGATGATGAAAAGTGTACCAAGGGGTTTTTGCCACCCACAACTTCCTATTCATTGGATTCATCAAAATTGACATATCTGCTTCGGTTCAAAAAATAAAAGGGGGGTTCAGACTTTTGTATTCACCCTATATAAGACTTTGTTAATATTATATTTTTACTAAGTATTTAATTTAAGATACAAAAATAAAG
>JAHWFO010088319.1:0-41851 GCA_023313115.1 Rhysida immarginata | reverse complement strand
GGAAAAAATGAAAGTTTTTAAATATATTTTATCAATTTTGAGTTCGAATTGAAAATTTTTATACATGCTACATTGTTATTGAGAGCTTCATCTTTCATTTAAAAAAAATTTGTTTTGAGTGTGGAGTTTACCTTTAAAGTAAAATTTCATGATGAGTTTCGCATACTTCGTGTTTAGTTGAGGTTAACTAATAGGAAACCTGACATCCTTGTAAAATCATAGTACACTATGCACCATGAGTCTTGAATTTCTCAAACGGAAATATGGAACCCCCCCAAAAGTAGCAAATTCTTGAAAGCGACTTCAGGCTCCACATTATCCAAAAAAATTCTGTTGATAGGAGGATAGCAGTGTAGTAGATAGACCAAATATTGAAAAGCAGTAATAAAAGAAACTGAAGGTTATACTTACCGACAGCTTGTATAAAAGTTTAGATTTGTTAAACAAATATCAGCAGCGAAGAAATAGTTACTTAAAATACTAAATAAATCAGGAATTATTTTCGAACTCGACCTTTTTTACAACGCTGGTATAGCTTTCACCGTTTGGGTCATGTTTGGTGGATGAAATCTTGTGTTCAATATTTCAAACCCTTCCACTAGTCCGATCTTACTGAAATTTTGTACACATACGTAAAGTCGGCGACAATGCATGAATCTAAAAAATTTTTCAAAAAATCCAAAGGGGAGGGGGAGAATTAATATGAAATAGAATGGGTTTATGTTTGTTTGTTTGCTCAAGAGATGGCACTATGTGTACCTAATTTTGACATAAGGGGTCGTCCACAAATTACGCCATCCATCCAAGGGGGGAGGAGGTATCGCGGAATGCTGACGGAGAATGACTTTTTTTTTACTTTTATCTTGTATGCTGGTTTAATAACTCCTTAATCAACTAGATTTTTTAAATATTTATTTCAAGTTCCTATTAACAATCGCTATTATTTGTATCAACCCGCAGAATTAAACCTTAGAAAATTCTGTAAATATAAGATTTCAGTAAAGGGATTTAATCTCTTCTGTGGCCAGATAGGAAATTATTGCTAGAATGGACAAAGCGAGCAGTTTCATAGGGACAGGGGCAGAGGAAATTAACAAAAATAAAACCAGGCATAGAATAAAATTTTTATTTGTCACTTAGTACTAGTTGTTCAGTAGATTCAAGACGTGGGTGCTTAAACCAATTCAATACAAATTAAAACAATTCATAATTTGATATTTCTGGTGATTTTAAAATGGGTCCTAAAAAAAAAAGGACATGTTTGCGGAACACTTGGATGCAATAACAATAGGCAAAATTATAATGGAAGTTTTTTTAGATTTCCGAAAGATGAAGACAGGTAAGTTTAGATTATCATATTTCATATGAGAAGAGTCATCACGGAAAATAGTCAAATTCTGATCTAACTACATCATTGTTACCAAATTTTGTACAACATTGTGTACATTCTAATGGCTTTTGTCACTTACTTTGCTTATCACTTTTTCAATAAAAACAAATTAAAGTAAGTCAAATTAATTCTGTTGTTGAAATTAGATTAGTTTGAAGTGAAATTACTATATTGTGGAAAATATATTAATACATTTGCAAAATCTAAATGATTTAGGTGTATGCTGTAAACTTAACAGCCAGTCAACTGATTGCCAAGCAAGTTACTCAAGTGCATTTAATTAGGCGAATATCTATTTTTTCTCCATAGAAAAAAAATTTTTCTTGACGCCGATAGATTACATGTCATTCATTTCAAGCTTCCATGTGATCTTGGCGGTTTTCGTTAATTACAGACCGAGAAATAATTAAAAATCTAGAAAAAGTCGTAGCATGCTCCATAGAAATGAAGGTTAAACAGCCGGCAGATTCCATCCATCCATTAGAAGCGCTCCTTCAAGGTCACTACCATCGAAATGCTGAGCTGTCCATTCTATGTTATTCTATGGCGTTACTATGTTTAAGCTTAGACGTTATTAATGAAATTGGTAGAGACTTTCCAATACAATAACGAGAGAACAGAGTTTCCGACAAGTTTCGCCATTTTTTCTCGGCTTTATCAAGGATACAAACAATGACAATCGACAATCGATCAGTGTAGTGAAAAAAGTAGTACGAGTGGTCCAGGAGCCTTTAGCTCACTTTACACGCTCGCCAAAAAAGTAAGCCAAATGAGGTACACTGAAGTAGGAAAGAAGCCTGATGAACCTCTTAAGTCATCCAGAGAAGAGTCCCTTCATGGTAGGGACGAGAATCGGATTGAGGATTGACGAATAGCGAATCCGAAAAACTAGGATCTAGCAGATCCAGTAGTCGGGGAACTCGGCCTTGTTAATGTTCTCGAAATTGACATCCAAGATATGACGGGGTCTTCGAAACCTGAGGGAACTCCTGATAGTGAGTGAGTGATCCAGGACACCAGCCACCAGGGTATTTTCATGATGTTCCATCTTGGGCAGCATGTTCCTGAGAAGTGTTTGGACATAGGAACCAATGTGGGCCATCCCCAGATCTTCATAGATAGAGAGATTGTTGGCAACTCTTCTGTCAAGTTGAGCAATGGACCGGAGGGTAACATTTTGGAAGGTCTAAAGATCTTTCCATCTCGATTTGCAAATGGAAGCCCAAGCAGGCATACCGTGAAGTAGAATGGCACGAATCACTACCTTGTATAACAAGAGTTTGCTGTCCACTCTGAGAGCGCTATTTCGCCCCAGTAACGCTATGAGACTAAACTTCGCTTTCTTAGCTTCGTTAAGAGAATATTGGACATGTTCGTTCCATTTGAGCTTGGAATTAACCACAACTCCGAGGTGCTTATAATTTTTAACCCACTCAAGCTTCCTACCTTGGAGGGCTTTTGCGTTTGCGTGTGATGAATATGGCTTTACACTTGCTAACATTCAGCTGTAAGCGCCACTTTGAGAACCAGCTCTCACACTGGTGTAAAGCTTTCTGCAGACGGCTGATGACGTGGACTGGATTACGTGCCCAGGTCATGATAGACCCGTCGTCAGCAAACAAGTAAAGATTGCACTTTGCAAACTTAGGAAAGTCGTGGATAAAGAAATTGAACAAGGCAGGCCCCAAGACTGAGCCTTGGGGAACACCAGCATTAACATCGCAAGGGACAGACAAGAAGTCACCAACCTTAACACGGAAGGTCCTATTTGTCAGAAAGGAGCGAACTAAGGCAATCAGGTCATCAGGGAAGCCACAAGTAATCATTTTATAAATGAGTCCATCATGCCAGACTTGATCAAAGGCCTTTTGAACGTCAAGAAAGACGATACCACCAAACATAGAAAGATTGAGAGGACCATTCAAATCAGCAACAAGCCTCCATACCTGGAGCTGACAGGAGTGAGCTGTGCGGAAGCCGAATTGCTCTTCACGAATAAGGTTGTTTGACCCGCAGAAGTCGTTGAACCTATTGAGAATAGTTCGCTCAAAGACATTGGAGAGCACTGGCAGTAAGCTAATGGGCCTATAGCTGATGGGAAGAGAAGGATCAAGTCCCGGCTTGGGAATAGTGAGGATGATTGAGTCCGCTAGGGAAGTGACCGTTTAGCCAGCAGTCATTCATGATCCTGGTGATAATGCAAATGACATTAAGAGGCAAATTCTTCAGAGCACTGTTGGTGATGGTGTCGATGCCGGCTGCTTTTTTGTTTTTCAGGTGCTTAATGGTGTTCAAAATCTCAGAGGTGCCAATGATATTAGGATGAGTAAGAGCGCGTTGAGAGAAGCCAAACTTGTCACACACGTCTTTGACTTCACCAGTAATATTAACCAGACAGTCCTGCTTGGGCGTATTGAATTGACTTTACAATGAGTCAGCGATAAGTTGTCCTGGTCACTGCTAACAAAATCGCCGCTTTCTGTAAGTAGAGAAGGTAGTTCAATGGCCCTGTTGCTTTTAAGGGCCCTGACAGTATTCCAAAGAGAATTGTCTAGGACGGACAGACTCTTGATCTTGTCATTCCACCTTTGGTTCCGTAAGTCCTGGATCTGCTCGCTGACCTTCCGCGATAGCCTGTTGTACTTCGTCTTGAAATGCGGGAGCATAGAAGTCGGGGAAGATAACCTTATTTATGTCATCGAAATTAACTTCCAGAACGTGAAGGGCTCTTCGTATCCTTATGGGACCCCTAAGGGCTAGAGGGTGGTCCAGTATACTGGCTACCAAGGGATTGTCGTGGGTCTCAATTTTAAGAAGCAATTTCTTAAGGAGCATTTGGACGTAGCTACCAATGTGGTCCATGTTGAGGTCTTCATAAATGGAAGAGTTGTTGGCAACTCTCCTGTCGAGCTGAACAATGGTCCTGAGGGTTACATTTTGGAAGGTCTGTATTTCCCTCCACCTTGAATTGCAGATAGACGCCCAGGCAGGCATTCCATGGAGCAAGATGGTGCGGATTACCACCTTGTACAGCAAGAGTTTATTGTCCAATCCAAGGGCACTGTTTCTCTGCAAGAGCGCAATCAGGCTGAACTTTGCCTTTTTAGCCTTGTTGAGGGCATATTGGACATGGTCATTCCAGTTTAGCTTAGAGTCAATTTTTACACCAAGGTACTTGTAGTTCTTCACCCAGTCCATTTTTTGTCATATAAGGCCAGGGTCCCTGGAGGATTCTTGCGTTTACGTGTAATGTACTTGTCAACATTGAGCTTTAACCTCCATTTGTCGAACCATTTTTCGCACTGTAGCAAAGCCTTTTGTAAGCGACTAATGACGTGTGCGGGATTCCTTGCACTTGTTGTGATGGCTACATCGTCAGCGAATAGGTACAGTTTGCATTTTGCGAGTTCCGGCAGGTCGTGAATGAAGAAATTGAACAGCGCCGGTCCCAGGACTGAACCCTGGGGAACACACGCGTTGACATCACAGGGATTAGACAAGGTGTTTCCAACTCTGACACGATAAGATCTTTGCGACAAAAAGGAGCGACCAAGGCAATCAGTTCATCAGGGAAACCACAATTTATCATTTTAAAGATGAGGCCGTCGTGCCAAACCTGGTCGAAGGCTTAATGGACATCGAGAAAAACAATTCCACCGTACATCGAGTAATTGAGAGAACTGTTCAAATCTTCAACCAGCCTCCATACCTGGAGCTGGCAGGAGTGATTCGAACGAAAGCCAAATTGCTCCTTGCGAATTAGATTATTTGATTCACAAAAATCATTGAACCTCTTCAGAATTGTGCCTTCGAAGACCTTAGAAACTGTAGGCAATAAGCTAATGGGCCTGCAGCTGACAGGAAGAGCGGGATTGAGGCCAGGCTGTGGTATAGAGAGAATGACTGAGTTTTTCCAGGAATCTGGGAAGTAGCCATGGTTCCAGCAGTCGTTTAAAATCTTTGTGATAGCGCAGATTACCTTTGGAGGCAAATTCTTAAGAGCACTGTTAGTGATGGCGTCTAGTCCAGGAGCCTTGTTCTCTTAACTTGCTTAATGATGTTCGATACCTCGGCATTGTCAATGACATGGGGAGACTTTTTTACACGATGGATGAGATCAAACTTAATGCAGCTTTCTTTAACTTGACGTATGTTCTCGATACCAGCCAGTCTATCTTCAAGAGGGGTGGTGAATTGACTCTTAAGTGAGTTTGCGATGAGTTGGGCCTTTTCCTGGGGACTGCTAACAAAGTTCCGATCATCCGTAAGCAGAGGAGGTAAATCGGTGTTTTTCTTATTCTTGAGGGCCCTGACTGTGCACCAGAGGGAATTGTCCTGGACTGACAGACTCTTGATTTTGCGGCACCATCTTTGGATTCGTAGTTCCTTGATCTGTTCGCTGACCTTACGTTTTAACCTGTTGTTCTTAGTCTTGAACTGCAGGCACCTAGTACGTTGCCACAATCTTCAGAACGAGTTCTTATCACGTATGAGTTGCCTGATGGATGGGGGAGATCGAGATGGTCGGGTCTCTTTCGGTCAATGTCAGTAGCACTAGCATCACTGGCTGATATAATCGATTGAGTGATTTCACTAATATTACTATCAATGTCAACATTGTTGGCAGGATCAGTATATGGGATGTTATACTCTTTAAGCAAGTCTCTAAAAAGCTTCCAATCCTGCTTCCCTTAGGTCAAGGTTTAAGCCCTCAAAGTTGAGAGCGATTGGGCGATGATCGGAGGATAAGTCTTTCACAGTAAAGATATTATATGGTTTGTAAAACCCCTTGAGGACAGCAATGTCAAGTACATCACTAACGGGCGAGTGATCGCAATAGTAGGTGTCGTCAAGAGGACCGATGACTAAGGTATCAGTTTGGTTTACAAAGTAGGCATGGAGAATGGAACCGTTATGATTCATACGTTTAGAATTCCAATGTGGTTGTTTGGCATTCAAGTCACTCGCCATAATGACTGGAATGGGACCGTTTAGTAAATCATCGAGCTCACAGGGATCGAGCTTGTGCTTGGGCGAGTTGTATAAGGAGATAAATTTAACTTCCCCTACGTCCACGTCATTTATAATAACTGACACGGCTTCCACGGATACATTTAATCCTCGTCATAACGAATTGCTTGTTGTGGCAATTGGACAATTCGTAGTAATGAATTAGTACCATTAGAACACGAACCAGTGATCCGATTTGAAAATTCTTTTAACATGCATTGTCATCGGTCCTGTGTATGTGTATCAAGTTTCGGCTCTCTAGCTTGTCGGGAAATTGGTTTAACATTGATTACAAGATTTGACCCGGACAGACAGATGCGGTCACACACACCGAAAAGCAAGCTTAATAAAAGCGTATAAAAATGTCGAAATAGGTTTGACAGTCTGGAGAGGAGTTCCTGGCTTTAAAAATTTCTATGGATTCCTGAATTGCGGTCTTGAAAGGGTCATTACAAAAGTGGAATATGGACATCACTTCTTCATGTTTCTTGGGTGTCGAGTCCAGTGATAACGAGGTCGTTGGCACTAACGTCCCTGTCACGGACACACTTTCTATCCTTGAACGCCTCCTGCATTTCTCCTTCCCCACACCTGATTCCGTGACGTCCTCGCTATTCTTTCCGTTATTTCTACCCAAAACTATTTCTCCTTGAATAATTCCTTCTTCTCCCAACCTTCTGGCCTAGGAATGGGGTTCCCCCTTAGCAGCTTCCTTTCCGAGGTCTTCATACAAAACTTTGAACTCACCTTTGTTTCCCCCCCTCCCCTCTAACTCCACTATCATTTCTTAATATCGCTATGTTGATGATATCCTAGTTGTCTTCGATTCCCGCTCCACCTCGCCCACTTCTATCTCTAACATCTTTAACTCTTTCTCTCCCCAAAGCCAGTTCACTTTTGAAGCCGAAATTAACAAATCTATCCCTTTTCTCAATGTTCTCATCACTAATGACCCCTCACCCACCATTTCTCTTTCTCTGTATACCGTAAACCCACCTAATCCATTATACTTCATCGCACCATTCTACCCATAAGCATGCCTCCCTCCGCTTCCTTATGGACCGTGCTCTCAAGCTGCTTCTCTGTCCTTCTTCTCGTGCCTCTGAATTCCGCATTATCTGCTCCCTCGCATCAAATAATGTCTACTCTTCTTCTACCTTTTCCCGTTTATTTTGTCGCAGAAAACTCATCCTCCTAAACCCCAAACCTCCACACGTATTTCCGCCTAAGAAATGGACCTTCTTACTGTTTCTTGGTCCCCAGTTTTTGCGCCTAACTAATTTCCTTTCTTCATTTGGCCTCCAGATTTTCCTTTCTTCATTTTGCCCTGTTTACGTTTTGGGCATGTCTCCCAAGGTTGCACCGAATCGCCTAGATGCAACAAGTGTGCAGGTGACCATCAGTCGAGGGACTATACTAATGTAAAGGGTAAAGACCCCCCTAAATGTATTCGTTGTGATGGTCAGCATACTTCAAGATACACCAAGTGTCCAAAATATCCCCAAGTCAAAAGGATCAAAAACACCAAAGTGGTTGATGGCAGAACCTATACTTCAGTCGCATCCAGCTCTTCCAATTCAGATGCGGTCGATCCAATCCAATTGCGCAGCATTTATAGGAATCTGGGTAACCTTCTAAACCTCTGTAAGGAAAGTGGCAACATTCTGCCACAGGTTGCATACCACGAAATCAAGAACTGACCATGGACAGACACCACTACAGAACAATTACCCACGGAAAGCTTCGTTGCAATATATGGAAAGCCAGGGGAATCTATCGGAAGCGCATCGAATATTACAATTTCCTCATAAATTGGAATATTGACATAGCTTTCGTGTGTGAGACGCACCTGAAATCAACACAAGCTTTTAACTTGCCGGATTATCATGTTTATCGAAAGGATCGACCTCTAGGTAACAACACCAGTCAAGCATTTGGTGGAGCAGCTATCATTGTCAAAGATGGCATTGACCATCGTGAGACTGTCACTCCGAATTATGTAGGAATGGAAGCTGTTTCCGTGATAATAAATGACGCCGACGCAGGTGAAATTAAATTCACTTCTCTGTATAATTCACCTAGGCACAAGCTTGGACCGTGCGAGCTTGATGAGCTGCTCTCTGGGCCCGTTCCAGTGGTTATAGCGGGAGACTTTAATGCTAAGCACCCTGCATGAAATTCCAAATGCTCCAACCAAAATGGCAATATCCTCTATGGATATATTCTAAACGAGATTGACACCTTTGTTGCTGGACCCCTTGATGACACGTACTACTGCAACCATTCTCCTGTCAGCTATGTCCTGGACGTTGTAGTTCTCAAAGGATTCTTTAAGCCCTATAATATATTCGCAGTCGACAACTTATCCTCTGACCACCGTCAATTGATGCTTATCTTTCAGGGCTTGAACATCGATGTTAAGATTGGGCTTCGCTCCAAACAAGACTGGAAACACTTTAGGGATATCCTTAGAGAAAACAGCATTTCATATAAGGAGGTTATTGACAACGAGGATATTAATGCAAATATCAGTTCTATTACTCGTGTTATCAATGAAGCTACAGCTTCCAGTACTTTCACTACTGATCGAAAGCGTCCTGAACATCTCGACCTCCCTACTTACATCAGGCGTCTCATACTTGAAAGAAATTCCTACAGAAGGTTATGGCAGCGTAAACGACTTCCCTTCTTCAAGACGAAATACAACAGGCTAGCTCGCAAGGTCCAGGAAGAGGTTAAATCTTTACCTAATCAAAGATGGAGCGAAAAGCTAAAGTCCCTGTCAGTCCAGGACAACTCGCTCTGGGGTACTGTAAGGGCTCTAAAAGGAAACAGACCCATCAACTTACTGCCACTACTTAACGCAAATGGCAATGCTGTCACGGGTGATCAAGATAAAGCTCAACTGATCGCCGAATCCCTGGTTAAACAATTTACCACTCCTGGTGAGGACAACCCGGATAATTTCCCAAATATTCGTCTTGTAAACGATGGATGTATTGCATACGAGCTCACTCATCGTATTTCTACCTGTGAGGACACTATTGGTGTTCATGAAATCTCCGATGTCATCAAGCATCTTAAAAGCAGGAAAGCAGCAGGTATCGATTCCATCACAAATAGCACTCTCAAGAACTTACCTCCTAATGTTGTTGCGACTATTACCAGGGCCATGAATGACTGCTGGAGACATGGTTACTTTCCTGTCAAGTGGAAAGAGTCTGTTATCGTTACCATACCGAAGCCTGGTCTAAACCCTGCTCTCCCTGTCAGCTATAGGCCTATAAGCTTGTTACCTATGCTATCAAAAGTGTTTGAACGCGTCATTCTTAAGAGATTTAACGACTTCTGTGTGGCTAAAAATCTTGTTCGTGAAGAGCAATTCGGCTTTCGACCAGGTCACTCCTGCCAACTCCAGATCTGGAGGCTTGTTGCAGATTTAAACACTCCTCTTAACTGCGCTAAATATGGTGGTCTTGTGTTTTTGGATGTCCGAAAAGCTTTTGCTCAGGTTTGGCACGAAGGCCTGATACACAAAATGATTACTTGTGGATTTCCGGACGATCTTATTGCCTTGATTAGATCCTTTCTGTCGAACAGGATATTTCGTGTAAAGGTTGGCTGCTCCATGTCAAACCCGTGTGACGTCAAAGCTGTTGTTCCCCAGGGTTCTGTTCTTGGCCCTGCACTCTTCAACTTTTTCATCCATGACTTCCCAACATTGACAAAATGCAAGCTGTATCTGTTCGCTGACGACGCGTCCATCATGACCACTGCTCGCGTTTCCGCTCATGTCATATCTCGATTGCAGAATGCCTTACATAAGTGCGAGAAATGGTTTGCTAAGTGGAGACTGAATCTGAATGTTGACAAATGCAAGGCAATGTTCATTACAAAGAAACTTCGGAAACCCCCGAGTCCTCTCTTCCTTTCTGGTAAAGAGCTCGAATGGGTAAAACATTACAAATACCTCGGAGTGGTAATAGATGCCAAGCTAAATTGGGGCGACCATGTCTCCTACGCCATCAACAAGGCAAAGAAGGCAAGTTCAGTCTGGTAGCTCTTCTGGGGCGAAACAGCGCGCTTGGATTGGACTGCAAACTATTGCTGTATAGGACGGCAATCCGAACCATCTTGCTTTATGGTATGCCTGCATGGGCTATAATATGTAAGTCCAGATGGAAGGACCTCCAAACTTTCCAAAACGTTACCTTGAGGACCATTGCTCAACTTGACAGGAGAGTTGCAACAAATACTTCTATTGCCGACGATTTTGAGATACCTCCCATTGGGAATCAGGTCCAGGAATTGATGAAAAAGCTGCTTCCGAAGATGAAGGACCATCCGAATCCTCTGGTTGCTGGTATTCTTGAGCACCCGCTTACCTTCAGAAGCCTTCTCAGACATCGCAGGCCGCGTCACATCCTGGACATCAATTTCGATGACATCCAAAAGGCCATATTTCCCGAATATTGGATCTCCTAGCTCCTCGTGTCCCTTGTCCCTCATCAATCAACAATCAACACTATCGTTCTGATAGGAAAGGACTCCATCTTATCCTCTGGATGACTTAACTAGGGTTCATCTGGCTTCTTGCCTAGTTCAGTGTATTTCACGTGGTTACTTTCTGGACGAGTATGGCAGTGAAAGCGTTGCTTTCGGACCACTCGTTTCGTTTTACCTGCACTGTTCGATTGTCGTTGTCGTGTTTATACTGATCGTGATCGTCAAGGACGATCAGGACAGACTAGCTCTTCAAGGTATCACCTCTACTCTCATTTCAGGTATCATCTCATTGTTCTCATTTCACTCTGCGCCCTTTTCAGGGCGATATTCACCTTCCGTTACGTCTTATGTGCTGGTCCCTGGCGTTGGAATTAATACTCCCGTAAACCAGTGCATCAAGACGCTCACTGTCCTTCTGGGTCCCTGGCGTTGGGATTAATTTCCTCGCAAACCTAAAGACGTTCTCATATCATCTATTATCATCCTAATCATCCACAAGTGGGTCCCTGGCGTAGAATTAATTTTCTCGCAAACCTGACTTGAGGTACAGAGTAGCTCATGGTACATCATCAGTCCCTAAGAGGAAGAGTGCATCTGTGTCGTCAGGAGTCGTCTCATACATCAGTCACTGCGTACGTTGTGGACCTATAGTGGGAAGTGCCTGGCTGCGTCATTATTGATCCTGGTTGCTATTGTGTATTCACCGGTGGATTTTCCAAAAGGTAGGACTTTTTAAGTCTTTTTATAAACTGCGTCGTGTGTGCTTGTAAGAACACTTTCTTCATGGTGACGACAGGCTCTGCGTCAAAAGCTACTATTATTACTATAAAATATGCTGATGGTAAGGTGTTACCTTGTGATGTAGCTTACAAGGATGTATGTAAGGATCCCAGATTTCTTGCATTTGACATCATTATTAATGAGGAGCTTGAGGCACTACGTTCCGAACTGAACAAGAAATATCTGGACTTGGACTCAAGGTTGGAAGCGCTGACCAAGGAGGTTGGTAGCGTGAATACTAATATTTATAGTTTTAGGGAGGAAGAAAAGAATGCAAGTTTGGAAACTTCCAAAGGCCTGGCCAATCTTGGGAATGCTATCAGGGAATTTATGGGCTCTCCCATTATGTCCGATTCTCCCATGATTAATCCTCCATTTAATAATAAAGAAGCTTCTGCTGGCCTGGGAGCGGTCAGCGATGAAACTGCTCTCTAAGAACAATCACAAAGGGGAGGCTCGATCATGACTCCGCTGAAGTACATGGAGGTGATTGGCATTTTGCGTGGAGTAAGAGGAACAAAGGCGGTGTTAGGATCGTCAATATTCAATCCATTGTCGATATCAGCGTTAATACCTCTGTATCCCTTTATGCTAACACGGCCAAGCACAGTACTTCCCAAATTAATATCACCAATAAAAAGGGACCTATTCGTCACCACAGAAAGCCTATAAAGGAATTTCTGGATGAGATCAAAAGCCACGTAGCTCTTGATAAAATCACCGCTCATACTGGTAGAAGAGACACGATTAAGATTAGGTGTCATGACGAAGAAACCCGCATAACCCTCGTGTCAGGTATCAAAAGCAGAGATGTACTTAAAATTCAGCACCACCAGCTCAAATCAGAAAAAATGCTTAAGTACGTTGTTAGGAATGTTGACGTCACCTATGTTCTCGAAGATTTCTGTGACGACCTCAAAAAGTCCAATTACTTCCTGGAAAAAGCAATCAGGCTGAAAAAAGCAAACGGTTCAGTCGAAATGCCAATGGTTCTGGTGCTCCTACAAAATACTGAACATAATAAGACGTTCCTAAGCCAAAAGCGTATTGGACTGCTAGCTGTCACGGTCGAAATTTTCCGAGGAAGTAAAAAGCCCTTGCAATGTTTTAATTGTTAACGTTTTGGGCACGTATCTCAAGGTTGCACTGAATTGCCCAAGTGCACGGGAGACCACCAATCAAGGGATTGTTCCAATATTAAAGTCAAAGACCCCCCCAAATGCATCAGATGCGCAGGTCAACACACATCCAACTACACGAAATGTCCAAAATATCCCCAGCCCAGGAAATTCAAAAGCACCAAAGCAGAACGTTTGCTTTAATCGCCTCCAGTTCCGTTAGTAAAGGAATTATAGATCACAATGAGTTGACCAGAATATACAGATATGTGGGGAACTTGATGAATCTTCTAAACGAAAGAAGCAAAGATTTGCCTCAGCTTGTCTCAGTTGAAACAGAAATTGACCATGGACAGACAACCTTATAGAGTAATCAAGCAAGGTAAGCTTCGTTGCACTATTTGGAACGCGAGGGGGCTCTCTCGAAATCGCATACATGTTTTACAACTTCCTTTGTGTGTGAAACTCATCTCAAACTGAGTCAGAGCTTCAAAATGCCTGGTTATTCTGTCTACCGCAGGGATAGAACCCTAACAAATGCTGCTGGCCCTGCATCTGGTGGGGCAGCAATCATAGTCAAACAAGGCATCGATCATCGCGAGACCACCACTACCACTTTCCTGGGAATGGAAGCCGGGGTCCGTGATCATAAACGACGTGGGCGTAGGGGAAATTAAATTTAACTCCTGTATAACTCACCCAGGCATAAACTTGATCCCTGCGAGCTCGATGATCTGCTAAACGGTCCCATTCCAGTTATTATGGCGGGTAACTTGAACGCCAAACACCCACACTGGAATTCCAAACGTATAAACCATAATGGCTCTATTCTCTATGGTTACTTAATGAATCAAATTGACACCTTAGTATTGCGACCACTCGTCAGTGACGTACTTGATATTGCTGTCCTCTGGGGTTTTTTCAAGCCGTTTAACATCTTTACTGTGAATGCTTTATCCTCAGATCATCGCCCAGTCGCAATAAACTTCGAAGGCTTAAACCTAGACCTGAGGGCCAGTCTACGCCGTAAGCAAGATTGGAAGCTATTTAGAGATCTACTCAAGGAAAGCAACATTTCATATAAGGATCCTGCCAACAACAACGACATTGATGATAATGTCCGCGATATCACTCGACTGATCAGTTCAGCCACTGAATCCAGTGCCACTGCCGTGGATCGTAAGTGACCCCGGCCATCAGGCAACTCATACATGAAAGGAACTCCTTCAGAAGATTGTGGCAACGTACTAGGTGCCTCCAGTTTAAGACCAAATACAACAGGTTAACTCGCAAGGTTAGTGAACAGGTCAATGAGCTACGAAACCAAAGGTGGAACAACAAAATCAAGAGCCTGCCTGTCCAGGACAACTCCCTCTGGTGTATGGTCAGGGCCCTCAAAAACAAGAAAACCGCCGATCTACCTCCCCTGCTTGCGGATAATGGTAACTTTGTTAGCAGCTCCTAGGAAAAAGCTCAACTTATCGCGAACACACTGAAGAGCCAATTCACCAACCCCATTGCAGATAGACTGGTAGGTGTCGAAAATACCCGCCAAATCAGTGAAGGCTGCATAAATTATAATCTTACTGATCATATACTTAACCCTCTTCATATCATAGAAGTAACTGAGGTCTCGATCATCATAAAACGTCTTAAGAGCAGAAAGGCTCCTGATATCGACTCCATCACCAACGGTGCACTAAGGAATTTAACTCCAAAGGTTATCTGCTTAATTACTAAGATCTTAAACGACTGCTGGAACCATGGCTACTTCCCAGATTCCTGGAAGAACTCAGTCATCCTCACTATTCCTAAGTCGGGTCTAAATCCTGCTTTCCCAGAAAGCTACAGCCACATTAGCTTATTGCCTACGCTTTCTAAGGTCTTCGAGCGCACTATTCTGAAGAGGTTCAATGACTTCTGCGAATCTAATAATCTTATTCGCAATGAGCAATTCGGCTTTTGCTCGAATCACTCATGCCAACTCCAGATATGGAGGCTTGTTGCAGATTTGAACAGTCCTCTCAATTACTCGATGTACGGAGGAATAGTTTTTCCTGATGTGCATAAGGCCTTAGACCAAGTCTGGCACGACGGACTCATCTTCAAAATGATTAACTGCGGTGCTCCTGATGAGCTGTTTGCTCTGGTTCGCTCCTTCCTGTCACATAGATCCTATCGTGTCAAGGTTGGTAACTCCTTGCCTGACCCCTGCGACGTCAGGGCTGGTGTTCCCCAGGGCTTCGTTCTGGGGCCGGTGTTGTTCAATTTTTTCATCCATGACCTCCGGAGTTTAAGTGCAATCTGTACTTGTTCGCTGATGATGCGCCCATGTCATCAGTCGCTTACAAAAGGAATTGTACCAGTGCGAAGATTGGCTCGACAGATGGCGGCTTAAGCTCAGTATTGACAAACGTAAAGCCATGTTCATCACCCGGAAACGCAGGTATCCCTCAGGGTCCTTCGTCCTATATGGTAGACACCTTGACTGGGTTAAAAATTACAAATATTTTGGCGCTAAGTTTGATTTTAAATTAAACTGGAATGACCACGTCCAATACGCTCTCAACAAGGCCAAAAAAGGCTAAGTTCAGCCTGATTGCACTGTTGGGGAGAAACAGTGCGCTTGGTCTGGATAACAATTAACAATAATTATCCGCTCCATCTTGTTTCACGGAATGCCTGCCTGGGCTGCTATGTGCAAGTCAAGATGGAAGGAACTTCAATCCTTCCAGTATATAACTCTCAGGATCATTGTTCAACTTGGCAGTAGAATTGTAGACAACTACTCGATATATGATGACCTCTGTATGGCCCACATTGGTAGGTATGTTCAGATGCTCCTCAAGAAGTTACTTCTAAAAACCGAGTCATGATAATTCCTTGGTAGCCGGTATTTTGGATCAGTCTCTAGCCTTTATGGGTCACTTACGGTTTCGTAGACTCCGACATGTCCTGGAAGTCAACTTCGACGATATAAAGAAGGGCATCTTCCCCGACTTCTGGATCTCCTAACCCGCAGATGGGTCATAACTACGGCTATCTACAATCTTATCCCTCGCCCTATTAGGTAAGGACCCTATCCTCAGGATGACTCAAGAGGACCATCAGGCTTCTCCTCTATCTCAGTGTAATTCCCCTGGTTACTCTTTGGGCGAGTGTGCTACGGAAGCCCTGCTCCCGGACCGCTCGTGGCTTTTTTCACTTCACTGATCGATTGTCGAGTGTTTATCCTTGATAAAGCCGGGAATAAATTGCAAAACTAGTCGGAAATTCTGTTCTCCCGTTTTTGTATTACAAAGTCTCTACCAATTTCATTGTTACTAGCAAATCTAAGGAATCCCAATTTAACGATCTTAGAAGTTATTTTTTTTCCAGATATACAGAGTGTTCCGGGAGGAAAGGTAAATATTTCGTGTGGGTATAGAATGAATTATTGTAAATCAAAAAGTTTATACAAACATGCAGTCTGTTATTATTGGTTTCTGAGTTACAGGTATTGGTTAATTAATGAATAATTTAAATGCAGTTTTCCCTAATCACTGGATTGGTCGCGGTGGAACAGTTAGTTGGCCACCAAGATCAACCGAACCTCATAAATTGGCCACCAAGACCACCAAGATAACCAACCCCATTGTATGTCTGCTTGTGGGGTTCGTTAAAGCGTGAGGTTTATAAAACTACAGTGAATACATGAGACGAGCTTATTGCACGTATAACAGATGCTGTGGCCCACATAAGAGAACGTGAAGATGCTTTCAGGTGCGTAATTCGCCACGTTCTCAAACGGACGGCTTACTTCCTGAGGGCTTAGAAATAAATAAACATGCAAAGAATCATATAGTTGTAGTTCTGCGTTCTGAAGTACCAGCTTGGGTGCTTGGCATCATGGACGTAGTCAAGGGTATGACATTTGCCCCGCGCCTCCCTAAACCAAGTAAACCTATATACAGATTTTTTTTCAAAATTTATATATATCAATATTTATATTGGTATTCATCAAAGATTGAACTGATATTCTGTGTGCTTTTCCGTGTAATTTTCTCACATATGTATTCGACTTGTCCCACTCAATGTGTCTCTAAAATGTTAAAGCAGTAAAAACAACCATGGAATATAGTCAAAAGATATATCTCAGAAACCTTTAATAAAGAGTACATGTTTTTATAAACTTTTAGAATTACAATGACTCATTCTATACCCCACGAAATATTGAACCTTCCTTTCGGGATACCGTATATATTATCAAAAGAGATTTCTAACCAAATAATCACGCTGGATAGACATTATTCTTTATATTTCTGTTAATTTTTAATAAGAATTCAGTCTCATTCTTAGGAACTGGTTTTTAGCCTTCAATAATTTGTTTCCACAATATTCAACGAAGAACCCAATGGAGCCTGATTTAAATATCATGTCCCATTTAAATTTTTCTAAAATCGATGATGAGGACAAAGAAGCTCTATACTAAGATGTAGAAGCCTATAATAATTAGCGGATATAGGGAGTGCCTTAAAATGTATTATAAAAATTATGTTGATGTAATTTTCAATAAAATTCCCTGCTTAATATTTTCCTTAATTAATAAACTAACCAGATTATTTAGATTATTATTGTAATATTCGGTTCACCGTATATGATATTTGCTTTAGTTCTTAAAATTCTTCATTTGATTTTTGATAGCCTACTTTATAACAATCACCTTCCTTGCGAAGATCTCGATTACTACGTCCACTTCAAAGATTGCATAGGAGAAAAAAGGTTCCATAAGTACAAAGAAGGAGCTATCGAGAGGAACAGGAAAAGGTGCAAGTAAACGATTTCATCCAAGCCACCTAAATTGAAGAGTGAGCGTTTGTACTTCCACGTTTCACCTTATACAAAGAATGAATTCTATCCCATAAATTTAATTTTTTTTTACTTAAAAAATATTTTGATGTTCTCTATTATTCTCATGAAAACTTTCTTTTATACATTTAATTACTGAAAAGGATTTTTACTTATTTGCCTTGGCTTATCATGATTTCCATCTACTGTAAATGGCACAGCTTAATAAACGTTTAAATAAAGAAATTTTAATGAAGGAAAGTGCAATCAATTTAATTACAAAGAACAAAGAGGATCAACAGCTCAAAAGTTACAACAAAATCACATTATTTTGAGGTTTGTCTCGCCGTCTCGTTTACTATGTTATCACCCATTACAAACAGTTTTTTTAATAATACATTTTGTTTAATGTTACCATTTTAATTATTAAATTCAAGAAATGTTTTTGTTAAGACTCTAAGCAGCAATTATGGATAAAGAAAGGCGTAAAATCGTCGGATAAAATCCCCTTATTCGTAGCAGTAAAATCTAGAACTCTATTAACGCGTTTACCTTAAATTTTCTTAGTTTTTCCCGTAGCTCGTGCTAAGGTTTCAGTTTGCTTTAATCAAAAACTCCATTAGTGGTTCCGAAAAAATCCGGCGAAATATGAGAGTAACTTTATTATTTGTATAAGAAGGAAAAACTCTTATCACAATTTCTTCTTATTTTTTATCATCGCTTTTAGGAAGTATTTCACATTCTTGCAGAATTCTCTTTCAAATATTAAAACAATGGCAGCTACAAAGGCAATCTCCATTTTACGTGTTGCCCTCTTTTTCAGGTCCCTACATAGCTCAAAAAAAAAAGAAGAAAAAGAAAAAGAGGACAAATTCGGTGGGTAATATGCAATAAATTAGATTTTAATTGAACAAAATGAGATATTAATTAAACGATGACCATAAATAAACAAAAGCTATTTGAAGTAAAAATATAACATACTTTTTAAACAACTAATTCTGAAACGATGAAGAATTCTTTCTTGAAACAAATGGGGTTCGGGTGAACTTATCCTTGCGTAGACAAACGCGAAAACAAAACAAGCACTTCACATCTTTACTGAAGCTCTATGTCGGACTGGAACACCAACGTAGACGGAAGTACCAGGAAAAGTAACAAACACAAATAAATGAAGCACTTAGAAACGAATAGCTCAATAATTACTTTCTAAAAAGGTGGATAGTGTCATTGGTCATCATCCCAATTCCATCTAACAGATATACAGGGTGTATCCGAAATGCTGTCACAAAATTCTCCATGGCAAAGTAAGCATAAAAATTTTGTGACAGCATTTCGGATACACTCTGTATACAGGGTGAGGCATTTATCTTGAGACAACTGAATATCCCGGAAACTAAGCACTGTACGAAAAAATGTCCAAAATCAAAAGTGAATTACGAGGGGCGATTGATAAATAAGATCTCCATGGCTGTAACTTTTTTATTTGTTAACCGATTTTCAAAATTCTTTTTGTATCTTATATCACATTGTCCTCTATGTAATGCACTATTCACTTTTCGACATAGTCCCCATTCCCTTCCAAGCATTGCGCCAACGCGTGACTATTTGGGTGAACCCGTCGGAGAGGAATTCCGGAGTTGTTGTCGACACCAGGATTGAGTGGCAGCGTTTACCTCGCCGTCAGAACCAACTCATGTCCCTTAAGGGGCTCTTTCTTCTTTGGGAAGCGGTGAAAGTGGCAAGGTGCGAAGTCTTTCATCTTTGAACTTCAGTCATTCATCTTTGAACTGTAGGCGCTGCAACGCCTGTGGTGTGTGGTGACTCGTGTGCGGGCGGACGTTACAGCCATGGAGACCTTATTTATCAATCGCCCCTCGCATTTCGCGGGGAAAATTCAATAGTTAAAAGATTACCCCCCCCCCCTTTGTGAGGAGGGTTAGGGTGAGGGGGTAACTTTGAAATCTTAAATAGGAAGCCCTTTTTAATGGTATATTCAGATTGTACACAATATTCGAGAAATGTTTTATTCTTGGTGTTTTTTTCAATTGATCCAACCGTTTAGGAGATAAAGGCCCTGGAAGTGTGGAACTTATAAAGTTGGCTGTGGCTACGTTCACGGCTACCGTGAAGGCATAACGGCTCATGACAGTAAGGAGTGACGTCATTTTTATGAGAACTGACGTCACAGTTGTTACCGCGTGGCTAACGAGAACGTCTTTCTCGTTAGCCACGTGTTGACGGGAGTTGGAAAGAAAAAAACACGAAAAAATATTTTTAGGGGGGGTGGGGGGTGGGGAATGTAAACCTTTATAACTCAAAACTGGCTCATCAAAAGCAAACAAGTTATTAACAAAAAAAAAATTGTCCTTATGTGAGGAGTACGTGCATATCGAATTTATTGAGTTTGGTTCGCTTGTATGGACGCTACAGCCATATCTTTATTTTTAGAAAAAAAAAATTAATATCTCCAAACAGGTTAAGCAACTGTCATAAAAATACGTTAAGGCACAGTATAAAGTATTCTCAAACATTAATTTGGTTCTGCTTTTTGCAGTTTCGGAGGAGATAGTTGCACAAAATTGGTCACATACGTATAGACGGATTTTTTTTTTAAATTTCAACATACACTATATGATCTCAAATATCCGGACACATGCACGTTTGCGCTCTAGCCACGATTTCATGAAAATCAATAGGGCGTTGCACATCCCTTTGCCCGAATCACAGCTTCCACACTTCGGGGAAGACTTTCCACCAAATGTTGGTAGGTACTTTCCGGAATGTTCCTCCATTCCTCCCGAAGAGCGAGAATCAGTTCAGGTACAGAAGTTGGCCGATGTGATCTGGCCGGCAAGCGTCATTCCAATTCATCCCTCAATCCCGTCATCTCTATAGGATTGAGGTCGGGACTTTGTGCCGGCCAACCCATTTCTTCGACCCCTGAGTCCGCAAACCACTGCTGTACACGCCTCGCTTTCTGGCACGGAGCATTGTCGTGTTGGTAGAGAAATGGCCCGTTTCCGGAAAATTGCCACAACGTTGGAAGTGCATAGTTGTCCAAAACATTCAGATAACGGTCGGAGTTCATGATTCCTTGCACAGGAACGAGCTGGCCCAGTCCGTACCATGAAAATGAGCCCCACACCATGACTCCTCCTCCTCCGAACTTGACTGTGGGCTCTGTGCACTCAGGTAAGAAGCGTTCTCCAGGTATGCGCCAAACCCAAACTCGTCCATCGGATTGCCAGAGTGTGTAGCGAGATTCGTCTGTCCACATTACACGTTTCCATTGGTCCATTGTCCAGTTTCTGTGGGCTTTGCACCACTCCAGACGTCGCTTGGCGTTGACCCTGCTGATGTGGGGCTTGTGGGCAGCAGCACGGCCATGGAATCCCATCGTGTGCAGTTCCCGACGAATTGTCATGGTAGTGGC
Source organism: Rhysida immarginata (assembly GCA_023313115.1). Classification (NCBI taxonomy): domain Eukaryota; kingdom Metazoa; phylum Arthropoda; class Chilopoda; order Scolopendromorpha; family Scolopendridae; genus Rhysida; species Rhysida immarginata. The sequence goes on along the minus strand of JAHWFO010088319.1, from coordinate 20,787 downwards.
ATCATTTGCAGAGGCGTTTCGAAACTCTGTGGCAGTTTTTTCCGCCGAGGACTTCCGGTTGCTGCGGGTGACACGACGAAGCACTCGACGGTCTCTGTCCGTTAGTTTCTTGGGTCTACCGGTTCGTTTTTGAACTGTTGTTGATCCCCGAGTCTTCCATTTCATAATGACATCGCCTACTGTTGACTTTGGTATCTGAAGAAGGCTGGAAATGTCACGCACGGACTTGCCGCATAGGTGACATCCAACGATGGTTCCACGTTGGAACTCACTGAGCTCTGCCGAACGACCCATTCTTGCCAATGTCCAAGCAGAGTTGTGTCTGAAGGTGTGGGAAGCTATTTAAATGATGTGCAAGTCATTATCATGTGACATTGGGCCAATCGATGATCTGTGAGGGGTGTCCGGATATTTTTGATCATATAGTGTATATCTGGAATCATGAGTTTTTAAGTCCATTTCGGAAAGAAAAAAATGAGTTGGGGAAGCGAACACATAGGCCTTCACTCTTAGTGAGTGGTAGGCAGTAGTGTGCTGGCAAATGTTTAACAACCGGCTCCACAACTGCTCGATTGGAACCGGAAGTTGTTACTGAAATATTTCAGGCCGGAACCGGAAGTTGTTACCGGATAACAGAATTGAGACTTGAAATCTGCAATAATTTTTGAGACTTTTTACAGATTTGTAAGATTTGTGGGACGGTGTACGAGATTTTTCTGTATGACCGACCCCTTGGTTGTCTCTCAGTTGCAGTGTTACATTATGCGATGGAATATTTTGACTAAAATCTCTGGGGTCCGAGATTATTTTGACTAAAAAAATTCATATGAACATGGGTCCGAATTTGAACGCTAAACTGAGATATGAACAGAAATAAAAATGCCTCTACCAAGATCAACAAGTTAATAACTCAAGTTCTGTAACATCTAGAATGATGAATTTTGGTTAAACAACAGGATACATAAAACTTTGTATACCGTAAATTGGGGTTACTTGAACCCTGGTGGTCTACTTGGACCCAAATCAAAAAAAAATTAAAATATTGAGTCATATAAGTTAAAAGAAAATGTCACAAATTTAATATAAATTAAGTTGACAGCAAAATTAGTGTTATTAAGTCTATCAATAAGAAGAATTGTTTGAAAATGCTTGTTATTTGGGTTCAAGTAACCCCAATTTACGGTACCGTAAAAAATTGATCAAATTCCAACCAGTAGTTTCAGAGTTATGCATTCAGCATCGTAACCCGTGCTCACATGCGAGTACTAAGTATTTTGAATGCGTAACTCGGAAACTATTCATTGGAATTCGATCAAATTTTAACGGCCCATGCAGTTTTATGTATCCTGTTGTTTTACCAAAACTCATCATTCCAGATGTTACAGAACCTGAGTTATTAACTTGTTGATCTTGGTGGCGGCATTTTTATTTCTGTTCATATCTCAATTATCGTTCAAATTCGGACCCACGTTCATATGAACTTTTTTGCTTAGTGTCACGGAATTCCGTCATCAACTCGAATTCCAGTGACGGAATTAAGCGCTTTCCCCCTCGGGTTTTCTATTCGTCTGAGAGGAGGGAGAAGCGACGTAAAACCCGTCGTGACGAACGTCAGGAAGATCGTCATCAGGAGAGGACGAATGGGAGCTCAAGACAGGTTTTGAAAAGAGACGACGGGAGAGTTCGTGGCAGAGAGTGTCGATGGGGAGACGATGCATGGATGACGCGAGCGGAGGATCCAAGGAGAGCGATTAACTTAATTTCAAGGCTCGAAGGTGGATTCACGTCGACGTGCGCCGAGCAAGGTTGCGCTCAAGCAAGGGCGGCGACGACGGCTTTTCAAGAGAACGGCGAGCATCGTGCGTCGTCGGGCGTGGCGAGTGGAGTGAGCTCCGCTATAACAAAGTCGTCAACGTGGGAACGTGGCAGTCGTTTCGCAGAGCATTCCTAGCCAGCTGAAGTCGCTCGTTTTCCGAAGCTTCAACGGTGGACAATCCCGACAGGCATTTCATTTCTGGTGAGTGCGAAATTTCATGTGGGGTTGAGCGCTCGTCAGGCACGTTCTGTTTTCCCGGAGCTTCGTTACTACGAGCTTCGATACGCCAGCATTGTGCAAGGGTTATGGCCGTGCGGCCTATCATCGTATGTCTGGGACATTATGGGCTTCGTACTCGTAATGAGAAGGCAGTAAAAGATACGCCAAGTTTTTCGAATTAAGTCGTTCAATTTTCGTCTTAATTCTTTCGAACCGTCTTCGGCAACGGGTTCTGTGCGGAGGAATTTCTGATAACTTTATTCACGTTATTGTGACATTTTTGACATTCTCTTCTATTTTTATAATAGTTTATTCCTTTGGCCGAGCCGGACGTCATTTGGAACTGTGTCTTCAAATAATTAGTTTTACCGAATTGCGACGCTAAATAATTATTACTTCCGAACTGTGACTTTAATTAATTTGCCTTACTGAACTGTGACTTTAGTTAATTAGTTCCATTGAACTGTGACTTTATTTATTTGTGTCTACTGAACTGTGAATTTATGTAATCTAAAGCCTTTTTGATTACCGTGTTAATTCGAATATTTTGAGTGGTTGAATGTATCATTTCCACGCCTGAAGAAAGGTGAGGTTAAAGAGAAGGATCAATCCTATCCTTTTGCTAGTTGATGCTTGTTTTTAAATATTTATAGGATTAAGCTTTGTCACTTTATTATTGCAACCTCTTGACAGTTACGTAATATTTGGTGGTGATTTACCGCCCCTGTTTTATTTGTTTTTGAACGAAACTGTGTTTCATTTATCAGATTCATAAACTGAATGTACTTTATGTCACGTGGGATTCTCAGGTGATATACTTAATGAATTAGTGATTGCTGAGCCCAAGGGGCGTTTATTCTGTTTAAGTGCTATGTAAGTTTAGTGTAGTGTTTAGCTTACTTTTGTGGTTTTCCCTTAGGCATAAGCTACTCTTTAATTATTCACGTTTATCTTTATTTCATATTTACAATAAACATGTTGTGTTTCTTGTTATACGCCTTATGTCCATGAATGTTTTTATTCCACTGCGTGAATGCTCTAGCTAGCTTAGAATTATTCATGACACTTAGAATCACCCATACTATCTCCCCTCCAAGTTTGTACAGACCGTTCCGATACACCCTGTATACATAAATTAATGCATAAAAAATATTATGATTTCTAATTTTTCTTGTCTTTGTTGAAATTCAACAAACGGCTCGCAAAATCTTAAGAAGTTCAACAACCGGCTCCAGCACACCACTGGAGGTAGGCCAGCAAGGGGTGAAACAGTCATGATAATAAAGTTTATAAAAACAAAGAAATATACAGTGTTATTATCATCCTCGTGCTTACTTGTGAATTTACCTCCCCCCTCCCCGTCCACCCACTAAGAAATTTGTACTCTAATAAGTTTGTGTATTCAAATATTGAAAAGTAAATACTATTATTCTTGGAAAAAATTATGACCCCGTTATTTATATTTATATAATTTAACAAATAGAATGCGATTTCCAAATATAATTGATTGCTGTTCATTTATAAAACTCTCCAGCCGTGAACGTAGCCACTGCGTATAAAGTTTTGAACCCAATTTTATCGATGAAGACAGAGATAGAGAGTGGGTCTTACAGTAGACATTCCTATTCTACTTTTTAATGGTCTTTAAGAATCCGAAGTCAGAATTTCAAAAATCCAATATTTTTCAATACACACGCAGAGACTCTGTCTCTATAGGATTGCTGCCCCCAAAAGTTTACTTGTGTACTAAAAAAATTTGAATTAATGAAATTCTGACTTCGGATTCTTAAAGACCATTAAAAAGTAGAATAGGAATGTCTGTAAGATCCACTTTCTATCTCTTTGTCTTCATCGATAAAATTGGATTCAAAACTTTAAAAGTTCCACACTTTCAGGGCCTCTATCTCCTAAACGGTTGGATCAATTGAAAAAACACCAAGAATAAAACAATTTCTCGAATATTGTGTACAATCTGAATATACCATTAAAAATAGGGGTTCCTATTTAAGATTTCAAAGTTACCCTCTCCCGACACCCCTCCCCCCCCCTCACAAGGGGAGAGGGTAATTTTTTAACTAATGAATTTTCCTCGCGAAATAATTCACTTTTGATTTTGGACATTTTTTTCGTACAATGCTTAGTTTCCGAGATATTCAGTTGTCTCAAGATAAATGCCTCACACAGTACAGGGTGGTCCATAAGTCTGTCCCCCCCTTTTATTTTTTGAACCGAAGCAGATATGTCAATTTTGATGAATCCAATGAATAGGAAGTTGTGGGTGGCCTATCCCATGGTGCACTTTTCATCATCCCAAATATGCAAATTAAGACACATTCAAAATTTATCTCAAAAACCGTAAGGGATAGAGAAAAAAACCCAATTGCAAACTTGTTCAGCATAAAAAAACAAACAAAACAGAACAAAAATCATCCAAATCGGACCAACGGTTCCCAAAAAAAGTTAAAAAAAAGTAAATAACCATCTCAAACTAAAAAAAGCCAACTGGGCCTAACCAAAGCGAATCATGTTGGTAACACTCTAAAGGGTATGTTCCACATGATGCCCTTCAGCACCAATGCACAACTGAGCACGTAGTTTCAAAGATGCCATCACTCTTGTTACCATATCAGATGTAACGGATTGGCAGGCAGTCTGAATTCTCTGTTGCAAATCCAGCATAGAAGTTGGCTGAGTGGCATAAACATTGTCCTTAAGGTAACCCCACAAAAAGAAGTCAATAGGGAAAAGATCTGGTGAGCATGCAGGCCAATGAATTGGGCCACCCCGGCCGATCCACTGACCTGGAAACATTGCATCGTGATGATCACAAGTAGCTGCCGCTGAATGGGCTGGAGCCCCATCAAGTTGATACCATACCCTTCGAAGTGATGCTAAAGGAAGCTCATCTGCAAATTCTGCCACTACAACATTTATTATCATGTCTCTGTATCGTGCAGCTGTCAACGTCCCTTCGTAGAACAATGGACCAACCAATCCACCATTGATGATTCCACACCAGACATTCACCTGGTGCACAGCTTCTCGTAACCATCTAGGGTTTTCTGTTGCCCATTAATGGAGATTGTGTTTATTAACCAGACCATCTCGAGAGAAGCTGGCTTCGTCTGACCACAAGACCCAATTGAGAAAGCCTGGGTCATCGTCGATGCGATTTAGCAGCCAATTGCAGAACTCAAGACGAAAATCGTAGTCTGTTGGCTTCAATCCTTGGTGGCAGTGGACCTGATAAGGGTGGAATCCATGCATATGAAGTAGATTTGGGGCTGTGGGGGCCTCATGGGCGCTAAGATCTTGTACGCCATGTGTGGGAGTGATGAGATGAGCTGCTGTGCTCCTTGCCACTCTCATACCCGGGGAAAGACATTTTGTTGTGGTGACAACGACGATGCTTCTTTCTTGGGACTCCTTGTCTTGGATCTGCCCTCACGATGATTGACAGATGTAGGTGCATTTCTCTCGCTGGCTCCTGGCGCCGTTGATGCCTTCAGTGACACCGGAACCAATGGAAGAGCCACACTCGGTGTTTGAGATGAGTGTGCTGGTGGAGACAGTGACAGGAATTCCTCCTCGTCGATGTTTGGATCCTGGTTGCAGGAGAGCTCTCCATCTTTGGCAGGACTGGCGGGTTCTGGCATTATGATGATGTTTGCTGATGTCACAGGCATCTTCGAACGCAGAAGTGGCCTCCTGCTGCTTCAGGGATGTGGAACCTCACGATGCCACAGGCAAATGTGGTACATCTGGTGCCATGTTGTGAGTAACCTCTAGCCAGCGATGGGTTGTGCGAGCACCTCTCGCATTTCATCAAGAGAGGGCAGTCTCTCTTGATATGGGTAGTCTTATGAAAGTACCAGCAGGATTTCCTCATTCCACTATATGTCACGAAGATTCGTTCTCCGTGCATAATAAGGGGATCTGGGATGCCCCTTTCCAGACGCATTTCGAAGATGGTATCGCAGTTTTAAAGACGCGGATTGTCCGGATGGTCAGGCCTCAGCATTGTGGATGGTGGTATTGCCCACTTTCACAAATTCTGCGCTGAGAAGAATTTGTGAACTTAAATAAAATTTTCAGAAAAAAGGATTGTAAATTGAATCAAGGCCGATTCAGATTGTCCAAAATAAAAAAGAATGATTCTTTCTGACCGCTGGATTTCCGAATGCAAAAATCGGAGCTATGCCGGTCTTGGCATACAGCACCTTCATGAACTCGCAGAGGGGGTCACTGATGACGGGTGGGGTTGTGTGGCCTCCCCTAAGAGTAACTTGGGGATACACATCAAAGTCACTATCGGTAGGTCAAGTCCGATTGAAAGTCAGGTTTGAAAGTCACATTCACTCACACACTAATGCTTTCTCCCTCGACAGCTCGATTTTATTTCTTCTGGGCAGGAAACGCTCTCTCCTTTTTCTTCATTCTCCTGTCTTGTCTTTTACGCCCTTACTTGCTTCCTTCTTTAGTTATGGAACCCTTCTCCGCGAATGGCGTGCGTCTACGTTTTTTCTCCTCTTGGAATAATCTACTTTATCATTGAAGGGTTGCATGGCAAGACCCTTGACTCGGTGCCAAACCTTGGTTTCGAGTCAAGCGACGATTTTGGGTCATGTCAACAGATCCATGTGTTTTATCACTGGTGGATTCACCGCCAACAGTTGTCCTACTAGAGTGCCAAGTTTTACTATTTCCTTTAAACGGGCAATGGCAGAAACCAAGATTATCACTTTTTGTTATGCGCGCGTGACATTGGAATAGTAGCGGAAAATTGGAGATGGTCGACTTGGAGCCTTGGTTGAACTGACATGTCACTTATTTTTTTTAGTTTATCAATTTTTTAACTTTATCAGTTTTTTAATTGATACACTAGTGCATCTCTAGACAGCGATGGTTGCTGCCCACAATGTGAGAACACGTCTGGCATTTTTTCAAGAAAGTGCTATCTCTCTTGACGTGACTGCTTTTATGGCTGTATCAGTAGCACTTCCTCATATCCTTGTATGCCAGGCGGATTTACTTTCCGTGCATGATAAGGAATCCGGAATCTCTCTCTCAAGTCGCATATCGATGATGACGTCAATCAGCAGATCAGGTATTAGAATGGTCAGCTTGAAGAGCATCTTTCCGAACTTCTCGAAGAAGCTCCTCACATATGACTTATTCACCTAATGTTGGCCGACATTGTAAAAGTTGGTGGTGGTGTTGCCCACTTTCACTAAGTTCGCGATCCGCTATGCTGGGAGACCGGCATAGCATTCTCAACACAGCATAAAAATCGCGGAGAGTTTATGCAGACAGACAGCAGGGTTACCTGTCGGCAAAGTCGGATGTATGCTAGTCTTTGTGTTGGGCACTTTCATAAAATAACAAACAAATAATATCGGTTGCAAACAAACAAAACCATTCCATGATTGCAGAAGGTCTCCAGAAAATAAGAAAGTCATCAATGGGGTCGCCTGGGGATACGCTCACGGAAAAATTTACAATCAGTCAGAAAAAATGTTAGGTAAGTCCTGTCCAATCACAAAACTCTCACAAATATACAATCAAGGTCATTCACACTTTATGGAAACGATATTAAAATCACTTTTACGTGCATGCAAATTTATCTTTGTGAACGGGAATTATGGGTAAGAAACGTCTAGTACATAAGCACGTGTTGTTGAGATTATTATTTTGTTTTTATGTATCTATACCGCCAAAAGTGGACTGTTGATTAGAAGAGTACGTCACCGCCCTTTCCGAGGAGAATTACTCGTACAGTCAAATAGTACAACGTTGTAAACAAAAGGTCTTTCCATTTTTAAGAAAGGGTCCTTCAATATACTCAATTTCCGTGGTAAAGCTCGATCAGCAGAAAGAATGGGTCAACTGCCGGGTCTGAAAGCGCATCCCAAGAAAATGAGGACCGCAGACTTCATTCGAAGAGTACGAAAATTGGTCTCCGTCGAAAATTTCCCAACACAAAAAAAGCATTGCTTCGAAACTAGGAATATCGCCCGCAACAGTAAACAAAATTATCAACAGAGATTTGAATCTTCGTAAAGGCCACAAGCCGAAAGTTCATAAGCTTTTGCCTCGTCGCATCGCAGAGAGGAAGGTGAACTGCCGAAAGCTTTATGAGAAATTCCTAGCCAGCCTCAATGATTCTACCTAAGCCGCCCCAATGGATTTCTGCACTTTCGGGATGGTCAAGAGAGCCCTTGGGAAGCGACGGTTCAGAACTTTGACTGGCATTTGGAAAGCTGCGCAAGAGGAATGGGACAAATTGGACCTCGTAGCCCTCCGACACAACCTTGTATCCTGGAAATACCGGTGTCGGGCCATTGTTAAGAACCAGGGGAATCAGGTCATGACAGGAAAAATAAATATGGACTGTTAGACTAAAATTCAAAAAATAAAATAGTTTCCATAAAGTGTGAATGATCTTCTGTATCTGTCACTTGTCACTATTCTTGATCTGCTCGATCCTCTTGATTCTGGTCGCTCCCTATTTTGCCCCCTCTCTTTTCTTTTAATTTTCTTTTAGACGGATTACATAAGGTATGCAAGCCAATCGGATTGCTGGCGCTTTTTATTTTTGCTCGGAAGTTGGGAAAGACTGCCGATGTTAACAAACGTACATGGTTGACGCCATCTGTTGACAGGATACTAATTGTCGCTTCGCACTGATTCTGCTGAAGTGGGGCTTATAAGCAGGAAACCTACGATCCTCATGTCTAGGAGAATGGGGACTATACTTGCGTATTTGAAGTGGCATTTCGGAGCTCTGTAGACGTTGTTTCAACTGAAGACTCCCGATTGCATCGTGTCAAATGTGCTAGCACTCGGTTCCATTGACTTTGCTCCTTGATATTTCTACTTGACGGGATATTTGCAGAATGGTTGATACAAACTTGTTGCTTATATGGCATTTTATGATGGTCCCACGACGGAACTCGCTGAGCTCCGTTGAGTTCGTACTGCAATATGAATCACAAATGGGTTCGATAAGGCATTTACTGTTTATATTACGAACATGTAAATTAGGGAGAGGTAACATTGTTTTGTAAAGATGTCAGGAAACTTTTGGTCACGCAGTGTATACATGCGTTATTCTATTATATCACATGAGTGTCTGGGGTCTTCATTCCATCGTTATTCTTTTCTTTTTATTAATTTTTTCTGTTCAGTTTCAGGCATGGCGTTCGCTTCTGTTACATAGATAATTACACCTATTAAAAATGGAGATAACCAATGAGATGGCATTTTAGCAATTAAACATTTTATGATAATTTACAACATAAATCAAGTTATTTGTGCATTAACAATGTCAATTACTATTTATGTGACTAGGTAAATTTAGGAGTAAAGATTCAGCAACTGTGCAAATGTACAGGCGTAAGAAGCCTCGCAAATTTAGGGAGCCCAGTAGAGTAAATTTTGACATAAAGTAGAACACGAATTTTCCAATAAAGATGATAATATAGGTGTCACGGAATTCGAATGACATCACGAATTCCGATGACGTCATCCACCATTACCGAACTCGTGTTTTCCATCGAACGAGAGCGGAAGGAGGATATCGAAACCGAGGACGTCAACCAGAGGAAACACGCGGGAAGAGCCAATGAGCGTGAGCGGCGGGAGATTCGTGATGACGAACGGAAAGGCGACCATCTGGGGATTCGTTGTAATGGAGCCGACGGGGGTAAGATCGAGAAAGGTCTCCCGGGAAAACTACGAGGCAGCTCAGCGCAGCCGAACGCGGCTGGAGAGAAGGACGAAGAAGGAAGATGGCGGAGAGAAGATTCCGACAATCTTAGCCTCCCAACTGCAAGAGAGCCCCCGCCACTGCGAAGTTGCCAGCATGGCAAGATGTCCGCCGAAGCGAGAGCGAGCCAGTTCACAGTAGTTCTGCGAGGACTCCATATTTACCGACATGGACATTGGAGCACAGAAGGCTTATCCTGGTAAGCGCCCGTTTTCAATTAGGCACCAATTGTGAGTTAGTAAAGCATTGTTTCCCGGAGCTCAGCTATAGCGAGCTACGGGTGTATTCAAAAGTGCAAGGGCTGTGGCCTTTTGGTTTAGAAGCCTATCTGGAACGTTTCCTCGGCTTTACCCTAATTAATAATTATGTGCACTATAATTGGTGTTGGTTTGTGTGTGCGCCCCGTGCTTATTAGCACCAATTTCAGCGAGTGTCATTTTGGTGGTTCCTGTTATGTGCGTATTAACAGCTAACGCCTTTTCTTTTATGCTTCAACTCCTGAGTGGCATACACTAGTTGCTATTTGTCGCCAGCGTTTGGGTATCTGTGCGTCGGATAAGTGAAGCCTGCTCGAAAGCTGTTTGTGAGTGCTACTCAAACGTCTCATCTTTGTGTTCAGCTGAGAGCGTTATCTGGTTGAAGCGGTTTCATACATATTTTTGTAGCAAATATTGGCTAGGTATTTGTGGCAGGTTTAATGAAACTTTCCAATTCTTAATTGTAACATGTTCAATTATTTTTTTGAAATGTTTTCCTAGTCGTTATTATACATTTAAGGACTTTATTTGTTCCCGAATTGTAAAATTTTACTGAACTTTTGAGGCTGTAATTTAGAGACAATGAAACTGAACTGTAGAAAGTGTATCGAGTCGGACTTTGAAAAGAAAGTGCTTATAGTGTGAATTGTATCTTGACGTTTCAAAGTTAACGGATATCATTGTAACAAGTGTGTATTTATAACAGTAGTTTGTATTGAATGATAGATTACTTTGGCTAAATCTCTTATCACCAGAATCATAGTATGTGATATTTAGTATTATCAGTAGTCTTAAGTATCTATACCTTTAGGTTCACTTGAAATATTGTTTAATTGTCATTTTCACGATTTATGATAATGCAGACTAAGATACCTATGGTTTGTTTCCATTTTGATTTGCGGTAATACCCGAATTTAAGTTAAACCTATTAAGTTTAAGGTTCTTATTATGTTGTTTGCGTTCAAGTTGAACGGATATTTGTCTTTGCAAGTATTGTAGCTGGTGCGGTATTTGTAACAGGAGTCTTGTATTGCTAATATGTTACTGTTGTTAAGTTTTTGGTATTAGAGTTACGGATTTGATAATACCTTTATCGGTAGCTCTAAGTACTCTTATCATTACTTATAATTTGAAGTGTTATTCAAATGTCACTGTCGCAAATTTTGATAAGCTAGATTAAGTTGATCATATTTTATTTTTTTACCGAGTTGAATTTAAGCAGGTATAATTTAAACCTACTGAGTTCTGTTGTTTTGTTATTATTGCTATTTAATAAACACTTATATTTATATTTTAACGCCTTCTGTCATCGTGACTCTTTCCACTGCGCAATACTCATTTGCTAATTATTTACACGTGACAATAGGGGTGAGGCAAAGGATAAAAGCGCCCCTTCAGCCAAAAAATTGGGCGAGAGTTTAGTTCTTGGGCCCCGAGAATTACAGTATTATCTGTAAAGTATACACTAGTGAACAATCTAGCAAAAAAACGCCACTCCACTCCATACCAAGTTCTCAGTAAACTTATGATAATCATTCCTTAAGATCGTAAACTTTCAGCACAGTTTTGCAATAACAAATGCTAACTCCTTCCAAATATTTTTTGTCTCCTTTGAGGAAGACACTTCATTGTACTTTGGTTTAGAGACAAGCTAGTGCGTAGCTCCTCGGATTCCTAGCAACGGCCTTCTGTTTTATATGTTTATTTTAAGTCTTAAAATAAATGGTTAAATAATACAAGGTCTTTATAATTAAAGTTCCATTTTGACATGGCCATAAAAAAAACCTACTGGACCAAACGCTATAATACTTGGTAATATTATACAAGAGGGCATGGGACGTTCATACCCACCAAAAAAAAATTAGTTCAAAAGGTCACCACCAGCATGGAATGGCGCTCTATGCAATATTCGTATACGAAATTAGACACGAAGACACAGGTTAACAATGAGGTTTATGCATATGCGCTTTACAAGTCATTTGGTTTTCAGAAATAAGAAAGAGAGCCTCGTTGTCAGTACGCCTCATTTGTTACTAGTCGACGATGCCTGTTACCATGCAAGACCGTGCATTTCTGGTTAAATGTTATTATGAATGCAATAGCAAAGTACGGCAGGCTTTGCAACATTATCGTACCGTTCGACGAATACATGTACGTCAGGGGCCAATGACACCGCAGAGTTTGAAGAAGATGATGACAAAGTTTGAAGCCACAGGTTTGTTATCGGCAGCACCTGGCCGAGGAAGGAAACCCGTCTCTGAGGCAACCGTGGAGGCTGTTTCAGTAGCCGTAGAGGAAGCAAAAATGGAAACCTCACAAGGGGCGTGTAGCGTAAATGCTGTTGCACGTCGAATGGACTTACCACTGAGTACGGTGTACAAGATCGTACGTAAAGTGCTGCGGTACTACCCATACAAAATCCACCTTGTCCAACAACTCGAACCTAACGATCTTCCTCGTAGAGAAACCTTCGCATTGGAATTCCTTGCACGGATGGAGGTGGACGAGCATTGGCCATGGAACATTTTGTGGACGGACGAGGCCCATTTTACCTGAATGGGGATGTCAACACCCATAACTGCAGGATTTGGGCCACCAGTCCTCCTCATGTTCTCGACCAAATTCCATTGCATTCTCCTAAAGTTACTGTGTTGTGTGGTATGACAGCAAATGTCATAATTGGACCGTATTTTTTGAGGAGCAGTCGAGAGATGGACTCGTGACATGCACTGTGACTGCTGCTCGCATGACGTCGATGCTAAGAAGTTTTGTGATACCAGAAATTAAGCAATGTGGCATTTTAGACACAACGATTTTTATGCAGGATGGGGCGCCACCTCATATTGGTACATGTGTCAAACAGTTACTTCAGCAACATTTCACAGATGAACGGATTATAGGCCGAAACTTCCCCCTTTCTTGGCCACCCCGGTCACCAGATATCAACCCCTGTGACTTCTGGCTCTGGGATTACCTCAAAGCCACTATTTATGGTGATAACGTCAGGAATTTGGCGGAACTGAAAGATGCGATACGCCGACAGGTGCGCAACATTCTTCCTGATATGCTACGAACTACAGTTGAGAACGCAGTAATCCGGTGTAACCTGCTTTCAGTAAATAGTGGAGGCCACATTCAACATGTAACTAATTTTAGTAACGATTAAAGACTTGTTAACCTGTGTCTTCGTGTCTAATTTCGTATACGAATATTGCATAGAGCGCCATTCCATGCTGGTGGTGATCTTTTGAACTAATTTATTTTTTTTTTTTGGTGGGTATGAACTTCCCATGTCCTCTTGTATAATATTACTAAGTATTATAGATTTTGGTCCAGTAGTTTTTTTATGGCCATGTCAAAAAGGAACTTTAATTATAAAGACCCTTTCGTCGCTTATTGATTGAATTAATAGGAAAAACTCCCCCTGAAGAACTGCGAGCTGCTCTGCATTGCGGGAGCAGCAACTGAAATTCGGTTACTCTCAACTGTCTTATCGTCGAAACTGTTGTCTTATTAAAAAAAAAAACAACAAAAAAACCCCACCTGCATGATTATGAAAAAGAACCAACATTTCCGACACCAGAGTAATTTTCATAATTAAAAACTAATACCCCCTTCCCCTCCACGGAATTAATCGGAATACTTCATATTTTCCCAGGAGAAGGACTGATTTTTTTTTCTTTTACGACTTTGTTCCAAATAGAGCTGTTCTATACAGTTTCAATGACTGACATCTCAATAACAGATTTTCTTTTTGCTACGATAAAAAACTATTAAAAAAAAGATGGTATTCAATTAAACGAAACCGGAAACAAGTACTATAATAAATTTCAGTCATTTTTAGGTCAGTTATTAAATAAAGTAGAATTGTCCTTATGGCTAAGGAATTCCTTCTTCAATTGACAATATTTCCCGACCCAAATGGAAACCTTAATTTATGATTAGAAGATAGTCATAATTGGTCGATTTTCGCATTACTATTTATGAAAAGCTTCAGCTGTGGTCTTCTCCACGCCCTTCCCCAGCAATAACCGCTCTTGACCGATTTTTAATCTTTCGAAGCAATAAGGAAGTCGGATAAGACATTGCGTACACAAAGGGTTGAGGTCTTCTAATCTGAATGGACGCCGTCGTTTGCAAAGCAAATATACAAAAAAAAAAAAAAATGTCCATTTATAAAGAAGTTATAGAGGCTTTAAAAAGACACAATAAGTCTTCAACTCAGCATCACGAGAATTTCATTCCTTAGCGTATAAAAGATTTTCGTCATTCATCCTGTAAGATGCTAGTTTGTTAAATTTGGAAATTTCTCCTTTTACTTAAATTTTACCATCGTCTCTCGGCAACCGAATAGTTAATGATAAAAGGCTGGGCAAAGAGGATATACAATTCGAATCCCCATTCGGTTGTACCATCTATCAAAATTTTTGAATTCCACAGTTTCACAGTCTCAATAATGTGATTATGGTTACAGAATTTGAATCTGATTATAGCTATTACTTTTAAATGGGAACTCCTATACAGATACGCTCACAAAAAATAAGTCAAAATATGAAAATAATATCTTCGTTCACCTAACTTCTGCTCGTGGCTTAATAATTTTCATGAAATTTTAATAATAAAGACTTGTACATACGTGAAGCTGTTTTCCGTCATGACCAATTGAAACAGGCATAGTTTCTCCGCACACAAATAGTAAACTCCGTAAGGCTTAGAAGAAAGACTAACGCTTCACTGGGATGAACGCGCATTGTTACTGTTTTATAACGGAGATTTCACGCTTTGAAAAGGCTTTGTTCGTATAATACATTCTTAAAATTCTACAAAAAATATAGGAAAATAAAATTTTCTTAAATAAAGGTTATCTGCTTCGGGCTCAGTATAATCTTCAGTGGAGTAAATTCTTTAATAAGAAAATATCTATAACTTAACCTCACGTGGCAGTGAATAAATTGGCATGTTAAAAGCAGCTAAATTATGCAATACGGGCATTTCCTATTCTTATTAATACAACAAATGAATGTGTTAAACGGACGTTCATTGTGAAACAAATGCTTTGATTGATCGACAAACAGGATTTCAGTCGTTTGTAAAAGCTGTGATCCGTATCCCCACGCCCCGTTTCGCTCTGATGTCATAACTCGAGAAAACGGAGAAAAAGACGCTCCGTCTCCGATTGGCTAATTCGCACCTCCCCTCCCCCAACCTTCCTGTCCCTTCTTTATGCTATTCACACGATGACCCACATTGCAACGGTTTTTACAAAAGATCCTCCGATGGAGGATGTCCTACATCTACATTTATGACTGAAGTCTGTCATCGACGAACTTGCTAGATGATCACGAAATTGATTGGAAATTGCTAGCAATTAACTTGTTTAACTTTTCTGTCCTCCCACTAATTGCATGCGGATAGTACGAAAGGTAAAAATGTGTTATTATTATTCTTTATTTTCCTCATATAGTTTTTAAATATCATAAAATATCCTAATATTTGCAAAAATAATATTAAATGCTATATAATGCACGACTCTATATATTAAGCCTTAGAGTCAATATAATTAAAGTTACTCCCACGGGCAATAGTCAAATAAGAAATTAATTTAACGATACATAATAATAATACTTGTGTTTTATATACTCAAGCAAGAATTAGATATTGAATTCGCTGATTAACGAGAGACAAAAATTCCGTAATAGTCAAGACAAGAATTAGATATTGAATTCCCTAATAGTCGTGCATATTAAATTTCTTGTTTTTATTGATCCGTAAGTTTATTTTCAATATTCAAATTTTTCCGAAGGACTTCCTTCCCCTTCCTTTTCGCATGAGAGCCCAATCTAATTATGTTTTCCTTTTGATTGGCAGACGCATGCAAGGATGAGAGACCCTCATTCAGTAATATAAGTACCTGTTACATATCAGTTACCAACTCCTGCAACGATTTACAAAGTCTCGTCCCGGTTGAAGAATCGCTGCTGCCAGCTAAAATGTCTCTTCTTATATCCAGCGCAGTAGTTGCCGCTCTAGGTAAGGTAACGATGTGATAGAGCATCTAATTGATTATTTGCATCTATAACAGTTCTGATTATTTGAATTAAAGCTTAAAACCAGAGACTGAGAGAAGTCATCTGCAGCTTCTGCTGCGTTCATCTGGTATTTTTATTTTTATATAAAAATGTATCGACTGAGCTAGACAATAGCCAGATTACTAGAAGCAACTTTAATTTATAGTTCTTACGATTTATAATTTTGCTGAAAACGGTAAAGGCTTTGTAGAAGTTCCAAAATTTTATGAAATACGGGTTTAATTCACTGATTTACTATGTTAAAGTGTTAAAAGCGCATAATGAATTTTAATGAAGAAATGTTAATAATTAATTGTTCGCAAATTTGCGGTTATATTTTTAATTTATATTTTAGCTTTGTTAAACGAGAAATTGTCGTCAGCGGCTCAAATGAGTTCATTCATTGACTCTACGATAATTTTAGGCATTGCTGCACAGGCTCGTAAAAAGCTTTCTCTACCCCCGGGTTAAATCCTCAAACCAGTTCTCAATTCTGGTTTTGTTTTGTTTTTTTGTTTTTTTTCGGTGTCATTTCTTACGTCACTTACAGAGTCTGTAAAATCCCATTGAATGATTTCATTGAAGAAACACGTTGAAGTTTCCGCCTTTACTTGGTCCAACGAACTTCTCGCGCACTACTTGACCTTGTTCAAGTCGCCGACCTTGTCGAATGGACTTCTCTGGAGAGGAGGGACGGAGAGGGCGATGGTAATTTAGGGCACGCGCCGTGACTAAATCAGCAGGCTTTTCAATGATCACTTAAAAAGTACCAAATTTAGCAAGTAGTGCATACAGCTACAACATAATACTTTGCAAAAAAAATATCCTTTTATTTTTGTAAAAATAACGAGTGATTAGGATGGGCTCTTGAACAAATCAGAGTGTGAGTAGTTTGTCTTAAGCTTGACACTTCAGGCACATAGCGAATTTGTGTACAAATTTGCATCCACTTTGCAACATAAATAATTTTTATACGAAATTATTGTCGTTGTTTGAAAGTATTTCCATATTTTATTAAGATTTTAGATTAACTTGTAAGATTAAAAAAGTGCCGAATATCAAATTGGGAACGATTCCAACATTCCCGTCCCCGGGCGTTTCCTGGGATGCAAAAATTAGATTCATGAACAGACAGCCGAAACAACTATTCAATTTTAATTTCTAAATCTCCTTTGCTTTGTCCTTGTGTTACTTACTGTTCTTCTCGCTTTCCCACAGATAAATATCATTCAACAAATGAAGGAAGTGAAGGGTGTTATTTATTGCTATTTATTGGCTCTTAAAAGACCATCTATAGTCAGATCAATTTTTCCACTCTTTCATAAAACACATATTCTGAACTCGAATCATTCTATTGATAAAATGGAAAATGTGCTTAAAATTATCAAAATTTCCTGTTGTTATAAAAAATTTCACTTCCTTGAAAACAGTAAAATTTTTAAATCTCGAATTAAAGAAAAACAAAAACAAACGAATTACCCAATTCATGTTCGCTATATATCTAAAAATTTAAGTTTTCACAATATTGTACACTTACTAACTTTAAGAGTTTAACTTTTAAGTTTAACAGTGTTTGTTTGTTAGTTTGTGGATTTGTTTGTATTTTATACAAATCTACAGTTTTATTCCGATCTTGATGAAATTTTGCACACTTGATCTTTAAAGCAAGAGGAAGATCACTGTCTACTCAGGTTTCGAAAAAATAATAATTATCGATAATAAATCGATATTCATAATGATGGCACGGCAAACTAATAGGGTATCTCATGATCAACAATGGTATCAACACGCAATTCACCAATAATATGCACGGACCAACAATAATAAGCTTACACTGAAGAGCCAATTCATTATGACCACCTACTCAATAACGCGTTGCGCCACCTTTGGCCTGCAAAACAGCTGCAACTCGCCTTGGCATGGATGCCAGAAGTTCTTGGTAGATGACTGGAGACAGGTTGTAACAAATGTCTAAGCAGCGGTCACGCAATGTCGACATATTCCGACATAGTGACATTTGAGCTCTGAGCTGCCGCTCCATTTCATTTCAATTTTGCTCAAAAGATCCGGCGAGTTATGTGGCCAGGACATTAATTGGAATTCATCCTTATGCTCCTCGAACCACTCCAACACAATTCGAGCCTTGTGACATGGGGCGTTGTCCTGCTGGAAGATTCCATTTCCAGTTGGGAAGACAGACGCCATGTAAGGGTGCAATTGGTCCGCAATGATGTTCAGATAGTCTGCAGCTTTCATGGTCCGTTCTACCATAACTACGGATCCCAGAGCCGTCTATGAGAACGTCCCCCAAAGCATAACACCGCCACCATCAGCCTGTGTATGGCCTGCTGTACAGGGGGGGGGGGGGGCGAGCAACCTGACACGACCATCGACGTGATGAATAAGAAATCGCGATTCATCCGACCGGGCAACTCTCTTTCACTTTTGCATGGTCCAGTCTCGATGTTCCGGGCCCACTGTAGGCGTAGTTGACAATGATGCTTGGTCAACAGAGACACACGAATGAAACGTGTGTTCCGCTGAATTGTGTGTTCCGAAACACTTGCACTTGGACCTGCAATGTATTGGGCTGTCAGCTGAGCCACAGTCTGGCGTCGATTTGCTTTACTAAGCGGGACAGTCTTCGACGTCCTTTTGCTTTGATGACGCGTGGGCGTCCAACACCTTGGCGACTACTGCTGGTTTCACCGTCATCTATCCACTTTGCATAAATACTAACAAGGGTAGATCGTGAACAACCTACCAGTCGTGCAGTTTCGGAGATACTCGTTCCGAGTCTTCGGGCCATTGCAATCTGCCCTCTATCAAATTCGCTCAGATCAGCAGCCTTTCCCATCACTCGCAAAATTAAGTGCAAGACTGATTCCTTACCTTCTCCAGCAACAGTTAGATACCATTCCCACATAATTGCGTGCCCTCCACGTGATCCAGACGAGTTTCTTCACCAATGTAGGGATGGTCATAATGTTTTGGCTCTTCAGTGTATATCTAATGACCAACATCGCAAGGTAAGGTTTGTGCAATGTAAATAAAGTTCATTAAGGCATGTAATGAAGATTTCATTCCAACTTTTGCGAATTATAAAACAAAATTGAATATGTAACAACGCATAGAATTCCTGTTGTTCGGGCTTTTCTTAGAATTGATAGTTCTTAAAACTTAACATTTTCTTAAAAATCTTTAAAAATGAGCATTAATTGGAGATAATGGAGAGTTAGCAGACTATTGAGAATGAGTGGAAAGGCGATAGAGGAAGCAGTTCCTTCATTCGAGCGACAGTTGACGACATAACCGAAAACAAAGCATACATCAACTCCACTCTTCAAATCAATAAGCCTACTCTATTATGCTGCATAATAATCGTTCGAAGGATACATATTAATTCATATTTATCGAAATGCCACCGAAGGAAAGAACGAGTATTGGTCAGAGAAGACAAAAAGTTATCCAGGCGTTGGGAACATCTGAACAAAGTAAGCTCCGTCTACGGCAGGAAATTGTTGAATTACTGAAAACCAATTTGAGTTATGGTTGTTGTGTCTACTTACAACTATAATTATCCCTGGAGGAAGGTCACTTCATCTTCAAAGCAAGAGGAAGGTCACTGTCTACATCAGATTTCGAAAAAAAATAATTATCGATAATAATCGATATTCATAATGACGGCAGGGCATAATCAAAAATGCAAAGCAAAGTTTGTGCAACAGTAGGTATCAACAATGGTATCAACACGCAATTGTACGTTAATCTCATGTTCAAACCACAAAAAAACACAAACATGTTACTATATCAAGCGGCTTCGCTATCTTAACATTTTATTTTACATATCCCCGGTGGGATGCAAATGTTAATAATAATAATAATAATAATAATAATAATAATAATAATAATTAATTCACCAATAATCTTATATATAAAATTCATTTTCTGTTTGTTGTTTGTTTGTTTGCCCACTGACAGTTTTTGCCATCGGATGGCGCCACCATCGCACGACGATTCTTGTTCTACCATGATTTTTATTTCGTTTATTCCGTTGCATCATGATTTTTAATCCTCTGACCTGTGCACACATGCGAACTCCATTATTGATCTGCTATATTTGCTGAAGAGTAGGGATCCTGAATATAGAATTATCAATGACGTATATTATTAAAGGTATATTCCGAATCCTATTGTTTGTTAACATCGCTGCCAAAGTGAAACCATGACAGTTCTGGGCAGGAGTGAGCCGTGGAATAGTTAGCGGCCTGACTGCTTTGCTTTTGACGATTTTGGGCCCAAGGAATAATTAATTCAAAGCCAGTTCCGCGTACAAGTGTACAAATAGACACGAAAAAGGATCAGGAATCACTTTTCTCAAGCATAAATCAAAAATACGTAACCAGGGCCGTACCCAGAAACTGGACGTGAGGGACTGGCCCATGTGGAGGGGGGTCCCCCATGTAACAGATTTAGTTAACATGGTGACCAATTTCGGGGGGGGGGGGCTGCAGCCCCCTCAGCCAACACCTCCTAAAAACAAAGCCGTGACACCAAGTTCTCAACGTCATTAGAAGAGGATTGTCGTCGGCAGGTCATAGCGCCGTATACAAACAATTATATCATTTTTAATTGTTACAAATGTCAATTTCAATTTTT
>JAHWFO010088317.1:0-11907 GCA_023313115.1 Rhysida immarginata | reverse complement strand
TTTTTTTTTTTTTAACAGAATATGGTAGTGTGCATTAAACAGTCCTTATGAACAGGATGCCTTGAAAACTAACGGCTGAATAGCAGAGTGCATATGATATCGAAACTCAAAGCAGTGTGCTAGGAATTCCCTCAACTCCGAAAGCGGCTCACGTGAACTGCCGCATGGAAGAGAATCCCCAGCGTGTATTTAAAGACCGGCGTTTATTTAGCAATCTTAATTTTGAAACCCAGCGTTTATTAGAGACCGGCGACAATTGGAGACTAGGCGTCTATTAGAAGATATACGGTATATACTCAAGGAGTTCCTCCTTGAAACCCAAGTGATTTTTACTGTATTCCTTTTGTTGTCAATGCATGCATAGTTTTCAACCTTGTAAGATCAAAATTTGTGGATTGCTGTTTGCAAAAAATCTATTGTTATGGTAGTTTGTACATGATTTGGATGCAGATATTTGTAAAAGTCATGTCTTGCTTTTAACTGATGTTCAAATCACGTTGAACATTCTTAAGCATTTGCTTTCAAGTTGAATTCATTTTTCATCAATTTTTACCATCATCAATTGTGAAATACAAATCGGAAACATTTCCACTTGAAAATGTAAAAATCTGCTCAAAAAATAATATTGAACAGAAACCTTGTTTTAAGTTCATATAGCCAAATTATGTTAGTCTGAAGTATTAAGAATTAAACAATTACAGAAACAAAATGTCTAAAAAGAACTTAAATGTAAACTTCTCTTCATTAGAAAAATTCCATCTTAAGAAACATTAACAACATACATGTTTTCTCTTCTATTATGTATACCATGGCAATGGTTAGCTAACAATTCCATTATCCAACTAAGATAAGGGATTTTAAAAGGTAGGAGGGGTGAAGAATTAGATATTAGGATAACATGGGAAGTAGAGATGAAAATATCCAAGATTCTGATAATAGTGATTCTTTGGTTCTATTTAATAAATCACTTCTTTTTTGCCTACAATAGGAGTGAAATATCTCATGGGAGCAATAGACTTGTATTCAACTCATTTTGTTGTTTATTCGAACTAGGTCATGTAAGTAGAAGTAAAAATTTTCAATACTCTTCACTTGCAGGATGATTACTTTCATATGCATTTTGTCTGCAAAATCTGATCAAGAATTTGCCTTCAATAGGAAACAAATTGTTCTGTCCTCTATGTAAGCAGTGTACTGATTAAGTAAACCTAGGGTTGAATTTCGTGTCAAACCATCATGTCAACCTTTCTCCCCTCTGCTACAGAGCACGTTTGGGCAACTACATGGGAAAGCAGCTTTTTCAAAACACATCATTATAGCAGATGAACGCAACGGTGGGCGTCATGCGATGAATTCTTCAAGTACAGCAACAGATGATTGACTTACTACTGGCTTTCTTCTGCCTAAATGCATAACAAATAAGTTGATAAATTGTAATTAAATAAAAAAATTGCTTTTTATAGGTTGTGGAAATAAAGGAAGTAAATGCTTATTATTGTTAAACACTCATTTTATTGGAAAAGTCAGTATGGTTGTTAATAAAATATTATAATTCTATTAATAACTGCATTTTTTTGATTGTAGGAAATCACTTAATTGCCATTCAAATGTTAATGTTGCCATTTACTATATTTTGTATGTGTGACTGTTTAAACCAAGAGAAATTGGTTATTTTCCAAAAACAAGTTAAAAATGTATTAAATTTATTTCTTTGATACAATATAATACATTTTAATTAAACACCTTTTGCACTGCCATTATATGACATACAGCCCCAGATCATCAACGACTGTGAAAATTAGACTTTGGAGTCAATGGCTCAAAGCGCTACTGGGATAACCGAAAGAGGGTCTCCACTCTTTCTCAACAGTCTGCTAACTCTATTAGTGAAATACGTACTCCCAAAAAGTATAAGTTCATCTTTCAACTTCAGTAGTGATTTTGAAATGATTCTTTTTTAACTAAAAAATCAACTTCAATGTTTTAGGGCTAACATCTTTGGAAAAGTTTTTATTTTATAAAACTACACTAAAGAAAATTTGTAAATAATTGTAAAATCTGAAACATTATTTTAAATATTCTTGAAACAGCTTTCTATTCAAACGATGTTTCTGGAACTTTACTCAGAATTTACATATTGTTAGAAATAATATTATATTTAGTATTATTCATTGGGGCTGCTTATTGTAATCACTTCAGGGCCAAGCCAAATTAATAACAATAGCTGAAGTCGAAATAGAGACTTTGTTTGGAACATTCTGCACAAAAATTATAGCACCGATTGAGAACATTAACTGCTTTTAAAATAAGCACCCACTGTATATTATTTTAGAAACATTTATGAATTCGAATATTAGCAAGTAAAACCACCAGAAAATATAATTTTATTTACTTATTTGAATATGGGGTAAATGTTTGAAATCGACTTGTTAACAGGTTTCCCATTTAACTAAATAAATTTGCAAAAAAGAAACAACAAAAGTAAAGAAGGCAGAATTAAAGAGCAGTATGTATTAGAATAGAAAGCACATCATTCTTGTTTAAATTATTTATTTTTGATCTATTAATAATTGACCTTAGGGAAAAAAAAAAAAAAAAAAAAAAAAAAAAAGAGTTAATATAATTAAAAACTAATAAAATTAAATGTTTTCCTATTCAATTCCTTTGAGAGAGAAAGAAATTCAGCAACCATCTGCCAAGTTGTTTTCACTCAGAAAAAGCAATGCACTGACAGGAATTAGATGCCACAGCATTTATTAAGAATTGTAGGTAATAAGCACTTCTATTCATACAGGGTGACAGTTATTGAACTATATGAAAAAAAAAATAAAATTTTCAAAAACTACTTGGTTCAAAAAAAGTTAAAAGTAACTACAGATATTCAGATT
This sequence comes from Rhysida immarginata, assembly GCA_023313115.1. NCBI lineage: Eukaryota > Metazoa > Arthropoda > Chilopoda > Scolopendromorpha > Scolopendridae > Rhysida > Rhysida immarginata. The sequence continues at coordinate 9,019 of JAHWFO010088317.1, read as the reverse complement.
TAATTTGACATGTTCAATATGCTTGCCATCAATAGCTATGATGTGGTGCAGATGAAGAGCAAAATTCTGGAAAACTTGCTAAAGTGCCGAGACATCGATGCTTTCGATAACCTTCTGAATGGCTGTTTTGAGCTCGGCGATGGTTCTGGGGTCATTTGCATAAAGTTTGTCTTTAATATTGCCCCACAAAAATGAGTCACGGGGGTTGAGATCAGGAGAATGTGGCGGCCAAGTGATTCCCATTCCAGTGGCCTTTGGGTACCCCAAAGCCAGAATGTGCTCTCCAAAGTGCTCTTCCAGGACTTCAAACACTATTGGTTCGATGGGGTCATGCTCCGTCTTGCATGAACCACATCTTTTCAAATTCTGGGTTACTTTGGATAATAGGGATGAGATCATTTTCTAAAATTGACATATTGTTCAGCAATCACCGTGCCTTCAATGAATATTGCATCGATTATTCCATAACTTGACATTGCACACCAAACAGTAACAGTTTGGGGTGGAGAGGCTTTTCGATCGCCAAATGGGGATATTACTCCCCCAAATGTGGCAATTCTGCTTATTAACGTACCCATCCAAATGAAAATGGGCTTTCATTGCTAACCAAACCATATTCACAACAAAAAAATCCCAACATGCCCTGCATTCAACTTCCAAGTTTTAACTGAATTTCGCCAGTCGTTCAAAAATTATCAAATTTTTTTTTTTTTCATATAGCTTAATAATTGACACCCTGTACCTTTTTGTGGAAAAAAAAAAGTAATTAATTAAAAAACTGATATAAAAAACAGTTCAATCACACTACAAAGAAAGCAGAATACATAATTATTAATAAAATAAATCCAAGCATCGAGTTTTCAGGGTCGTGCAAGTTTTTCTGCAGCTTCATTGTGACAAGAAAGTGTACTTTTAACTTTGCAGGCCAAATGACATCAAAAATGTACATCCTGTCTCTATTCATGATGGTTTGACAAGAAAGCAGCCCCTTGTGTTGCTTGATAATTTAAGAAAAGTCTTGGATGAAGTTTTTTCCTCTTTTACTGTACAGATTTCTTTGTAAACTATTTGTGGAGTATTTATCGAATATTGCAACTCTTAATTCATTTTAAATGAAGAAATTAATGCTAATTTATTTACTATTTCTATCTTTTTCTTTTAAATATTGCCATAAAATAATTGAAAATATTATTTTCTGATTTGGAATTGGCATAGGAATAGCTTCAGTTTAAAAATAATACTGGAATGAATGAAAAAGAAATAACACTTATGAATTTGGGGTAAAGAATTGTGTATAAAGAAATTAGAAAAAATAAATAAACTGCACTCGATACTCATTGCATTATTCCCAGATGAAAAGCTTATTTGGAGATGGGTGGGACACTGCATCGTATCCAAGACTGGATGGTTCTGCACTATAACAGTGTTTCAACTTGGTTCTTAATTTTTGGAAAATTTATTATTACATGGATTTATTGAGGTGGTAATTTAAAAAATTGGATGTACCATATAGACTATTGCATAGATGCGATTTCTAACTTCAAATATGTTGGAAAAAATGAAATTGTTTCGTTCTTTTAAAGCAGACAGGCAAAAATCTCTAACCAAATACTTATGTAATTAAAGTATAAAATTGTGAAATGTTTAGAATAAAATTTCTCTCTGAAATCTCAGAAAGTTTCTTCAAGTTTAGGTAGAGGGAAAACACAATAGTTAATACTTAACGAAATTTTGGGATAACTAAATTTGAAGTTTGGATAATATTGTAAATCTTGGCCCTTTCTTAATACCTTCAAATGGGCCAACACAACTAGAAAGCTTGTTCTATGTTCTGAATTAAGTTTTCTTTACTACTTGAAATCTTCGTTTAAGTAACAATAAAGGCAACACTTTAGTTCACAAGTACAATGCGAAGTAAATGCATTTTCATTTTTTGGTGTGATGTGAGCTGCTAAATGATGAAAAAGAAACTTCAAAAGGATTTTTTTTAATGGAATAATTTAAACATCGAGATGGAATTATTTGTAACAAAATAATGTCTGTATTGACTATCCATTTTCATAAATTAAGGACTTGCACACCTCAACTACATGCTAAGTTCACATAGACTTGCCATGATTGGATATGCATCTCTTCATTCATCGCTGGACTCCTTCTCCATACTGCCATATTAGCAACGTTGGAAATACATGTTCTCAGCACCCTTCTGATCCTGTTGGAAAAACACACCATGTATACTGCATTATCCAGCTCTTGACTAACTTGCACTCACAAGGTCTCTCTTTAATTTTTAACAATAAATCCAAAATATAAAGTTTCAAAGTAAGACTTAAAACCCTTAAACAAAATAATTTATATAGGAAGGGGGAGGAAACACCGTTTCAAGAATCTCTAAGATTGAAAAAGACCTACATTAAAGTCAGGAGCCTTAAGGGGACATAAAGATCCAATGAGAAGAGGCAAATACGGTAAATAAAATCAAATCAGGAATGAAGGAGGGAAGATAATCATCCATTCCTGATAAAATCCATGGGAGATCACCCTGCCAATAGGCACAGGAAAAAATAAAATTCAATAAATGAAAAGGAACATTTTCAGGGATCAGCCCTTAATAGACTTTGTGCTCTTAAACTGTTAACTGATTCCTTGATCGCTGAGCCCAATTAATAACTTTAGATATTTCATGATGGCGATGAACACTCGGGATGCCCAAAAACTGTTCGAGCACAGGAAACAATCGAGAAGGTGAGAGAACTTTTGTTATGTGATTGGCGAATGAACCTAAAAATGATTGTGTCTGACGTAACAACATCCATATTAGCATTCTAGAGACACTTTAAATTTAAAACCTTTGCAACAAGTGTGTGAAAGAATGATGTGTGAAAGAATGAACAGGTTCAGCTCGAGCAAAACCAAGCGAATTCAATGCCCTATTTCTAAAATATGTTTAGCAAAGCTTGGTCTCTTTACCCTTAATGTGGCCTTACAATAGGCTACATGATGGCAGAAGTAATCTTTCTGACCGGTTTCGCCATTTATTTCTTCAAGGCAAATGAAGAGGATTACATGCTTCTTGTTATACAGAACAAAGGGGTTTACATACAGGTTATGATTGGTACAGAATTTAGTGTGTTTACAGTAGCGAGTGGGGTTGCCTGGATTAGTCGACTTACAGTGTTTTTTTTAAATTAATACAAGTAAATAAATTAATATGAAATAAATAAGACTATTGTAAAGGAAATTAATGTTAAACATAGCATAAATAATTAATTAATACAAATTATATGAATGTGATAATATATAGTTTTTCTTACAAATATTATAATAGGTCTGTAAGGGAGGTCAACATTGTATATATATCAAAATTTGTTTGTGAATTAAGAAATTGATTGGGATATTGTATAGTGGCTTTATAAATTTCGATAGATTCGAGAACAGCTGTTTTGAAAGGATTATTTGTGGTAGTAGTATTTTCATGGCTTCTTCGCATGTTGTTGGTGGGTGTTTTGTATCAATTAGATGATTTGCAGTCTCTTTTTTTGGTAGAAAGTTATGTGTTCTTTATATCTGATGGCTAGTATTCTGGTGGTTAATCTGATATAAAAGTTATTACATTTATTGCCTGTTAGTTTGTATACACCTGATTGTGAATAGCTGGAAATATCTTTGGGAAGTGTAGGGTTAAGGGTTATACGACATGATGCAGAGCTACAGAATGAAACATGGAATTGATACAAATTGATCCTCTTCATTTGCCCTGAAGAAGCTGGGAATAAATGGCGAAACCGGTCGGAAAGATTACTTCTGCCATCATGTATTGTAAGGCCCCATTAAACTTCATTAGTAAAAACAATACACAAGACCTTCTTTTCCACAAACCTACTATATTTTATATGAATGAAATGCACTTTCCATTTTTTGTTAACTTGAAACAGTTTTTCAAGAATCACAATATCCTGAGGTACAATTGTATCTTTAAGAAATCCAAATATGGCTATTTTTCAATGCACTTTTTAAGTTACAACTATTAAAAATTCTGAAAACTGCATTTACTATTGCCTGTATATCTGCTTATGATAAATTATTGATTTTTTTTGGAAGTTGCTAATTTTTCAACTTCTGTCTATAAAAGTTTGGGTATATCTGTTTTTATCTAATTTATCTTTTACTGATTCTGAGATTTATTTGGAGGAAGCCGTTAATATATGTTTTTCATGAGTAATTAATAATTTATCATGAATAATATGAGATCTCAATCAGCCTGAATATAAACACTTTTTTTCCTTTAATGGGGACTATTGCTAACCATTTGATTACATAATTCATTATTCTTATATTTGATAACATACAAAATTTGTATTCAAGATCTTGATATTGGCATAAAGCCGAAATGTATTTCAGTTCCTTTATTATTTTATTTTCTTCATTTTTTATCGTATTATTGAAGAAACAATTCTGTATTGTGATTTATAAAACAAAACCATTTGAACCATCTAGTTTATTGATATACTGTTTGCCTTTATTTACCAAGAATTTACATTACAATTATATTAAAAGCATTTTTGATACATCTTCTTAAATCCCCTCCGTGGACACTACCTTGACGTGGTGGAGGGGCTTGAGTGCCTCATTGATGCTAAGGTCTAGGCTTGTAGGGACACTATGCCAGATACGCCTTAGCAGAGAGGTGAGACTAAAAGTGTCCAGTCTGTTTTGGGCAGGTAACACGTGCATCCATATTTGTGCTACTAGATTTTTGGCCCTTTCTTTTTTAAAGAGAGAAAATCTGTATAAACCCATTCATTCTAAATGAGTGGGATGCACTGTTATTACTAGTTCATCTCCTTGATGTTGGTGAAGAGGAGCTTAAGGATCCAAGGGTCATCAGGTGGGAGACCTATGATTTATTTTCATGACTTTCAGTAACTCAAAAACTATTAAAGAGTTTGCTGGTTACTCAAGAGAAGTCAATGCAAAATTGATTTATCACTTTGTCCAATACAGTCTTCTCAAAAATACCCTTGATTTTTGCAGAGGGGATTATTTACTAGTAGACATCTTAAGAATTTTAATGATGGACAAACATGAAAAAATTAAGGGCACAAAGCTTTAGATACATCAGATTAACTGAGTCTAGAAGAAATGTCAGGTTCAACCCATCCACTCCTTTATAGTAATCTTCCAGATTCTTCAAAGCTCAGGTTTTTATGCCAAACCTATTGCATCCCTTCTGGTGCTTGAGATTTGGCTATTCTTGTTGCTTTCTTTGCTTCTCTGCACTTTGTGGCACATGTGATAAGTAGAGATATGAGGAAGACACCTGTGTTCTATGGAGGGTTGATTCAGATAAAATGAGACAACTTTAAACACCGCGTATGACCTTGACGGAATGTGATTTGCATGACTCATCCACTATTCATGGGGATTAGCTTTGTATACACTTGTTGCTGTTATTTGGGACATTTCGTGCTGAAACATGGCTTCCAAAATCCCAGCTTTTTGGGAAGGGTATATGTTTGGCCTTTCCGACGCTAACTTCAGTCTTTCGTGCATTGTGGAATTATGCAAACGAAATGGTTTTGTGGTATCCAAAGCTACTGTGGGTCGAATTAATCAAAAAGAACAAATTGCGACCATCTAATGAACGTGGACGAGCAGAGAAGCAGACCAGAAACAAGCCCCAGCCAACACGCCCAGCTCAGGTGGTGCGAGAAATCAGGTCTGAAGTGCTGAAAGAAAATCCCCCCACACAGAGAAATCTATCCCAAAGGAAAGTTGTTTCACAGGCAACAGTCTCCAGAATAATTCATGACAATCTTGGGCTGGAGCGACGTCATAAAGCACGCAGTTTGGATCCACATGGACAAGGCATCAAGCCACACTGCCAAGTCATCTGTGGCTTACTACAGGAAGATGGAACAGGAGACGGGCATACGAGTTATTCCCTTCTCTCATGTGCATGTAAAATCTCCTGACGCATCACCGATGGATTTCTGTGGTTTTGGTCGCCGACCAAGAACTGTTGATGGGCTATGGAAAGTCAGCAGGTGTGGAACGAACTTCCCATGGAGTCCCTCAAACTCAGCCTACTTCAGTGGAAATTACGGTGCCAGGCGATAGTCCAACATCGTGGCTCTCACATCGAATACAACCGATGGTGGCGCCATGGTAATAGAACTGCAAAGTCGTCTCATTTTATCTGAATCAATCCTTCGTACATCAAGTTATAGAAAGCACCAGTTTGATAATCCCACTATTCCTTAGAATTGTCCTATTTGGAAAGTTGAAAAAGAGATCTGGATGATATATAAAGCAAGTGCTCACATTTGGAAGATAAACAATTCTCTCCATCAGGATGGCCTATGCAAAAATTTTGAAGGAGAACAAGTCAGTAAAAAATGTTCGTAAAAAAAAAAAAAAAAGTTGTATAAAAACTCAAGTTTGAACATTGAAATGGCTTACAAATCAACTTATTCATTTTAAGCAAAACTTAATTATTATTTCCTTTAGAGCAGGCAGCATTCCTCAGTTGAATCTTTTTTTTTGGCTATGAAGGAGAAGGGTCCTGAAATTGAGCCATGCACACTTTACCCTGTAAGTTGCATTTTACCTATAAAAACAGTTTCTTCTGTAAAAGGAAATATAATCTTGGTTGATGTAAATAAAAATAATTAAGATAATTACGTTCCAAGAGAAAAAGAATACATTAAAGCACTCTTCTTTAAATGAGCATAGCACAACTTTAATACTTGTTCTTCTATGCACTGGATTAGTTACAATTATTAATGTTTCTTTGTTTTAGTAAGTTCAAAAATGGCATTTCAACTGAAAAAGGATGCATACCCATTTTGTGATCTCATATTGAAATGCTAGAGCATGAAAAGAAGAAAGATGTTAAACTGAACCTCTGCTATGAAGACAAGACAATTCTTATGTAAGTCAGAATTATTTCTAATTAGCAAATAAGTGGTTTACTCTGATCTTTTTGAGATTGAACCTGGAAAATGCTAATTCATTTTCCTGGTAGATTATTTGAGTTTTAAGCATAGAAGAGTGAAGAATGAAGTATCAAAATTGACTTTTATTTAGAAAGAAAACATTTTAAATCCAAAAACAACTTTGGTTTATTCACATTAAAATTCATGAATGAAACGGTGCTTGAATACCTTTATTGAAGTTTGTTTAATTAATCTAGTTGATGAATTTTCTAGTTGTTCTCTTAATTAATAGTCTACAAGTTTATTATTTATGTTTTGTATACTTTCTCTAAATTGTCAATGAAAGGCCTTTTATTTGTGGGAAGAATAGTTAGTGTTTGAATAAATTTTTATTCAAAAACTTTTGTCTCTTCCGAAGTGTAAGCTGGCCTTTTAAATATAGTCTATTCCAGTTATAAAGAAGTAAATTAGAATTTTGATTGGCTGACTTTAAATATTGTACATGTTTTAAGAAAGAAAGTCAAAATTTGGATATCAGTATGTCAGTCACCATTCATCCTTCAATTATTGCATTATTGCTTTTCCTCTATTTTGCCAGCACTATTTATGAATTTCAATTGTGAATGCTGATGAAAATCTATACATCATGAGATATTGGCAGAAATTTATCCTACTGAAAACAGTGAAAGCAGAATGTTCTGCAAAAAATATGAAATATTTGTGTAAGAAGGTATAAGAAAGTTAATAGTGTATAAAAAAAAGAAGGAAAAAAAAAACAAAACAAGAAAAGCAGACTTCAATAAAAGTATTTTAATATACAAGCCTGCTCCTTAAAATCACCCTGCTTTAAACTATCCTCTGCTGAATATTTTTCAAAGTTTTATAAATTTTGTTCTGATTTCAGTTATAAGAAATTCACAAGATAAATTAGCTTCTTATGACTGTAAATGCAGAGAAAGAATTATTATTTGATTTTTGGATTGAATAATAATAAGTTCTTTTTAATCTTTTGTGGAGTATAAAATTGAATGATCTACATTGTTGAATTTTTCTTGATTAAACCTTCCAGAGAACAGTTTACAGCCATTCATTTGCGAGAGTAGATGATAATGATTCTACGCTCCAAAAACATTAAATTCACTTTCATTTATCATCCGATGATGGTTTTTAAAATGAAAAAATTTCTTTTTAGAAATATATTATTCAGTTAAGTTTTTTTAAATATTGTAAATGTTGATATCATTGAATTGAATGTTTTCTCAAAATTCATTACATAAATTAAGAAATAGTATTTAGAAAATAAAAATAGTTTAAAATGACTATATATGTGTGGAAATATTAAAATAAAAAATCAAAATTGAACTTATAATAATAAAATTTTCAGACATCAAAAAGTTCTGGGAATTGAACCGCCAACCAAAAGCTCAATGGGCTGAAGCTTTACCACTGAGCTATTTGTTCATTTAATAAGAAGAGTTAAGCAAATAACTAATGAACTCAAGAAATTGATATTTAGAGTATTTACATGAGATATACCTTTATTAATTCAATAAAAAACCTTCCTAGATGTATTATTCCTCAATTTCTACATTTAATAGAACTGATTTGAAACTTTATACTGAATTCTTTTTTTAATTATTTCAGTTTTAGCATATAAACATTTATTTTATTAGGAAATACTAATAAATATTTTATATTATTTTTAATTTTTCCTCTATAATATTCGAATTCTGATTTCTCTTTTCCAATACTGTGCTTATGACATAAATAAAAATGATTGAAGATTGAATTTTTTTTTTAATTTATTTGACACCAGGAGGTGAAATGTAAAAGAGAATCATTAGAATCCCTCTATTAATTAAGAGTTTTTATAATAACATAACATAGTAAATAGAAACATTAAAAACCTAATAAAAGATTAAAAGATTAGAATAAATATTATATAAAAATGCTATAGTAAGGCAAGTAAAACATGCTACTATTGTGTGCCTTTCGACCAGATTTTTTCCCTGTCTTTTCCAAAAGAGAGAAAGCCTATTCGTTCTAATTATGCAGGATGCACTATTATTCCTAGCGCATGT
>JAHWFO010088309.1:5085-23395 GCA_023313115.1 Rhysida immarginata | reverse complement strand
TGAGATTGTTCTGTTTACATCCAAGTGTAATTATCCCGGGCAACGCCGGGTACCTTTGCTAGTGTTTTAAATAAGCCATCACTTATGAAAAAAATTCTGTATAGCTGTATAAATGAATTTCAGATGTAAAAAATAAAAATCTTTAGATCTTCTCATGGTTAAACCATCACTTATGAAAAAAATTAAACGATTAAAAGATTTTTATTTCCCGTCAGATGACAATTTAAAGTCATTATAATTTCAAAAATAAATAAATAAATACATAAAATATTATGCAAATTTTTTTAAATAAAGTACTCCTGTGTCAAAAAAATGCTATACAGCTGAATAACATATTTCTAATGCAAAAAGTTAAAATCTTTCGACGTTTTCATGGTTTCCCATCAGATGGCAATTTAAAATTCATTATTTCATATATAAATAAATTAATAAAAAAATCAGCTATGTAAATATTTTTTAAATAAATTACTATTGTGTATAAATGTATTTAAGTTGCAAAAAATAAAAATCTTTCTTAGATTTTGTTTTTACCGCGAAATTTAACAAAATGAGTTATTGCAGCGTTCCAAAGTGCACTTCTAACGCAAAACATATTAAAAACAAGTTTTCATGGTTTTCCATCGGATTAAATAAAAAAAATTCAAGCTTTTCTCAGCTTTTCTCATCGAATTAAAATATAAAAAACACGTGGACTAAAGTCATATCAAGAAAAGGTATTTTATTACGAAAATTTAAATGAGCTACGTATAAATATTAGGGATGTAAACCTCAACCCAATATTTTATCATAGTGTATTTACTTGACTTTGACCCCTTCATTTGTTCTTTCCTCAACCCAATAAATAAAGACGTCAAATTCAAGTAAATTCATTATGATAAAATCTCTATTATATAATTGAGACTTTATGCTAGTTTTTTTTTTGAGAGACGTCTATATTATTGATAACAGCTGACTGGCCCCTGGCCGTTTTATCATGGGCGATATTAACACGGAAAACTCCGCCTATTTCTCGAAAAGTTTTGAAACTATCAAAATGAACAAGTTACATTAGTTAGCTCTGTGCTCAATGGAAGCAATATATGAAACCTATGTTTTATTTGAAGACTCACTGAATTTGAAAAAGCCTCGCAAACATCGATGTTTTTCCGTTGTTCAACATGGCTTTACAGAGATTTTATTGAGAAAAGAGGACATCTGGCGAGAGATTGGGGAAATCGCTCTCGCACGCATTTTAGCATTGAAACGGAGCAGCATGCTCAGGGCTTATTAATATCGAAGGCCTCGCACTGGAACCATGCGTTTTCAAAAGCTTGCCAAAAGATGCGGCACGAGCGTTTTAGAATGTTTTTTAAAATGTCCTTTTGAAGTTAAAACTATACAACGTAAAAGAATTCTACAACAAGGGTCGCCACCTCTCCGGTGTTGTGCTGGAGACTCCCGAATTGGACGTATTTCTCCGGACTCCACTTTCAAACAGCCATTTTCTTGTGTTGCAGCCATTACTGCGGGATTCGCAAGTCACTTTGAAGGTTTCGAGTTCAGAAAAAGCAAAATCCTTGGCCTTCCGATAACCATGGATTAAGGGAGGCCATTACAGGTCGGTTGAGAAAGTACGCCAGCCTGTGTAAAAAGACATCATGATTTTGAAAAAAGTCCATTTGCACAATAAGAATTTTTTAATTTAAAATAAAATAAAATTTCAATGAAAATGTTAATATCTCTGAAAAATTATTAATTAGATTAGATGGAGAAATTCTGTTTAACGAAGGTGGCAACCCCAACTCCGGTTTTGATCCTCTTTGTAGGTGGCAGATTACGGACTTCGAATTTTCCTTTGCGTATTGATTGTTGTTTTTAGTTTTTGTCCTTTGGTTGCTGTTTTTGAAATTTTTTTTGGCGCTGACTTTCTCCGCACTGAGTTCTACGCGAACGAAGCCGCGGGTACAACTTGTTAAATATAGAAGAATACAGGGTGATTCAAAACAAATGGTGTAAAAGTCCATTTATTCAGCTTGACAAAACATAAAACAATTGCAATTACATGAAAAGACACGTTAAATATTTTAGTCTAACCTACCTTACGAATGTTCGATCTGGAATCTTTGGTAACAGACAAATGTTTACTTCTCCTGGGATATCGACTCCACTGCTTCGGAGATGCGTTGTTTCCACTCGCTTAATTGCTGTGGCGGGAATGGGGTAGATACATTTTGTCTTCATGTACTCCTTCAAATGTCACAAGCTAAGAAATCAGGACATTATGGCGGACAGTGCAGATAAACATGAAGGACAAAGGTTGTCTGCCCTCACCTACCACAAAAACTGGACGACGTAAAACAATGCATCTCTGAAGCAGTGAATTCGATATCCCAGGACATGTTGGAATGCAGAACTGGACTACCTTCTGTCTTATCACCGTTGTGTTAGATTCTGTTGAGAATGAATAAACTAACTTTAGTTTTATACCATTCCTTTTGAATCACCCTGTATATTCAGTGATCCTGTATATTGAATCTCGAATTTATATGACAATTAAGAGCGAAATCCATGAACTCCATAAAATTTTGACTTCAGAAATCTAAAAAAAAATAAGCATAAATTATCTCACAATTAACACAAATCGTTTTCTAATATTAAAGTGATAACTTGGTGTTTTCTTAGAACTATTTTTATTCATACTACAACCCTAGCGTCAATGAACTTCAGACACCTACAGAATTTTGGATAAGTACAACGAAACTAATTGTAAACAAATAAAAATTACTTTATTGAGTGCACAGAGCTTTAGTACAACTGTGATATAGCATTTTAACATAAAAAATAAACGAGAAAATTAAATAAGCAACTTTTTGTAATGTTCCGTTTTCAACACGTTGCAATGAACTTCGTACACCGTACCGTTTATTGCACATTACCACTGAGTGGCGTCACCTTTCCGACGAATGACGCTCCGAAGTCGTTGAGGCAAGCTGGACACTAACTTCTGCGTTGTTTCTACTGGAATTTTGTCCCACTCTTCGGAAATACACGCCCGCAACTGCTGCAGTGTTCGAGGCTTCCGCTGTCTGACTTTTCGCTTTAAAATGCGCCATACATTTTCAACGGATGACAGATCTGGGCTGCAGGCAGGCCAGTCAAGAACCCTGAAACGTTGCTGTTGTAGCCAAGCCTTGGTGTTCCGAGCAGCAAGAGGCTTCGCGTTGTCCTGCTGAAAGATGCTTGGTCTTGTATTGAAAAACTTTTGGCGGGATGGATGCAGATGCTGTTGAAGAATGTTTATTTAGGCAGCAGAGTTAATAGTGCTCTCGCAAAAGTGAAGCGATCCTGTCCCGGCTGCAATCATGCAGCCCCACACCATCAGCGATGCAGGCTTCTGAACTTTCTTCTGGTAACAGTCGGGATGATTACTTTCGTGCTTGGTCCTTAGCACCTTGCGACCGTTGTTGCCATACATCACTGCAAAAGTGGACTCGTCGGACCACAGAACACTATTTCACTGAGCAAGGGTCCACTTTAGATGGGTCCTGGCCCATGCTACCCGGCGACGCTTAGCTACAATGCTCATAAATGGCTTCCTCTTTGTAGCTTATAAGTAATAGTTGCATCTTTTGATGTAACGGCGGACTGTGCTTTCGGATATGGGTATATGAAAATATTCTCGAGCCCAAACAGTCATTTCACTTATGGGAGCATGCCTGTTTTTCACAATGTAACGTCGAAATACTCGTAGGTCCCTAACATTCAATAATCGCTGCTTGCCTGGTGCAGTCCCTGGTTCTGTTTTCCCGATTTCTCTGAAACGCTTGATGATCCCTTTAACAGTAGAGAGTGGAACTGATAATTCATGGGCAATAGCTCGCTGGGATTTGTTATTCTGGAACTGCTGTAAAATTTTTTGCCTTATATACGTTCCTACTGGTTTACCACGTCCCATGGTTCAAAACAACACGAATACTGTGCTCTGTCGCGTGACGGTGCTTTTAAAGCCTGATGCAAAGCATTCTGGGCGTTTCTACAGCCTTCAGGAAAGTTCTATATGCTGGCGACCCCTTGTGTACGAAGCTCTTTGAAAACCTGTTGACAACGCAATTGTACATAAATTTGAATAAATTATTTCACACCATTAAATCGATTCTAAATCGATGTTGATATTGTTACATATACTCAGTAAATCTATTTTCATTAGCCTGCAATCCTCTGTTTGCACTTTTGACTGTGTTTTTAGCCAAATTACTTGGTGTCCGAAGTTTATTGACGCTAGGTTTGTACATAATATCCACTTACATAATATCACTAACTAAGATAATCTGCAAAACTTTACTTGATGCGTTAAAGAGCGCTACGTATAACCTCAATGAACTTTTATGATGGTCAATCGAATCCTCTAATGGAATCACCGAACCCAATTGCAAATTAGATGACCAAGATAAGAACACGGATGCTCTCGAAAACTCAGGTGCTGTTGACATCTTTCAACCTCATCACAGATTCAAGTCGAGAACGACTAGCGCAATTGCCTACTAGCATTCGCAGAGCCCGGGAAGGAGTAACAATTAGGGATTTCGAAACGCCGAATAGGTCTATATTGTATGATAAGAGAAGGATTTATTCACCATATAAAATGTTTAACTTTTGTGCTCCAACAAAGGTCAAAATTCAGTTCAAATAATCCTAATTTCTAGTGAACAACACTAAAAATAAAATAAAATATACCTCGTATATGACAAAATAAAATTTATGAAAATTTATACAGTATTCAGAAATAATTATCACACCGTTTCTTCCGCTAAGATTATCTCTCAGTGATACTTTTTAAATATTTTAATATTCATCTCCTTAACTAAGTAACGACGATTAAAGAGAAGGAATAATTTTATAAAACAGACAACACAGGTTTTGAAATCCGTAACCAATAACTTTTATACAGGGAGAATAAGGTTGTAAATATTATTCTGATACAGAATGTGTCGAAATCTTCTAAAACAAATATGCATAAAAAATCCTTATAACTATATAAACAAAAAGTATTCGGACTAACTTGGCAGAATAAGCTCCGTTTACGTGATAGCTATGACAAAATATACAGGAAGGATGACGACAGAACAACTGTTTAAAGCTTCTTGCAACCAGCATCAGCGTACGTGTTCAGCTAACAGACTTCCAAAGAGAGATTATAGGATGTCATTTTAAGGAACATTTTTGTGCTTTCTATAGCGGTCATCTTAAGGCAACCTCTATCAACTGTGTAGATGTGAAACCAGACACCAAGGGAGAAGACACAATTTCACAAAAAATTATTTTTTGTCGCTTGATTCTTTTCCCTTGGTGTTTGGTTAAATATTGTCACAATTTCTGGCACATTGCGAAAGTTAAGGTGTAGACGTGGTTATGAAATGAAAACGCGAAAATGTGGCCTCCAAAACCGATAGAAAAGGGCCGAAGAGCTCTGAAACCCGTCAGTATGTCATCCCGTCATTCTTCTGTTGAAACCATTGCCAAAAACTTTCAGGAGGCTAAGTCCCACGTCGAGCACCTACCTCCGAAACTAACGGACGTACATGCGCCAAAATTGGAACGATTAACGGGCTGCGTGCTCCCAGGAAACCGTCCGAGTTGCGTGCAGATAGGTGGCATAGGAGCCGAGTTGCCAACAAAAGTTAACGTTTGTAGCAATCATATGGAGCTTACGAACAGCTGCATATAAACAAATGAGAACTGAGAAAATGCAAAACAACATCTAGTTTGGAAAAAATGAAAATGTATTTTATGGAGCACTAAATCTCATTTTCAGTTATTCCGATCAGATGGTTGCTCTAAGGAGTGTCGTCAAGGTGGTAGTATTATTTGTGTAGCTGTATTTGGCATCGGAACATTGGTTTTAGTGGATGGTACCATGCAATGGATTCTTTTCCATTACTAAGGAGAGAATCTATACACCTATCAGCATGATAAAGAACCATATCTTATTGCTAAGTCTGGGGTTGACAACTTGCCCTGCATAGTTCCTAGACGTAAATCCCATAGAAACCCATTGGGGTAAACTGGAACGTCAGTTACGAGATTTATTTACACTCCCCGCTTAATAGGACACATACCATCATCACGTTGTCAGAAATTATAATTATTATAATTGATTAACATTGAGATTATACACAAAAGAGTACAGAGTGGGAGTGCAGCCAAAGGTGGGCCGTATTGAAGTGCTTGTAAAATAAACATATTGTCAACATCTCTTGTGTCCAGAAACTTTTTCCTACATAGGTTAAGTAAATGTAAAGTGTTATGACGGATCCGTGTACAAATTTACATTCTGCAATGTTTGTCGAAATTAAAATACTAAAGTCTTTTACAAAACTGACCTTGTTTTTATCACTAAGATGTATGATGTTTTAATCATAAAAAGCATATATACACCACTTACGATCTGAAAAAATCTGCCATTTGTATCTGTCATGTATTTATTAACGTCCTCTTTAACTGCTTTCTTAGTAATTTCTTTCTTTTAAGGAAAAATTGGTCTAATAAATTAAATAAAATTGACTACTTCTAGAGTTATTTATTCATCATATACTGTTAAGTGATATGGGTAACTTCAATTTTATTTCTCTCTCGTTTGGATACGAACAAAGGTACGCTGCTATCTTTATGATAAATAGCCTCAATTAACCTCCAATAAAATTCAGTTCTTTATAAGAGAGAAGATAAACAAATGATATTTTTTCCTTCTTTCTTGATAAAGTTTCTCTCAGGATAAATTTCTTCCCTGACCTCGTAAGCACAGCTTCAGCGTTTAACTTCACGAATTAATCCGATCTGAACTTATTGCTTGCATTACGTGAGCAATCTCTGGTCTTAGGGATTACGACAAAGGGCTGATTTACATCCTCTTTGTCTGACAGGAGGGTTTATCTTTTACTTCATTGATGAGGTTTAGTTCAACGTATGAGAACAAGTAGAAGCACAGTCTATAATATTTCATATGGAGAAACCTTTTGAACATTTTCAGTTTTGACTCATTAATTAGTACGTGTGTCACGAATAAATATCAGTGGAAGCAGTAAAGTGTAATGATAAGCATGGAGGACAAATTAGAAAGGAGCCAATTCTTTAATAAAATAAAATTATTAAGTACATAAATCGACTGTAGAAAAAAGTCTTGTAAATTAGAAATACTGACTAATTAAATTAGGATATTAAACAATTAATTATCTTCTTACAAAATGATATAAAGTCTGTCTCAAAAGTATAGAGACTTTGCAAAAACTGTTATATTAGCACATCAGTAAATTTTTTGACCATACAAAATAAAACACTATTTATTCACACTGTGAACATGATTATTACATATTTTCAAAAACAAATAGCTTTTCGTTTTTTTACAAAAAAATATTTTGAAATAATCAGTACCAAAAAAGTGTCTCAAAAGTATAGAGACTCACCTAATTAAACAACAATGTTCAAGCCATGTTCAAATAAAGTTACCATTGGACTTAATTACTTGAAACACTCTATCTTTCATTGATGAGATCAAGTTTTGAAGAAGACTTGGATCCAAATTAAACCAAACCATTTCGATTTCACTTTTCAATTCTGCAATGGAAGAGTACTGTCTACCGTTTGCATAAATTTTGTGTGTCATCACTGCCCAAAGGTTCTCAATAGGATTCAAATCCGGACTTTTGGCTGGCTACTTCATCACATTGATACCCTGTGCTTCAAACCACTGGTTTGTGGACTGCGATTTGTGTATACTAGCATTGTCCTGCTGAAAAATGCCATTGTTCCCAACCAAAAAAGACATGAAAGGTACCAAGTGGTTTTCTAGGGTTTCTTGGTACTTTAAGGAGTTTTGTCTCCCAGTCAAAAATGCCAAACTGGTAGTCCCATTGAAGGAGAATCCACCCCACACCATCACACTTCCACCGCCTTGCTGGTTGCTATAAAAGGATTCTGGTTCCTTCCTCAAATCATGCCAGTAAAATGCATTTCCATCGGGACCATCCAGGTTCCACCTCTTTTCATCAGAAAAAATTACAGAAAGCCACTCATCTGTCCACGACATACGCTCCCGAGCCCATTCCAATCGAACTCTCTTGTGCTCCTTGGTTAGACGTGGTTTTGTCTTCTTCCTGGTGTAAGCAAGTACAGGATTTGCCTTAATACTTCTGTGTACAGTGTCTTTGGATATTTGTCCACCCAATTCACGTGGTATTTTCCGTAAGGAATTTGTACCAGTAGCAGCAAGCCGAAAAATCTGGCGCACATCTCGTTCAGTAGTGCTTGTTGGCCATCCTGTTCTCTTCTTAGCTTCACATATCCGTTTCTCTGCAATGATTTTGTGTACAACAGGCTTGGATCTTCCAATTTCAGCAGAAATTTCTCTAACTGTCTTGCCATTTGCTGTCAACCTCCAGATTTCACTTACATTGTATTTCATCTTTAGAAATGTCTTTTCCACCATTGTCACTCTTTATTGCGCAGAAATTAAATACAAATTATAACTTACTTTATAATTTGGACTATTCCAAAGGGTCAATTTTATTTAAAACAGGTTATGACCATTCAGTTTGGAGGTGAGTCTCTATACTTTTGAGACACTTTTTTGTACTGATTATTTCAAAATATTTTGTAAAAAAACGAAAAGCTATTTATTTTTGAAAATATGTAATAATCATGTTCACAGTGTGAATAAATAGTGTTTTATTTGGTATGGTCAAAACATTTACTGATGTGGTAATGTGACAGTTTTTGCAAAGTCTCTATACTTTTGAGACAGACTTTAATTAAGATTCAATCTAAGAATCCATCTTCTCTTAAGCAAATACTAACATTAAGTATTTTAAAAGAGTTAACTTGAGAAATCAAATATGGAATTGACAAACGAACTTTATGAAAACAGAAATTATATAAAGTTAATTTTCTGCTTTATAGCTGAAAGAGAGAGAAAAGAAACTAGCTTGTTTCGTTACAAGAATTCTTTTAGCATTCGTCGCATTCGGTGAGTAGAACAGTCCAATCTTCTTCGCTGAGATGGAGGTCATAAATCTAGGAACTGGCGAATCCAGGAGAACTCCACATGGAAAGAAGATTAAAAAACCAATTAGAAAATGATGATAAAGCTTCCAAGCAATAACGCAATTACCCTGGAAGGAAAACGTGTGAAGAACAGAGTCTATTAATATGTTCTAAGAGAGCTTAACTCTATCATCCAACTTAATAATAATTTTCTCATCTTAGAAGAAGTTATATAATCTTGTAGAAAGCTTAATTATGCTAATAAAGTAAATGTATAAAAAAATAGCTCCTCTTCAAAAATTATTTGGCACATAAAATAATAAGACTAGTACATTTTCTCTCGCAGGTATGTATAGCGCAGAATAGAAGCTGATGATGAGTACCGTTGAATTTCATTAATCCAACACCATCGAATAACATGCTATCAAATCCTTTGGGAAATAGCCAATAATTCGAATTGGTTGCAAGAGAGAAAATTTCTGTTTTACTGTCACTTCTTTAACGTGTTAACCAAGCAGCTGGAGAGGGTGAAGGAAGAACGTAGTCTAACGCACTTAACTTGTTAATGGTTACAATTTCCGAAGCATGTGTTAGTCCGTCAATTTGCGAACTTGTAATATTCGTCGTAATAACCTCCAATTTAGGTTTCACACATGCGGGATAATAAACGTTACTAATCTCTGTACTTATTTCCTTGTATTCTACGAGTCTCTCGCTGCATCCTTTTTCTTCGGGCCGCTGTCTAATTGACATCGCCCTCTCCTTCCTTTCCAAGTCGGGCTTCCAAGCTCGCTCCTCCCCTCTCGATCTCTTCTTCCTATGATTGTGGACTCTCTTTAATTCCTCTCTCTTCTAACACTTCCGCTTTTTGCCTTTTTATTTCTTTTTTCCGGGATCCCTCTGGTGTAACTCTGTAGAAGCGTGTATTGTAAAATATCCTCGATTTAAAATAATTCGGGAATAACGCTCGTGACAACGTGTAAGTAAACTGATTTCGTTCATGATCAAGTGTATATATTTTCTGTTAATTATATAGAGAAGCTGCACTAACGCGTAAAAATAGCGCCAGCCTCAATAGGACCAGATGATTCACACAATCAGATTGAATCCCACTAACCAACTAAATATAAAATGGCAAAACATTAAAGAAATTGATGACCTTTTCATGATTACACAATCACCATTTAAAGAAATACAAAAATTCTAAAACAAATATTTTACACATATTTCAGGTTGCCTCCATTCCTTAGGCCTCAAATTTTAGATCATGGATTCGTACTCGCATGGAGGGTATGGGTATGTATTTGTCCAAATATACTGAACATCTCATTCCATATATACTGAAGACCCCACTTTGAATCAGTGGCTCGTTTCATGGTATATATAATGATCACATGGATGGCAAATGAAACATAGACTGCGCGCTGTCCTACCCGATATTTGACACAGTAGATGGCAGCAATGTGTATGCTGATACTGTGCGCAACAAAAGTCGCATACAAAAGTGATACCACGCTTCCTTGTGGCATGGTCTTTTAATGGGAACCATGGTTGCGGTAAAGGATACCGCTTTTCACCTCCATTCGCTTTGCACCTTATTTCGAACGAGAAATAATTGTGGGTGCTCAAAGGGCTGAATTAAACGGTTCCCTTTTACGATTAAGCCTATACACGTACAACAATGTCTACAGTACTCAGCGAATTGACGAAAAAGGAGTCTGAAACCACGGAGTTGACGAAAAAGGCTGGTTGATGGGAATATCACAGAAGGCTTTTCATAATTTTAACAGCCAAACAACGGGAAAGCAAATAATAGTATTTCAGTGATGGTGCAGAGAGGAATACTTCAAAACGCTCTCAAACGCTGTTTGTCCCGCGCCTGACAAGGCCCTCTTTAAATCACATCGACTATACCCTGTCTCAGCTTTAGTTGAGAGTGACGTCACAAGTGAAGCGGTTACAGTTTGTCCGTATGAAGAAATAGTTCGAATGATTTTTCTGTATAAAAAGTTCGAAATTCTTTCTGCAATCATATTTCATCTTTCTCTCCTCGATATAATAAATAATCGGCGGATAGCAAATCCATTTGACGAAATTTAGAAAAAAAATTTAAATAAAATGAAGTCGCTGTGTATAGTCCATCCAACAAGAGAAAAACAGGGTGTGTCACAGGAAGTTTCAGATTAGCCAATCATAGAAATGGGGCCTCATGCGCTTAATCACTTCTGTCTCTTGTCTCATTGAAGAAGCGCTTTATAATATTACAGCAGAAGCTTTAATATTATTCAATTGCTTTGCTTTAATTATAATTAAAAATGTTGTACCCTTCATAAAATTATCTTTTAACTCAATTTTATATATATCGTTGTTCGAGATTCCCTGGGCCTTTTCTTTCCAGGAGTCGAAAAGCGAGGAGAGGGGGTGGTAGCTTCGCATGACGACGCTTCGTTTCCTTCTTGAACAATTGTTCGAACGCAAGAAAAAGAAACTTGCGTTGCCTTGGAAGTTTCTTCTATCAAGGCAGATGAGCTTTTAAAACACTATTTTCCTTTAAAGTAGCAAAATACGTTCCACACAAATCTCCCTAGCCTGGCTGGGAATAGTTTTTCCTTGTTTGGCTGAAGAGTTGTTGCACGGGCGTCGCCATTACAAATTGACTTGTGCAGCCGCTGAAGAAGAGATCCCACAAAGCATTGCGGATGAGTGAGTAGTCGATATCAGACCGGAAACACACCCTGTTTTTCTCTTGTTGGACGAAGTATAGTCGAGATAATTTGACTGTAAAATGGCGGCGTCTTGTTCCTACTTGAAGAACGTGACAGTTGTGTCAGAAATGAAAGATGATCGAGTTTCCACGAAGAGGATTTAGATATTTTAAAGAGTAATTAAAAAAATTATATCTGACAGACACCATTCGACTATTTCACTTTCGATTATAAGACGGTCTAACGTAGCATAGTCTAAGAATAACTTATTCTTAGATTATGGTACTAGTCTAACGGCGGAAAGATACTATATCCGGTAAGCGACGTCATTCCGTGACGTCACTCTCAACTGAAGCTGAGACAAGGTATAGGTCGAACTTCAATCAACAAGGCAAGACCCCTTAAGGTTACTGTTACAGCGAAAAAAACCTCGCTGTAACAAAACACGTATCTTTTGGTCAAAGGAAAAGTGCCGTTCCGGAAATTCCTGGTTAAATGGTCAGGATACTCAAAGCCAACTTGGGAACCGGAAGCGAATCTGCGAAGATGTTTGTAGAGAAGCGCAAACGACCCCAACCTGGATCGTCGCAGCTATCAACACGTTATCTGGCAGTAGTTCGTCGCAGGATCACCCCGGTTCTCTGCGATCGCCAGGCGGGAGCGTGTTACAGCGAAAAAAACCTCGCTGTAACAAAACACGTATCTTTTGGAGGAGCGAAGTTCCCGAGAGTCAGCGCGGCGAGAGAAGAGCGGGAGATTCGATTGTCAGCACGAGGGTAAGCGACAGGAGACGAGAGCGGAATAAGACAGACGAGATTGCGAAGTCGTCAGCGATAGATGGAAGGAGTTCGATGAGCAGTGAGCAACGGAGACAGGAGCAACTCAGCAAGAAGAAAATTATACTTCGTCCAACAAGAGAAAAACAGGGTGTGTTTCCGGTCTGATATCGACTACTCACTCATCCGCAATGCTTTGTGGGATCTCTCCTTCAGCGGCTGCACAAGTCAATTTGTAATGGCGACGCCCGTGCAACAACTCTTCAGCCAAACAAGGAAAAACTATTCCCAGCCAGGCTAGGGAGATTTGTGTGGAACGTATTTTGCTACTTTAAAGGAAAATAGTGTTTTAAAAGCTCATCTGCTTTGATAGAAGAAACTTCCAAGGCAACGCAAGTTTCTTTTTCTTGCGTTCGAACAATTGTTCAAGAAGGAAACGAAGCGTCTTCATGCGAAGCTACCACCCCGCTCTCCTCGCTTTTCGACTCCTGGAAAGAAAAGGCCCAGGGAATCTCGAACAACGATATATATAAAATTGAGTTAAAAGATAATTTTATGAAGGGTACAACATTTTTAATTATAATGAAAGCAAAGCAATTGAATAATATTAAAGCTTCTGCTGTAATATTATAAAGCGCTTCTTCAATGAGACATGAGACAGAAGTGATTAAGCGCATGAGGCCCCCTTTCTCTGATTGGCTAATCTGAAACTTCCTGTGACACACCCTGTTTGCCAAGCGTGGAGGCATTAATATTCCTCAGCGAGGGAGAGATTTGCTGAAGAATGAAGGCTCTTTGTCGGCTTCTCGTCGAGGAAAGCAAAGAGTTCCCGCGACGGAGTTGAGCTCGTCCAGCAGTGGAAAATTCCAGTCGCCGTTCAAAGCAGCGAGTTACGGCCGAATTCCCGTAATCAAATTTTCACCGGTCAACCTTTAGAGTATCACCCGTTTCGATGTAGAAATGTGGCATGAGAACCGTCAGCAAGAGGAAAATAAAGGCTCGTTCGCACTATCCAAAAGAAACTAGTT
Organism: Rhysida immarginata; assembly: GCA_023313115.1. Lineage (NCBI taxonomy): Eukaryota > Metazoa > Arthropoda > Chilopoda > Scolopendromorpha > Scolopendridae > Rhysida > Rhysida immarginata. The sequence goes on along the minus strand of JAHWFO010088309.1, from coordinate 9,871 downwards.
CTATCAGAGGTACTAGCTTTATCAGTGAAGTGCGAACAAAACTGGGTGTAAGAATAACTAGTTCTTTCGGCTCTGGAACTGGGGTTTCCAACCCCAGTTTCTCAAACTGGATCTGGGGCTGGAGAGTGCTTGTTCATGCAAAGACTTCTGGGTAGTTTTCCCATAAGTCTTCACGAATAGCGATACGATCACGGATTAAAAATACACAATGGCTACCGAACAACAGTGTTCTCAATCTCAAACAAATCAAGAAAAGTGGAAAGATGGCGAAACTAAATTTGGAAAACAAAAAGCGCCATCTTTAAATAACGATGAAGAAGCATTAATCATTCCAGGGCACGCTCTATTTGTTGTGTCTAGAACTGGATTTCCACCTATAAACAGGATTTCCAGTGCGAACAGGAGGATGATAAAACTAGTATTCAATTAGAACTGGTTCACCTGGAACCAGAAAAGAAACTAGTTCTATTTGTAACTAGTTTCGTAGGTGCGAACGTAGTCTTAGTGTATTGTGTGCTGGGAGCGAGTTCGTTATCTCGGCGTATTTCCCTACGGTTTGACGGCGTTCTTCTACGACCAAGTCGGCCGGGTTGTGTCTCGTCCGTGATTATTGCAGCGTTGTATTTCGACAGGAGTGAAGTGTAAAGTGTGAGTATTGAATTATTATTTTATTCCGTTATCTTTTCTTTTAAAAGAGTGCTTTCGAGTGCTGTGCTATTTTGAAAGTTAGGCTTAGTTCACGTAATTCGTTAAGCCTCAAATTCTTGTGCGTGCCAGCATTTTCGCCAGTTTACTTACGCTAAAATATTGACGGAGTGCAATTTACAGTGTTTCGCCCATATTTAATTATCGTATCACAGTGTTAACGGATAATACTGGTTTTAAGCGAAGGAGTGTGTTTCGTTTGTACTACGAGTGCGTATTAAGCTTTGTAATTGTAAATTCTATTTTCTCCTTTCGCAGGCTCTTGTCGTTATCAAGTATATTTTATTGACCACTAATTTTGGGTGTGGTTTAAGTCTGTGTTTAGTCTATAGGACTTTAGCTAAAATTCCGGACGTTAATTCACAATTACGGGACTTTGGATAGCAGTTTTGCTGTTTACTGTGTGGACTATTGGAACTGTATACAAATCTGTACAAAACGCTTAATCTTTAATACTGTAATTTATCTGATAGCCCTAAGTATTTGTATTACACTGTGCATATAGCATTTTATCAATTACCTAGTATACTATTTTCGGTTGATTACTGTATGTCTATTTGATATTTAGGATAGGCTTAAGAGTTGCCTATAGGAACAATTCACTGGGAACAATGATTTTGGTGCCTAACAATTTTGACTTATTCCTAAGTATATGTGGGTCACTGATTCCAAAAATGCGTTCAGTTTTGCCCCATCAGCTCTAGTTTTTTTAGCTTATTCACATTATATGTCAAACTAACCATACCTCCTGGCCCGCATATACAACTGCATACAATTATAATTAAAAACAGAAAACATTTGCATATATCAAGCACTTTCTTTTTTATTTAGCAATCGTATCAATGTAATCATCTTTATTTATTCATAAGTCGCATTTGATTTATTAAGTTTCTTCCATTAGGTCACTGAATCCTCGTTTCTGTGATTTCCTCCGATGCACTGATCTTGGACATTCACGCTGGATGCTCCAACAGTAGTCCGCCATCATATATATATCCGATCGTCCACGATACCGTTCTTCCATTGAACTTATTTCCTGGTGAAAACGTTCACCCTGTTCCTCGCTAACATCACCAAGACAATGTGGAAATCGGTCCAAATGACTGTGCAGATAGTGTAATTTTATGCTCATGTTACAACCAAGTGCACAAAAAGTAGTGAGCATATTCTCCACTAGTTCTTCATAATTAGTTCTTCTCTAAGAGGCCACTGTCTTCTTACCCGATGTTGATTTTTTAGCTCTAGAGTCCCATAGACATGTAAAGCTTGGGTATTTGGTGAACCCACCTTGTTGTCCTAGAAGAAAATTCACCATCTTGAGATCGACACAGATAGCCCATTGATGGTTGCGATATGAGATCTTCTCGAGAACTGTGGCTATTGTAGCTTGATTTTCACGCATAGCAACTGAGTGACCAATTGGAATTCACTTGTATTTGTTCCCATTATGCAAAAGAACACATTTTAGGCTGCGTTTGGAGCTATCTATAAATAACCGCCATTCACTTGGTGTGTATTTTCTTATACCTAGTTTGATTAACAGACCTTCAACATTGGTGCAAAAAACAAATTGGCTTTCTTCTGTGAAGAATGGCAGGAAGCACGTTTCCCTTTTGCGATAGAATGTGACTTTTGCTCCTGGTAACAGACAGCGTTTCTCTGCCAGCCTGGAAGCTAACAATTCCGACGACTTCTTTGGAAGACTTAGATCTCTAATGAGGTCGTTCAATTCCAATTGATTAAAGCCGTTTGCAACTGATGAAGATCCTTCAAAATATGCACTGTCAATTTGCTCAGCATAGATTTCGACTGATTCGTCCTCTTCCTCTGATAACTCTGGAAAACTGGTAAATATAGGAACAGGTATCTCCTCTGAATGTGGAACGGGGCGTCTTGCGGAGGGTATATCGGGATATATCCACCTTTTCCGGTTTTTGCAATTGATGCCCTTTACATTCACTGAACAAAAGTAACAGTCATCACTGTGGTTTATTTGTTCTCGCTATATCATTGGTATCCCAAATTTCAAGCACTTCCGTTTCCCATTTGTCCACTGTCGCAAATGCTCTGTGCACGTTTTACGTACAATATGAGGTGCCCATGCCTTATCTTGGTCTCCCAGTTTTACCTTGAAATATGCCAAATAAGCTTGTTTTATAACGTCAGTTATGGGTTTTATTTGTTGAATGAATGTGTACTCCCCATAGACGAAACAAAATACAAACATTTTCTTTTTGACGAAGCCATGTTGCACTGAGTTATAACAAGTAGTAACCATGACTACGGATTTTGAGGATAGCGCTATTGTGGCATTCATGTGAAACTAGGGCATAAGGCAGTGCACCGAGTGTGTCAAATAGATGCGACACTGATGACGGTTTGCAAATGGCGTGAACAGGCCTTGTGTGTATAGGGAGCTATGACTATACATATGCAGAAACAATAGATCTTGGATGTATTATGCATACAATCAATAGTATGTAACCACATATCGATGCAAAACTTATGATACTGATGGTTATAGCTCAGAATTCGGATTTCTTCGCCTTCAGCGAAATGCTCCAAACAGATTTCACACGTCTCGTCTTTATTCCCGTCTTGGAAGTAATAAACGATGGTGTTCTTGAACTTATCCGGAGTATTTGGAGGATCCGGAGGAACAACAAACCCGGGCCGGGATGGAAGAAACTTAATCAATATTATGTATTATGCAAACAATCAATTTACAAATGGTGGGATACAAACAAAGTAGCAATAAGAGCAAATTATAATGATTTCAACAATTCTCATAAACTAGAGCTGCTAGAACAAAATGAATGGCATTTTCGGAATCAGCAACCTCAAAATACCCAGAGTTAATTCAAAAATTTCAGGCACCACGAAAAAAATTTTTTTTGTTCCCCAGTGTTATTTGTAAAGCTTATTCAGAGTTTATCAATACAAGTATACTATTGTTTAATGTTTTATGCATATTTATTGGATATTTAAAGGTAAACTCCACGGAAAAAATCGACTTTATTTTTTTTGTATCATAACATTAATCCAGGTTAATAGAGTATTTATCATTCAAAATTTTTCGATTTTTCCTAATATTTTATTAAGAAAAATGCCTCGGAAAATTGAAAATTTGCGTGGGATCTTCCATTCCGTCTCCACAGAACACGGCGGAACAAGCTGTCATTTCCTGCTGCGAGAACCTCGGGGAATTTCGTCGCCGAGATTCTAGTCGCTTAGAACGATTCTACATATCGTAGAGATTTTGCTAACCTGTTTTATGTCGGAATGCCTTCAATTTGTTCTCTCTTTGGATGTGGAAATAGACAGTCAGATAGAAATTTCACGTTTCATAGATTTCCACAATCAGAATCGATTAAAAAACAGTGGATTAGTAGTTTTTGACAGCGAGGGAACTGGTATCCAACTCCAAGCAGCATCGTTTGCTCATTTCGAAGCGTCTTGCTTTGTCTACGCATCCGCCGTTGTAAATCCAGTATCAATTCAAACAAGAAATTCGCTGAAACTAGATCACATATAAGGTGGAACTAGATGCTCTTCCAACTCTAAACGGGCCTGGCGTTCTTCAAGAACAACGACCGCAATAGCACTTGTTAAACGCCGAAGGAATGAGGAAGCACGCCTATCTACTGTGTAGGGCACATGCCGCCGTAATGGGCACACGCCACCGTAATGTGCACACGCCGACGCGGCAAGCAGAAGATCCCGTTCTATTTAATTCTGCTAACAGCCATCGGTTTAATACATAGGGCTGTATGTATATCGCAGAAGTTTCCGTAGCATTTAATTCTGCTAACAGCCCTTGCACATCGCTTTCACTGTCGGTCTGGTTTTCATATTCGTAGTCCATTGTAGGCCTAATCCACTACGATGCTCTGACCAGGGAAGCGGGAGAACTGATAGCAGTGCCTGCACTGCACTGATAGCGGCGTCTGGGATAGCGTCCAATGTATGACGTCACGATATCGAAACTCCTTCGCACCTCTCGGCAACTTCTGATGTCACAGATCCCGAAACGTGGCGTCAGTGTCGATCGGGGGGGGGGGGGGGAGGGGAAAAAATGAAA
>JAHWFO010088305.1:0-16444 GCA_023313115.1 Rhysida immarginata | reverse complement strand
GCATGTTATATAAGAAACTACTTGGAATGAGGTGTCATGAATGAATACAACGTAAAATTAATGATAGTCCACATTGGTTTTAAGGAACCTGGTTTAGTGAAACCATTATGGTTCATTGGAACTTTAAATGCTAAGAATGGCGTGTAATATATTAAACGACCTGGGATGAGGAGTCATGAATGAATATAACGTCAAATTAATAATAGTCCAAATTGGTTTCGTGGAACATAGTATAGTGGAACCATAATGGTTCATTGGAATTTTCAATGCTATAATATTATATGTAATATATCAAACAACTTGGAATGAGGTGTCATGAATGAATATAACGTAAAATTAATGATAGTTCAAATTGGTTTCAAGGAACCTGGTTTAGTGGACGCTTTGTGGTTCATTGGAACTTTCAGTGCTAAAATATGGCATTAAAATATCAGATAATTTGGAGTGAGGTGTCATGCTTGAAAATAACGTAAAATTAATGATAATCAGAATTGGTTTCAAGGAACCTGGATTTTTGGAACCATTATGGTTCATTTGAACTTTCAATACTAAAATGTGGCATGTACAATATCAAACGACTTGGAATGATGTGTGATGATTGAACATAACGTAAAATTAATAATAGTCCAAATTGGTATTAAAGAACCTTATTTAGAGGAACCTTCATTGTTTATTAGAACTTTCAATTGTGCCACCCACGCACGGGGGCGAGACCTTAATTGGGCCTCGAGGCAAATCTAAATCCTCGTACGTGTCGGCACGGGAGGGTTGACTTGTTTGGGGTCAAAAAAATATATTCTGTGTGTCTCAGGTGAAAAATAACTTTTAATTACTTAGATAATTAATTGGAAACATATTCAAAAGCATATTATTATTATTATTATTATTATTATTATTATTATTATTATTATTAAACAATAAATAATTCACAACAACAATGGGGCCCCTAACAAAATGACTGACAACAAATAATTAAACTCTCAATAGCATGAAACTATCTATTAACAACACAACTAAATATTTAAATATCCTCATAGAACACATTAATCATCAAACGGATTGCAAACATAAGTGTCCCGCTGTCGTTCATTGCATATGGCTCAGGTGTACCAGTCATTCACTCTGTCTGAATTAAATTATGAGTCCCCAATTTAGTCGACGCGAGCAAGCGTCGTGTATCCCTTTTATCAATAAGGGAGGGATACGATAACCCTGAAATTCTTCAAAACTGTACAACTCTCTTGGACTCTTGTACCCTCTATTATCAATAATGGGGTGGATGACTATTTCGCGCACCCGCTATAGCCCAGTTCTCTGATTATAAACAGCGCTGCTTGGAATCACTTATATAAGCTCAGCGTTATCTTTAATACGGAGCTTATCTAGCATTAAATACTTAGATCACACTCTAGTTTAATTTAAAGTACTTAGGCCACAATCTATTTTATGTTCTACACAATCAATTGTTACATCGCTCACTAAGAAGTAGTGGGTTTTGAAAAGCATTTCTTAAAAGAGCGTCCAAAAAAACAAGTTTTTTTTATTCTCGCTCAAACGTGCTATAGTCACTCATAGCGAAAATTATCGCTAATTAGAGTACTAATTCTTTTGTCGAGTATTGTACTTGACTTGTAACTGTTTATTACTCACGACTAAAAAAAAAGTACCCGTTGAACATTACAAACAATAAACGATCTCACCAGTTTTGAAGGCAGGATGTTTTCTTAACTTCGCTGAATCCAGACAACAAAAGAGCATCTACGTTGATTCGGTCCGCCATTCGAATCATACGATCTCTTTTCAACTTTGCAGATAATAAACTACTTCAAACGGCATGTACGGATGTTTTACCACAAATACAAACGATCAATACACTCTCAATGAACCTATAATTTATTAATGGGCTTGATGACATCGTGGTTAGCTTAAGCGCCATCCGTGGAACATACTGCTACCTGCGCTTCCTTCCAACCGCTCACCTCAGCGATCTTACACACACGTTCTTCGCTTACCATTGCTTTTTTTGGAAGAACATAAGCTTAACAATAACAAAGCACACTTTTTAAACGTCACAGTTTTCGAAGAATTTCTCTCCGCTACAACAAAGCCCAGCCTCTCTTGCTGAGACATTGTTGCAGCGGAGGGTAATTAAAATCTACTCACAACAATTACGAAAACTAAAACCAATAATTCTCACTATAAAATACACTAAGCACCACATACACACTCTTAAATCGGCTACACACAACCACAAATAAAAAACAAACGAACTGACCAATCGTGAACAAAATCTATAGAGCGCACACACACACACACGGTAGCACCTCTCCCACCAAACACAACCTCACACTGACTCACAGTCACACAATAATAAAATCTGGCATGTAATAAATCAAACAACTTGGAATGAGGTGTAATAACTGAATATGACGTAAAAATTAATAATAGTCCAAACTGGTTATAAAGAACCTTGTTTAGTGGAATTTTTGTGTTTCATTGGAACTTTTAATGATAAAATATGGCATGTAATATATCAAACGACTTGGAAAGCGGCGTCATGAATGCATATAACGTAAATATGACGATAGTCCAAATTGGTTTCAAGTTATCTGGTTCAGTGGCATCCTTATGTTTCATTGGAATGAAGTGTTACGAATGAATACAACGGAAAATAATTAATAGTCCAAATTGGTTTTATGCAACCTGGATTGGTGGAACTATTTTGGTTCATTGAAACATTCAATGCTAAAAATGGCATATAATATATATAACGACTTGGAATGAGGTGTCATGAATGAATATAACGTCAAATTAATGATAGTCCAAATTGGTTTCAGGGAACGTGGTTTAGTGTAACCATTATGGTCCATTGGAACTTTCAAAGGTAAAACATGGCATGTAAAATATCAAACGACTTGGAATGAGGTTTCATGAATGAATATAACGTAAAATTAATGATAGCACACATGGGTTTCAAGGAACCTGGTTTAATGGAACCATTATGGTTCATTGACACTTTCAATGGAAAAATATGGCTTGTAATATATCAAACGAGTTGGAATGATGTGTCATGAACGTATATAACGTAAATATAATGAGAGTCCAAATTGGTTTCAAGGAATCTGGTTCTGTGGTACCATTATGGTTGATTGGAACTTTCAGTGCTAAAAGGTCGCATATTATAGAAGAAAAGACTTGGAATGAGGTGTCATGAATGAATATCACGTAAAATTAATTATAATCCAAATTTTTTTAAAGATCCTTTTTTAATGGAACCTTTGTGGTTCATTAGAACATTCAATGCTAAAATATTGTATATAATATTTCAAACGACTTAGAATGAGGAGTCATGAATGAATATAACGTAAAATTAATGATAGTCCACATTAGTTTCAAGGAATCTAGTATAGTGGAACCGTTATGGTTCATTAGAACTTTCCGTGCTAGATATGACATGTAATATATTAAATAACTTGGAGTGAGATGTCGTGATTGAACATAAGGTAAAATTAATAATATTCCAAGTCGGTTTCAAAGCACCATGTTTAGTGCAATCTTTATGGTTCATTGGAACTTTCAATGCTAAAAATGGCATGTAAAATATCAAACGACTTGGAATGAGGTATCATAATTGAACATAACGTAAAATTAATAATAGTCCGAATTGGTATCAAAGAACCTTGTTTTGAGGAACCTTTGTGGTTTATTAGAACGTTCAATAATAATATCTGGCATGTAATATATCAAACGACTTGAAATGAGGTGTAATGAATGAATATGACGTAAAAACATTCATAGTCCAAATTGGTTTCAAGCAACCTGTTTTAGTGGAATTATTATGATTCATTGGAATTTTCAATGGTAAAATATTATATGTAATAAATCAAACGACTTGGGATGAGGTGTCATGAATGAATATAACGTAAAATTAATGATAGTTCAAATTGGTTTCAAGGATCCTGGTTTAGTGGACGCTTTGTGGTTCATTGGAACTTTCAGTGCTAAAATATGGCATTAAAATATCAAATACTTTCGAGTGAGGTGTCATGCTTGAAGATAACGTAAAATTAATGATAATCAAAATTGGTTTCTAAGAACCTGAATTTTTGGAACCATTATGGTTCATTTGAACTTTCAATACTAAAATGTGGCATGTACAATATCAAACGACTTGGAATGACGTGTCATGAATGAATATGACGTAAAATTAATGATAGTCCACATTAGTTTCAAGGAACCTAGTATAGTGGAACCATGATGGTTCTTTAGAACCTTCAGTGCTAGAATATGGCATGTAATATATTCAATAACTTGGAGTGAGGTGTCATGATTGAATATAACCTAAAAATAATAATAGTCCAAATTGGTTTCACAGCACCATGTTTAGTGGAATCTTTGTGGTTCATTGGAACTCTCAATGCTAAAAAATGGCATGTAAAATATCAAACGACTTGGAATGAGGTGTCATGAATTTAGATAACGTAAAATTAATGATAGTTCAAATTGGTTTCAAGGAAACTGGTTTTTTGGAACCATTATGGTTGATTGGAACTTTCAGTTCTAAAAGGTCGCATGTTATATAAGAAACGACTTGGAATGAGGCGTCATGAATGAATATGACGTAAAATTAATAATAGTCCAAATTAGTATCAAAGAACCTTGTTTAGAGGAACCTTTGTGGTTCATTAGAACTTTCAGTGCTACAATATGGCATGTAATATATGAAATAACTTGGAGTGAGGTGTTTTGATTGAATATAACGTAATATTAATAATAGTCCAAATTGGTTTCTAAGCACCATGTTTAGTGGAATTTTTGTGGTTCATTGGAACTTTCAAGCTAAAATATGGCATGTAATATATTATACGACTTGGAATGATGTGTCACAAATAAATATAACGTAAAATTAATTATAGTCCAAATTGGTTATACCGGGCTTTGCAAAAGTTCTGTTACACTCGTGACGACCCTCAAAGAAATTTTCACGACGATGTTCACGATGCAGTTAGACATGTTTTTATTGTGCCATCATGTAGAATAACATTGTAATTATTCATTTAATCAATATGGCTACCATCTGCATCAAGAACTCGCTTCAGACGAGGCCGAAAAGCCTTGCAAACTTTGCGAATGTAGTCCTTCCTCATTCTGGTCCACACACGGTTGACAGATGTTTTCAGCTCCTCAACGTTGCTGTGACGGACCTTGCAGGCCTTCCCCTCGATATGCGCCCACACGCTGTAGTCAAGTGGATTGAGGTCTGGCGACTGCGGATGCCAAAAGCCCTTCTATAAGAAGGTCATTTTGGACCCCAACCAGTTTTGCACAGTGTTGGCCGTGTGGGCAGGGGCATCGTCCTGTTGAAAGATGTAGTTCGAATTCCTTCACCCAGGGAAGGACTTTTGTGGCCAGTATGTCCTTGTAATCAGCCGCCATTAGCCGGTATCCACTTGGGAACCACACGGGTGGCATTTTCTCGCCATTCGATGCCACGATTCCGAGCATCATCACAGAGGCCGGGTGCTTGGTTGTAGACACGTAGCGGACCTTGGAGATGTCCTGGCCGAAGCTTACCAAGCAGTCTTTTTGCTTGTTGACGACAGGATCGACCGTGAAGGTCTTTTCGTCAGAGAAAATGACAATTCGCTCGCCATGACTCTTCAAGTCGTTGAGAAGACGACGACAGCGCTCCCGACGTTGTTCCCGTATCCGATCCGTCAGCAGAGGCCTCACGCTCTTACCACCTTCTTCTTTGACCGCTCTGGACACTGTGGACACTGAAATTTTCTTTTTCTTTGCGAGCGCAGCCATTTTGAGCGTCGGGTCTTGTTCGAAGGCTTTTCTCACAGCCAAACGGTTGACGACTTGAGGTCTACCTGAACGAGGTTGATCTTTAAGGTCTCTCCCATTCTTGAGCCTGTCCGCAACTCTGTGGATGGTCATCCGGCTGACTTTGAGGAGCTTGGCAATCTCGGACTTCGTGTGGCCCGCGCGCAGGAGAGCAGCGATCTCTACTCGTTTCGTTTCCATCGCTTTTGTCGTGGACATTAGGATCACTCAGAGGTTAACATGTAATTTCCAATATATTATTTGACCCTTTTGTGAAAATGGAATTATCCAAATCATGAGCAGTCCATTTTTTGGGGGATGTAAACAGTGTAACAGAACTTTTGGAAAGCCCGGTAAAGAACCTTGTTTAGTGGAACCTTTGTGGTTTATTAGAACTTTCAATAATAAATTCTGGCATGTAGTATATCAAACGACTTGGAATGAGGTGTAATGAATGAATATGACGTTTAAACATTGATAGTCCAAATTGGTTTCAAGGAACCGTTTTAGTGGAACCATTATGATTCATTGGTACTTTCAAGCTAAAATATGGCATGTAAAGCCCGGTAAAGAACCTTGTTTAGTGGAACCTTTGTGGTTTATTAGAACTTTCAATAATAAAATCTGGCATGTAATATATCAAACGACTTAGAATGAGGTGTCATGAATGAATATATGGTAAAATTAATGATATAATTAATTGTTTCTAAGGAACCTTGTTTAGTGGAACCTTTATGGTTCATTGGAACTTTCAATGGTAAAATATGGCATGTAATATATTAAACTACTTGGAATGAGGTGTCATGAATGAATATAACGTAAAATTAATGATAGTCTAAATTAGTTTCAAAGAACCTGGTTTAGTGGAAACTTTGTGGTTCATAGGTACTTTCAATACTAAAATATGGCAAGTATTATATCAAACCAATTCGAATGAAGTGTCATGGATGAATATGTCGTAAGATTAATGATAATTCAAATTGGTGTCAAGGAACCTGATTTAGTAGACCCGTTATAGTTCATTGGAACTTTCAATTGTAAATAATGGCATGTAATATATCAAACGACTTGGAAAGAGGCGTCATGAATGCATATAACGTAAATATAATGATAGTCCAAATTGGTTTCAAGTAATCTGGTTCAGTGGAACCCTTATGGTTCATTAGAGCTTTCAGTGCTAAAAGGTCTTATGTTATATAAGAAACGACTTGGAATGAGGTGTCATGAATGAATATAACGTAAAATTAATGATTGTCCAAATTGGTTTCAAGGAACTTGGTTTAGCGTAACCATTATGGTTTGTTGGAACATTCAATACTAAAAATGGCGTGTAATATATTAAACGACTTGGAATGAGGTGTCATGAATGAATATAACATAAAATTAATGATAGCTCAAATTGGTTTCAAGTAACCTGGTTTAGTGTAACCATTATGGTTTATTTATTTCTTTATTTATTTATTTATTTATTTATTCAAATTATACGGGATTACCCCTTTTACATGATTAATATAAACAGTAACAATGATATTATCAATAAGATAAAAAAGAATGAAATAAGTAAAATTACAACGTAATATCAAAAGATGATTAACACAACAGGTAAAATTCAATGTATAATAATGACAAAGAAAATAAAATTTCGATAAAATGCACTAATTAAGGCAGTGCTCTAAAATCATAAAATATGAGGAACGGTACAATATATAATTGTCATATAAAAATAAATATTTCAAGAACTGGATACATAATGAGCACAAATGAGCACAAAAGAGACAACTCAGTTATAATGCAATAGGAACTCAGTTATAGTCCAATAGGGGAAAAAATAATTATCATTTATAATGCAATGTAAATACACTTCAATTTGTTCCTTTTGTCGTGGAAGAGGTCGAACGAAGTAAGAATGTCATTAACACTACGTAAGGCCCGTTTGAAGGGAGAGTTTAGAATGTAATTGCTGGATGAGGAGGACTTCTCAATATGGAAAAGCATATTGGATCTGGTACAGTAAACTGGTGCTCTAAAGGGAATTAGTTCAAGTAGTGGCTGACAGTCAAGATTTGAGTTACATAAATCATAAATAAACAAAAGATCAATACGAACTCTACGGATTTTTAGGGTTCCAAGCCCCGTCAGGTTGCGGAGTTTGTCATAGTTAGGAAAGGTAGGAGAATGGTACAATTTTCTATGAATGATATACAAGAAACGATTTTGGATACTCTCGATGATATCAATATATTTTGAGAAATGTGGGGACCAGACAATGGATGCATAATCCAAATTGGAACGGACTAGGGAGCAGTATAGGGTCTTTAAGGCCAAAATAGATGTAAAGGATTTGGTATGTCTAATAATAAAGCCAAGCATTTTGTTGGCTTTTTTAGAAATAGAGTCAATGTGATACACGAAGGACATTGTGGGATCAAAGATGACACCAAGGTCATTGATATGTTCTACAGAGTGCAAGGGTTTGTTTTTAATGTTGTATGTGAAGGTCACTGGATGTTTCTTCCTGGAGAAGAAGACAACCTTACACTTTTTAATGTTCAACTTCATGTTGTTATCTGAGCACCAGAGGACAAGTGAATCAATTGAATTCTGTAAACGATGGCAGTCATTGAGGTTCTTGATTGAGCAGTATAGCTTAAGGTCGTCGGCAAAGAGAAGGAACTGCGCGTCTTTCCGATACATACTGACATCATTGATATATAGTAAGAAGAGCAATGGACCTAGGTGGGAACCTTGGGGATCCCCACTTGTTACTTTAATTGCTTCAGAGATAGAATGTTTCACTCTAACATAAAGAAGCCTGGAAGATAAAATATTAGAAATCCAAGACAGAAACGAGTCTGTGATTCCAATGCCTTTAGTTTGTGACATAATATATCGTGGTCTACCTGATCAAATGCTTTGGCTAAATCCGTGTAAATTGCGTCGACCTGAAGCTGTGTGTCCTTATTGTCAAGGGTAAACTTTTCAAACGTCATAAGGTTTGTAATGGTGGATCTACCCTTACTGAATCCATGTTGTTGGGAGATAATGATATTCCTAAATTGCCCCTGTATAGAATTCAGTACAAGGGATTCCATGATTTTGGGGAAAACTGATTGGATAACTATAGGCCGATAGTTGGTGATATCATTCTTATTACCAGATTTAAAAATAGGGGTAACAAAGCTTGATTTCCAGATGGACGGGAAGGCACCAGAAGATAGAGACTTATTGAAGATGATTAGGAGTGGGAGGCAGAGGCTAGATCCACAGGAACGTATAAACAGAGGATGTATACCATTAGGACCAGGGCTTTTATTAGTTTTTACACTTTTAAGTTTTTCTTCAATTTGTGCTGCTGATATTTGAACACTAGACAGATCAACATGTCTGTCATAGGTGATATGCTTTAAATAAGAATTTAAATTAGTATTTGCAAAAGTACTCGAAAAATATTGTTGGAAAAGATTAGAAATGCCCAATGGATTGTTCTCAATAGCACTGTTGTAAAACATGGATGAGGGTAAGTCATTATCAGATTTCTTAGCATTGATATAGCCCCTAAAAGACCTGACATTGCTTACGATGGACGTTTCCACTGATGAAATGTACTGGTTGTAACAAATTTTTGTAAGAGCTTTACATTTGGATCTAAGATCAGAGAAGCTTAGATAGACTCTTATTAGATGGGAAGATTTGTATTTACGATGAGCATCCTTCTTTTCACAGATTAATTTCCTTAATTCTGGTGTGAACCATCTTGGAAAAGTGTTAATCACGTTACAGATTCTCTTTCTGGGAACAAGTTCATTAATTATAGAATATAGCAGCCCAGAGAAGTGATCAACGGCTGTTTGCAAGTCCAGCTCATCAAGAACACACCAGTCAATATTGCTTAAAACTCTATTAAGATAATCGTAGTCTGCATTTTTAAAATCAAAGAAGTATAAATCATATTGAATAAATGGACATGAGTGCCTGGCTTGGATAACTCCATATAAGGGGGGATGGGGAAAATCGGGTAATAAAACAGGATCAGCTGTGATTGAAGTTTCAACAAAAGAGGTAGATAGAATAAGGTCCAATATTACGTCGTTACTATTTACTGAGTGATTGTATTGAGTTAGGTTTAAGAAGTAATACATATCTATTAGCATGTTACCTTGCAAGGACATTGAATATCCTGTCGAGAAGATCACTATTGGACAACCAAAATGGAGTTAGTTCACGTAAGTTGTAGTCACCTAAGACACAAATCTCAGATGTAGGGTAAAAAGAAGCAACTCTCTCGATCTCGTTCAAATGTACTTCATAGATGGAAGGCGGTGAACAGGGGGGAATATAAGTAGCACATATGTTGTCCAGGTAAAGAATTACAAAGAGATGTTCCACTTTTATGTGGTGAATATTATTAGAGAGGTCCACAAGTTTAGATCTAAGGCCGTTCACATTTTGATAGTAGAAGGATATTCCCTGGTTTTTTAGCTTTTTGTTTCCGATTCCACAATTCTGGGGCAGCCATTGATATACTTTATAGTCAAGTTCATTTCACCGGTTTTTGTTTGTCGATCAGAAAGTTCAGCGCGAAGGGAGAGTAAATGATCACGTTCCATTTTTGTTTTGTCTGAGGATACGTTGAGTTTATAAATTGTGGTAATCGTTCTCCTTTGTCTTAGAACAGACAGGGCATCAGCTTTCGACGGTAGTGTAACTTTCAGGGGTCTCACCTTTCCCGGCATAGGTTTCCCCAGCCGAGAAGAGCGAAGTTGGTCAAATTGTGAAAGGACAGGACGTGGAAGCTTACACAAAATGTCCACTATATGTGATTTGTGTGCTGCATTGATATTGGAATTGTCACCGCTAAGTTCCTCCATGCCAAAGAAAATGACGTTGCTTTCTCTGGAGATACGGTCATTCACTTCTGCCATGATATCGTTAACGGAGGGAGAGGGAGGGTAGCTGTTATTCAGGATCGATTCTCGCAGCTACTCAATTTCTTTTTTAAGATAGAGTATTAAGTTCTTAACGTCACTTCCTGTCGTAGATTTGCATTCCTTACATACATATAATAAGGATCCGTCCGACGAAAGAAGAGCATTAATAATTTTCCTCTCCAGATCACTACACATGGTGTGAAGTGATCGTCGACATTTATCACATTTTATGGAATCATTTTGGTTGCAGTGTCTAGTGCAGACTAAGCAAACTTTACTGTTAATAACTGACATTTTTATCTATAGAATAGATATCTAGTTAAGATAGTCACAATGAATGAGGTTGAACAGTAGGGAGTGTAATAATAATAATAATAAGAATAATAATAGAAAGAAAGGAAAGGTGGGTGAAATATCCTGTTTTTATGAAAGAATAAAAAAAATAATAATAATAAATTAATAATTAAATAGATAAATAAATAAATACATAAATAAAGTAAGAATAAATAAATAAATAAATAAATAAAAGGCAACAGGACTAAAATGAGTAGAGATAGGGTAAAAAGTCAATTATAGGGAGAAAAGGCCTTTAAATAACTTGGAGATAGGAAAAGGCAAAAAGAGATGAAAAGCAAGAACAAACGATAGTACAGTTAAAAAGTAAGCGAGGAGGAAAAGATCAAACTGAGGGGTAGGTACCCAGGGGATTCGGTTATGGAACTAGCACCAGGGAGTGAAGATGGAGTAGAGGAAGATGTAACAGATGTTAGGAGGGTAGCTATACTATAGTGGCTAGAGGGGGGGGGGTGCGGAGGAAAGTGGAAATGGCAAGAAGTAAATTTGGAGCACAAAAATAAGGAAACAACTGAATATTTAAAATAAAAAAAAATAAAATAAGATAAAATTAAATAAAAGTGGACAGTGGAAAAGGCTAATAATAAAGTACAACAAAGTATAGTAAAATATAAAATAGGGAAAGAACTTTTATAAAGTCTTTAAAAATTTTCTAAATATAAAGACAGAAATCAGCACACTTAAGTCAAAGGAGGAGGAAAAAAAAAGTTAATAAAGATGAGAAAGGTTCAGGAAGGAGAGGTTAATGATAGAGAGGAGATTAATAATAACATTAAATTAATATTAACGTAAAATCAACGTAAAGAAACGTTAACGAGAGAAAGAAAATAATAGAGAAATATTAATTTACTACTAAATTTAACAATAATAGTAATGGCAAAAATATTAATGAGATATTAAGAATTTAGCGTAGCAAAGTGAGGAAGACCTGAACTTAGGGCACTCGTTGGACGGGATCTACCGGTTCGCCAGGCAAAAAGGGATGGGTTGCAGAGGGGGGAAAGCTGAGGTCACTGGGGAAGGCGGGAGCGTTTGGGGGACGAGTCTAACCCGAACGAGGAACTTTCAATGGAAAAATATGGCTTGTAATATATCAAAAGTCTTGGAATGATGCGTCATGAATGAATAAAAAGTAAAATTAATGATAGTCCACATTGGTTTCAAGGAACACAGTATAGTGAAACCATTATGGTTCATTGGAATTTTCAATGCTAAAATATGGCATGTAATATATCAAACGACTTGGAATGAGGTGTCATGATTGAATATAACGTTAAATTCTTGATGGTCCAAATTGGTTTTAAGAAACCTGGTTTAGTGGAACCATTATTGTTCATTTGAATTTTCAAGGCTAAAAGGTCGCATATTATATAAGAAACGACTTGGAATGAGGTGTCATGAATGAATATAACGTAAATATAATGAGACTCCAAATTGGTTTCGAGGAATCTGGTTCCGTGGAACCATTATGGTTGATTGGAACTTTCAGTGCTAAAAGGTCGCATGTTTTATAAGAAACGACTTGGAATGAGGTGTCATAAATGAATATGATGTAAAACTAATTATAATCCAAATTTTTTCAAAGATCCTTGTTTAATGGAACCTTGATGGTTCATTAGAACATTCAATGTCAAAATACTGTATTTAATATATCAAACGACTTGGAATGAGGTGTCATGAAAGAATATAACGTACAATTAATGATAGTTCAAATTGGTTTCAAGGAACCTGGTTTAGTGGAACCTTTGTGGTTCATTACACTTTCAGTGCTAAAATATGGCATTAATATATGAAATAATTTGGAGTGAGGTGTCATGCTTGAAGATAACGTAAAATTAATGATAATCCAAATTGGTTTCAAGGAACAATGTTTAGTGGAACCATGATGGTTTATTGGAACTTACAATGATAAACTATGTCATGTAATATATCAAACGACTTAGAATGAGGTGTCATGAGTGAATATAAGGTAAAACAAATGATAGAAATTATTGGTTCAAAGGAACTTTGTTTATTGGAACCTTTATGGTTCATTGGAATTTTCAATGGTAAAATATGGCATGTAATATTTCAACGACTTGGAATGAAGTTTTATGAATAAATATAACTTAAAATTAATAATAGTCCAAATTGGTTTTATGCAACCTGGATTAGTGGAACTATTATGGTTCATTGGAACATTCAATGCTAAAAATGGCATGTAATATATCTAACGACTTGGACTGAGGTGTCATGAATGAATATAACGTAAAATTAATGATAGTCTAAATTGGTTTCGAGGAATCTGGTTCCGTGGAATGATTATGGTTGATTGGAACTTTCAGTGCTAAAAGGTCGCATGTTATATAAGAAACGACTTGGAATGAGGTGTCATAAATAAATTTGATGCAAAATTAATTATAATCCAAATTTTTTCAAAGATCCTTGTTTAATGGAACCTTGGTTGTTCATTAGAACATTCAATGTTAAAATATTGTATGTAATATATCAAACGACTTGGAATGAGCTGTCATGAATGAATATAACGTAAAATTAATGATAGTTCAAATTGGTTTCAAGGAACCTGATTTAAAGGAACCTTTGTGGTTCATTAAACTTTTAGTGCTAAAATATGGCATTAATATATCAAATAATTTGGAGTGAGGTGTCATGCTTGAAGATAACGTAAAATTAATGATAATCCAAATTAGTTTCAAGGAACCTAGTATAGTGGAACCGTTATGGTTCATTAGAACTTTCAGTGCTAGAATATGGCATGTAATATATTAAATAACTGGAGTGAGGTGTCATCTTTGAATATAACGTAAAATTAATAATAGTCCAAATTGGTTTCAAATCACCATGTTTAGTGGAATCTTTGTGGTTCATTGGAATTTTAATTGGTAAAATATGGCATGTAATATATCAAACGACTTAGAATCAGGTGTCATGAATGAATATATGGTAAAACTAATGATATGAATAATTGTTTCTAAAGAAACTTGTTTAGTGGAACCCCTATGGTTCATTGGAACATTCAATGCTAAAAATGACATGCAATATATCTAACGACTTGGACTGAGGTGTCATGAATGAATATAACGTAAAATTAATGATAGTCTAAATTAGTTTCAAAGAACCTGGTTTAGTGGAAGCTTTGTGCTTCAAATACTAAAATATGGAAAGTATTATATCAAACCAATTGGAATGAAGTGTCATGGATGAATATGTCGTAAGATTAATGATTATTCAGATTGGTGTCAAGGAACCTGGTTTAGTGGACCCGTTATAGTTCATTTGAACTTTCAATTGTAAATAATGTCATGTAATATATCAAACGACTTGGAAAGAGGCGTCATGAATGCATATAACGTAAATATAACGATAGTCCAAATTGGTTTCAAGGAATCTGGTTCAGTGGAGCTTTCAGTGCTAATAGTTCGCATGTTATATAAGAAACGACTTGGAATGAAGTTTAATGAATGAATATAACGTAAAATTAATGATAGCCCACATTTGTTTCATGTAACGTGGTTTAGTGGAACCATTATGGTGTGACGTAGGTGTTATTGTTGCTAATTGTCCGCCATTATCACTAACACCCCTTTTACGTCTCTAATTTCAACTCGCATTATCCGGAGTTGCATCTTACCTGTGATCGTATAGTGAGTTGATTTTATAACAAAAAAACATAGAAGATTTGTGGCCGCAATAACTTTATAACCCCTTAATAGACAAAAATAAACAATGAAGAACGTTTTTATTTAGCAAAAATAACATGAAATGAAGTCTACATAAACTAATCATAATTAAGTAAGTAAACCTTTGAATGGCATAAGAAAAATGGTGCACATCTTAAGAAATTACAAAATATCTAATGAAACAATAGAAATCCCTACCCTCATAAGATTATTCCCCGGTTATGCATAACTTTAAAATAACTTCGTTGGAATTCTGTCCACCACGCATACTGCAGTTCTAAATCGTATTTTTCACTTAGCTGTATTCATAATCAGAGTTTCGTTCAACATCACGCTAGGCCGCTGACACGCACCTGCCTCCAAGGGACTCGTGTTCCCCACCGCTGCCGTCGTTGTCCGCTTCTCCTTGCTCGGTCCACCTGGCTTCCAGTTCGCTACGCCGCTTAGTACCCCACGACGTGCCCACGAATCACCTTGCCAGCACAGACTCCCGCCGATTCATTTCTTGACGTCCGACAGCCGGTGGATCCCACTATCGCCTCGGAAGCGCAGATACATCTCCGCCGTCGCTGATACCTCACAGGCTCCATTGCATCGTGGTCGCTGTGGTCCAGCACATAGCCGTCGCACACCTTCCGTTGACATCGCACCTGTCCGGCCTCCACGCCGAGGCAAGCCGAGCCTCGGCTGCCCGACGCGGAGCCAAACTCTGCTACCCTGCTTCGTGTCCCGCAGTCACATGGCCTCCAAACTCTAGATCAGTCCCCACAACTTGTTATCACCAGAGCTGTGTATCGATTCCTCTCTATTTGAATTTTTTTTCCCACACATTTTCGTTTTCAAAAGTCCCGCAGAAATATAAAATAAATAATAATCTAGCCAATCGGTGTTTCACGCGCTCGCTCCCACGCCCGTTTCCTTAATCCCTAGGCCTAATCACCTCACCCCTTCTTATCAGTAAAATTTTTCCCGCCAAAACTAACAAAGACAAAGGGCTAGGAACGAGGCCTAAAACACCGACTGTCTAAAGCAAAGACAAAATTCACTACAATAAATTCTACAAAATAAAATTAATGATAAATTTCCTTTACAAGACGAATAACGTATATTCAGTTGTAAAATAAAAATTAGGGGTCAATCTTCCATGCCGCCAGTCATAGCAATAAGAAACAACACATGTTTGAATAACTATTTCAAACATGTCGTGACATATTATAATATGATATGTCACAATGGTTCATCAGAACTTTCAGTGCTATAATGTGGCATGTAATATATTAAATAACTAGGAGCGAGGTGTCATGATTGAATATAACCTAAAATAATAATAGTCCAAATTGGTTTCAAAGCACCATGTTTAGTAGGATTTTTATGGTTCTTGGCACTTTCAAGATAAAATATGGCATGTAATATATTAAACCACTTGGAATGAGGTGTCACAAATGAATATAACGTAAAATTAATAATAGTCCAAATTGGTTATAAAGAACCTTGTTTAGTGGAATTTTTGTGGTTCATTGGAACTTTTAATGGTAAAATATGGCATGTAGTATATCAAACGACTTAGAATGAGGTGTCATGAATGAATATATGGTAAAATTAATGATATAATTATTTGTTTCTAAGCAACATTTTTTAGTGGAACCTTTATGG
>JAHWFO010088292.1:1495-12687 GCA_023313115.1 Rhysida immarginata | reverse complement strand
GAATAGCCAAAAATGTAATAAATGATCATTTCTACACATTTTTTTATCTGTTTTTTGGGGAGTTTTTTTGGTTTTTTTTTACCAAAAAAAAAAATTTTTGATTGTTAATGTCTGCATTAAAAAGTGCAAATTGAATGTATACAGGAATTACTTTAATATCATTTGTAGTTAGGGATATTAATAATTAATTTTATTTACCAAAATTATGTATTTTTATAGAAATGTAGAAAATTATAAATTTTATCATATACCGTATATCTTCCAATAGTAGCCCCCAGCGTCTGTTTTTTCAACTTAATCACTGACCGGGCATTTATTAGAGACCGGCGTTTATTTGGCAATCTGTGCCAAATCTTATAGCTTCCACGACATCATAATGCCACATCACATGATCGCTTTGGAGGCATGTCTTTTTTTTTAAACAGAATATGGTAGTCCTTACGAACAGGATACCTTGAGAACTAAGGGATGAATAGCAGAGTGCATATGATATTGAAACATAAAGCAGTGTGCTCTCAAGCCCGTGTACATGTGAAGCTCGAAAGTGGCTCACGTGAACTGCTGCGTGGAAGAGAATTCCCGATGTGTATTAGTGACTGACGTTTATTAGAGACAGACGTTTATTTAGCAATCTTAATTTTGAAACCCGGCGTATATTAAAGACCGGCGACAATTGGAGACCAGGCGTCTATTAGAAGATATACGGTATTACAGCATTTTCCTTTCCACAATCAGACAGTGACTAAGGTATAATTATCAACCACACTTATTACTCTGAAAATATTTATTTTCATTGTTCTCAATAAAATACTGTACCTTTCGGTCTTCCATTTACGAAATGGAAAAGAGTAAAACTTTACAATTTTTGAAGTGTTTTATATATTTATCCTACAACGCAGCAATTATTTGTTTGTTTGGTTGTACTTTACCCAATACTTCCATTCTAATTGGAATATACAAGCTACACATGCAAAATATACACGGTAGGTGAGAATTCCTGAAGTGGGCCCCTCAAAAACAAACATGTTGCATAATTTAATACTTTTATTATAATTTGGCAGTACTTAATGGAATATTAAAATTCTCAAAATTTTTTAGAAAAATTTCCATTTGTTAAAAAATTATAAACAAATATATTTTTTTGGTAATTTTTTGTTTAAAAAGTCATATGTCAAGCTAATTTTTCAATTCTCTTTGAAATTTTAAAGATAACAAGTACAAAGTATTTTATAATAAAACATAAAAGAATGAGAAAAAATGTTTTTGTGTAAAAAAAATAAATCATTAATAAAAAACGAATATTTTTTAATGTTCTCAATCGAATTCAACAATTTTGAAAAAAACTTGTTGAGTATATAATTCAACACTCACAGGAGCCTTTCTTTGATATTCTAAAATGTTAAGGGTGCAAAGTCGAATTTTCCTGGGCTAACCCAACTGGACACAAAATTCCAGTGCGAGCACTTTAAAGAATTCTTTTCGTTTTTCCAAAGTGAATATATACTTTATTAAGGGTTGTTCATTTATATTCGAATTCAGATATGCAAAATTTCATCAAATAAACAGCCCGAGCAGTGCCGGGTATGTCAGCTAATCGTTAATAAATACAGATTCAATGTGCTTTTTCAAAATTGTTGAAATTGATTGAGAACATTAAAAATATATTCATTTTTTATTAAAAATTTTTTCTCATTCTTGTTGGAAAAATTACGAAAGTTTTCTTTCGAAAGACTTACTAATGGGTCATTCCATGTCAAGTGTCCTGAAATCAAAAATCGCCCACACTCGACCATCTCAGATCTTGTTCAAAATTTTTGTGGGTGTGCATATACCGGGTGTCCCAAAAATGACTGATGGATTTTGAAAATCAGTAAAAAAAAGATGGAATGCGATAGATATGTATCGTTTGCAGCCTTATGCTTAGGAAATCAGAGAATTTTATCCCTTCAAATTTAGTTAACATTTTCACCCACAGGTGGCGCTGAAAACTATGAAAAAATAAAAACCGATATGAAAATGTTGCAAGGACTGTTGCAAAAAACTATTTTGGTAGAGCGGACTTGCAATCTCAACAGCACACGCTATCAGCTTGACGACGAACTATGGAATGGCGAGCTGAAATACTTCGTTTTAACTATACCTGTTACAGATCGCCTGCAGCGCCATCTGTTGGTAGAAATGTAAACTAAATTTGAAATTTGGTGGGATAATTTTCTCTGATTTCCTAAGCATAAGGCTGCAAACGATACATATCTATCGCATTCCGTCTTCTTTTTTTTTTATTGATTTTCAAAATCCATCAGTCATTTTTGGGACACCCGGTACATGTGACATGAAGCTGTGCAAAATTTCAGCTCGATTGATCAAATAGTTCTGGAGCTAAGGCCACCTTTGTGGACCCATACATGGTCACAGAGACCATGCGTGGAAACATTTGGGCAAGTTTCAGACACCCCTTTTGACTTGTACTTTGACAAATTCGAAATTTTGCACACAGGCACAACCTTTTGTGCTTAATGCAGCTATGTTATGCAGCTTAGGCAGAAATGGTTATCCTTAATGTTATTGGTCTGAAAGTACCTTGCAAAATTTGCTTTAATGGAATTCTTGCAGTAAAAAATGTGCTCTTTCTAATGGTGGCAGAAAAAACAAAATCAGAGATAGCCTTAATATTGAAATCTTCCTCTGAAAAGTGCAAAAAATTGGTGTTTTTTAATTTCACCCATGATATGAGGGCCAATAAATTAGAAAGTGTTACAGCAGAAAAGCCAATACTGGTCAAGCATGGTGGCACTCAGACTGTTGACTGCTATTCCAAAAATTAGGGCACCAGGTTTTGCCTTAGAATTATGGATGGTAGAAGTATGATCAAAATTCTACATTGCAAATTTTGCAAGGTACTTTCAGACCAAATAACATTAAGGATAACCATTTCTGCCTAATGCACATAATATAGCTGCATTAAGCACAAAAAGTTGTGCTAGTGTGCAAAATTTCGAATCTGTCAAAGCTCTGGTTGCAGTGCAAGGGTGTCTGAAACTTGCCCAAATGTTTCTGTGTGCTGTGTCTGTGACTAGGTATGGGTTCACAAAGGTGGCCTTAGCTCCAGAACTACTTCATCAATCGAGCTGAAATTTTGCACAGCTCCCTGCCACACCCACAAAAATTTTGAACAAAATCTGAGGTGGTCGAGTGTGGACCTCCAGGACACTTGACGTGGAATGACCCTAATACAGACGTTGGCAGTATTTTTATCGAGAAACCTTGAATTAGGTAAGACATAATGAATTGCAACTATTTAATATAAGAAAACATCAACTTTACTGGACGAGAGAAATTCGAACGTACTACACGGAGGAAGACTTATTTCAATTATGCATGCAACAATCTTTCTAATGCATTGTTTTGAACAATAGATGTAATTTTCATTATTACTAGAACTTATGACGTCTATTGATTGCATTATTAACTAAACTAATACAAATGTTTAATAAAGTTAGCATAGAAAATAGTCAAAACCAAGTCAAGATATACAGGATCTCTTCGGTTAGCTGTATGATCTTGCGTTTATTATGGCTTATTTTAATAGTTTAACTCTCGAAGACAAGGAGCATTATTTGAAAAAGTTAAGTTTAATTTCCGAAGAACGCTTACCTGATCCATATGATTTATCTGAATGGGAAAATGATCGTATCGACTGGCCCGATATTTATAATTACCTGATCAATTCGCCAAGCATATTTACAAATGAAAATTTAAAAGCTTAAAAATCATTGGAAGCATACAATTATTTTTACTGTGGCCATGTCCAGTCAGTTGAATATCACGGAATGAATAAGAAATGCAAATTTGCCTTTTTAAAAGCTTTTGTGCTTCCTAGTCAGAAACAATCGGGAAAAAACAAAATGTATGAGGCTTGGGTATGTGTGTAGTCAAAAAATCAGTCAGATGAAACGAATCCCCACCACCAAAAAGCCAGGAAAGACTACAGAAACTAGTGTTGAGCAATAGTCAATTGAAGTATTCGATACCATCAATACACATGTGGGTATCGTCGAAACCAATTACCGATACTCGATACTAATAAAAAAAGAAAAAAGACATTACTTTTACATTTTTATTTATCCTCTTTCATTTTATACATTGAATTTATGAATAGAGATTTATCTACATTTTTTGGCTTTAATCTTGACCTCTTTTTTTGAGATGAACTTTCCAGCTTTACTAAATGCGCGTTCAGAAGGCACATACGTTGCACTAACACAAATATTTTAGTGCTAGCTATGATATAATAGCCTATATTCTTCATGAACCTGCCAATATTTTAAAGGATTTTCAGATCTTTTAACATGTGCACAGGGTGACTAGCGGCCGGGAAAAGTCAGTGAATTCTCTGTAACCTGGAAAAGCCAGGGAATTTTACAAAAAATCAGAGAATTTTAAAAAATCAGCAAAAAAAAAATGTGAAATAGGAATGAAAAAATTGAAAAATATCAATAAAATTCTATCAAGATAGGTTTTTTTTTTCTGCTTATGGTCAAGGAAAATTACGTGATCAACCGAGAAAAATCAGGGAATTTTACAAAGTCATTTTGCTAGACACCCTGTATGCATCTGCAATGTAATTCTGAATAACATTTTCTATATTCAAAATTTTAATTTTGTTATCAGTTGCCATTTCAAATCTCTCTATCTAATTCAACCCAAATATTATCATTCACATGAAAATCATTTTCATTAAGACATTCGTTGATATTGGTGACTAAATTACTATTAGGAAGTAAATTTGATAACTCCTTTTTTAACATATTTCTAGCTCTATCACTGCTTTGTTTTGCTTTAAATCCAGAAATTTTAAATCTTGGATCAAGGATTTTTGAAATTGCCAAAATACTGTTGTTGGCATAATTTATGGAACGATGGAATTTCTACTATGGGATGTTAGGATCACTGGTTGAACGCTTTGTTTCTTACATATCTCCACTGTTCGAATGACTACATATATGCGCGCGCACACAGGAAGTGATGACGTCAGCTTCAGCTTGTTTACAAACACAGCACATCTCCTATACTTGAACTATTTACAATAATAACTTATTAAGAAAAAATTCAAAGTTTTCTTTAACTAGAATTTTCATGAAAAAGTCTGCAATGTTATTCTTACTATCAACTTGATCTAGGACGAAATTTCCATTTTCTAGTTCCTCTTGCACAAAGCGGTAACTGAGATCAATATGCTTAGATCGGAAACGTTCAGTTCCATTACGGGCAAATTGGATAGCTGACTCATTGTCACAAAACAGTTTCACAGTCCCCAGAGGTGGAAACAGTTCTTCACATTCTTCTGGAATTCAACGCAGCCATAGGAGTTCCTTAACTGTGTCGGACATAGCTAGGAACTCGGCTTCCATTGTCGACAGTGCGACACTTTTCTGCTTCGATGACCGCCAGGTTACTGGAACTCCAAAAACGAAACCAATAAAACCACTAATTGACTTGCGATCATCCAAATCTGCTGCCCAGTTCGAGTCCGTATAGAACTGTAAGACATTCTTGCTGTTTGGCGTTAGTCTTATACGTAGATTCTTTGTAGTGGCAACATAATCTGGGACCTGCTGTAAACAATTCCAATGCTTGATTCCTGGACTAATGTTGAATTGGGACAGTAGTATAATTGAATGTAAAATGTCTGGTCTTGTCCGTTGAGCCAAATACATTAGGGAACCTATTAATGAACGATAGGATACCTGATTCATCTTACTAGTGCTGGCGTCATCTGTTGGACAATCTCGCCGACTAAATTCCATTCCAACCTTCAATGGACTGGAATCCCTTTCGCTGACGGGAACTTATTTAAGAGTTTCTCAATGTATTGATGTTTGTGCATCCAGTATACACCATCTTCATCTTGTATAAAATTAACAGATCGGAAATTCCTCAAATGTCCAAGATTCTTGATTTCGTAGGCGCTGGCAATTCGATCAACTAAGCTTCTAAATCAGATTGAGATTCTGCAAATACAGCACAATCATCGACGTATACCATAACAACTACTTGGCTTCCTTACAAGTATACACAGTTTGTTGCTTGTAGCTTCTCGAAGCCTAACTTTCTAAAAGTTGAATCCAGTTCTCTGTACCATTGACGACCAGACTGATGGAGACCATAAAGTGCTTTCTTCAATTTCCACACAGTAGAGGGTTGTTGTGGAACATATCCAGGGGCTGGCTGCAAATAGATATCAACATCCAAGTTGCCGTACAAATATGCACACATGACATCCAGATTCATGTGGTACCACCCCTTCAGGACTACTAGTACGATGAAGAATACAACCACCAAGGTGAAATTGACTACAGGGCTGTAGGTCTCGTAGAAATCTATTCCTGGTCATTAACTGAAACCTTGTGCCACCAGACGTGCTCAATATCTTGCAATTTTCTTTGGCTGATCACTAAAGTATTTCAAGGCAAACACCCAGCAAGATCCAACTAGTTTCACATCTTCAGGTTGCGCGACTTCTTCAAAGACCCGCTGTTTCAAAGCTTCGATTTCTTCACTCATGGCCGACTGCCAGGAAGAAGATTGTGGAGATTCAAGAGCATCCTTGTAAGAAGACGGTACTTTAACTTCTACACAATTTGCTTCTAGTCGTTCATTATCTGATGAATTCTCAGGGCCAATCGCTCTTCTACTTCGACTGTACGCAACAGTCCCAGTCAAGTTCTTTGTAATGAAGTCAAACTGCGATGGATCATAAAATATGTTGTTGGATCGGCAGTAGTTTTCAACTTCCCGTTTCGATCGTAACATCTCGCTGGATCCACAAACATAATAAATGTCATGGGGTCCTGCAGATGCACCAGACTTCCGTTCAACAACAATTCTTTCCCATTCATCAATTGGCTTATTATTTGAAGTATGATCAGATTTGGAATGTGAAGAATCGCTGATCTTCACCATTGGAGGCATGGCTGATAAGGATGGAGTTGGTAACTCCCTCTCCTTTATAACAGTCTCAGTGGGATCCTTTTTCTGGATATCTTCCTCGATATCACCATCAATATCCGAAGAAGCTTCTGGTTCATCTCTATAATCTGAAATCGGATTCCAATTATTTTCTACGTACTGCTTCTTTGCGTTGCAAAGCACCTCCATTCCAAGTCTGCTCTCATCAAATTTGACATGTTTCGATTCCTTGACACTATTGTCATCTGGTAACCTCTTGTATGGAAAGCGTAGCCAAGAAGAACGTCGAGGCGAGCTCTTCCCTCCAATTTGCTGCGGCACTTCTGTTTTTCTAGATGACAGAAAGCTAGACATCCAATTCGTTTCAAATGAACTACTGTTGGTTTCCATCCGGACCACAACTCTTCTGGAATGCTGCCTCCAATTACCTTATTCGCTGTACGGTTTCTTAAGTATGTAGTCGTTTTCAGCAACTCTCCCCAATAACGATGAGGTACTCTGGAAGCCTGCAACAATGCTCTAACACCTTCCAAAAGCGTCCGGTTGAGACGTTCGGCAACGCCGTTAATCTGCGGTGAATATGTGTTAGTTTGTTCATGTTTGATGCCAAGTTTTCCCAATTCTTCTTCAAATTGTTTGGAGCAAAACTCTAGACCATTATCTGTTCGAAGGCAGACGATCAATAAACCAAGTTGGAATTCGCTGTAGATTCGATATTGCTGAAACCATTTCAACACATCGCTCTTCTTTTCCATGGTGTACACTGATACATGGCAGTTGAAATCATCTACGAACGAGACGAAATATGAAGCTCCACCTTGAGACTTTGTTGGCACCGGGCCCCACACATCGCTGTGAACTAATTCTAAGGGCCTGGTCGATCTCCTCTTTTCTAAATGCGGGTGGCTGGCCTTAGTTGATTTTGCAATGCGACAATCCACACATGTCGAAAAATCTCCTACTGGTTGGCCCAAACCTCAAACAGCTTCATCTTTGGCCATTTTCTTAATTGTGTCAACATTTGCATGTCCAAAGCGTTCATGCCAAGAAGTCAAGGTTCCACGTTCTGCTAGACTCGCTTCGGGCTTCTTCTTTGTGCTTCTTCTTCTTCTAATACAGTCCTTTTTCGATATTTCAACATGGCATTGAATGACGAAAAAATTGCTCTTTAAAGGTGCTTTGAAGACGAGTTCACCATTCTTTTTGTACACAAGAAGATCGATTCCTTTGGAATTAATTTTATAACCTGCTTCTAGGACAAGTCGTGCTGATAAAAGATTTCGACGCATGTTGGGAGCATGGTACACATTTCTAAAGGTCAAATCATATCCAGCAGAAGTTTTGAATTGGACATTCCCCTTTCCAGCAATCTTCGATGAACCCTCACACATGTCTATTGTTCCATCATGAACTGGAGTGTATGTTGAAAACCAGTCTCTATTCACACAAATATGGTGAGTAGCTGCTGAATTAAGTACAAAAACTTGCGATGCCTCTTCTACGGAACTATCTTCTGCATGCATTGCTGAAGCAAACATTGCTCCTTTTCTGCCAGGTTTCAATCGCTGTTGCTTCTCCTCCTTCGAAGAAGACCCATTATCCTCTGGGTAATCCTTGGTAGAAAGTCCAGGCTTGTGACCTTTGAAACAGGATTCTGATAATTTCTTTCCAGATTTCTTGAATGTTTTTTTCCTTATACCAGTACTTGAGGGGAAAGACTCAGTTTGTACAACATCATCCTCATCATGATGCCACAGACAATCAAATTCTATTAATAACATTTCACGAACCTTTACAGAAGTGAAATCCGTCTGTGGAAGCTGATACAGTTGTCGAACGACGCCATCATACTCTGCCGGAAGTCCGCTGATCATTTGAAAGGCGTATTCCAAAAAGTGCTGTAGTCTATTGTTGACTATCCTCTCCATGAGTTTAATGAGACAAGATGTTAATGCTATAGGTCTGTAATTTTGTGGGAGAAAAGGCGATTTATTAGGTTAAGTATTTGAAACTCCATGGTATCCATCATATTTGGTCCAACAGAACTGAGCTGCAATTTGAGGAGTTAGTTTCACATTTGAAAAGAAATTCTTATATATTTGTTATAATTAAAACTTTTATGCTGGGTTAGTAAAAAAGTAATAGTATATTGTTTA
Source organism: Rhysida immarginata (assembly GCA_023313115.1). Classification (NCBI taxonomy): domain Eukaryota; kingdom Metazoa; phylum Arthropoda; class Chilopoda; order Scolopendromorpha; family Scolopendridae; genus Rhysida; species Rhysida immarginata. The sequence continues at coordinate 3,562 of JAHWFO010088292.1, read as the reverse complement.
CTCTACTCTCTGAAAATGCGAATTTGAAATTCATATTAAAAATTTTTATTTTATTGAATTACGGAAAAAACTCAGAAATAGCTCACTCCGTACTGTCCTGTCAGATCCCATAACAAGTAAATGTGGGCGGGTGGTTCGATTTGAAAACAAATACCATACATCCACCACTAATTAAGTTTACATTCATTTGAATGAAATAAAGTTAACTAAAATTAACCATTAATCAAATAAATGTTGTGTAATGAATCATTATTAAAGAAGCCTTGTACCTTTAAAGTATTGACTTTTATAATTAAAGTAGACACTCTCAACTGACTTGTGCATAAGCCGAATATGATTTTTAAAGGTCATATTTTAGAAAAAAAAGTCTCAGCTTATACTCGAAAAGTCATAGTCAATACGTCATACTATTTAACAAATCCGATAAACATGGCGGATCTAAAGATAACCCAGCAAATGAAGCGACATGCTGTCATCGTCTCCTTGGCTGCAGGATACTTCGACTCCGGGATTTCTGCATTCTTGATAATCGCCCGTTTGTTCGTGTTCAAAGTTTGGGGAGAACTGGACGATGCCAGTGGTGATGTGCCAACCGTTTCACAGAGGAAACGACATTGTCGGCACTCAGACTGTATCAGGACGCCGGAGTTCATCCATTCTGTCCAAGCTGCAATATCGATGAGGACCCTGGGAAGGCCATAAGGGCACTCGGAAGGGAGCTGCAGGTTAATGAAGCGACCATTCGACGTTTAGTGCATGAAGACCTCCGTTACAAGTCGTTTGTGTTGCGGAGGGGACAGTTCATGGCGTATGTTTTTCAGCAGGACTTTGCTCCAAGTCATAAGGCCCACATCACCCAAGCATGGATGACCACAAATCTTCACGACCACATCCCTCCCAACATGTGGGCTCCCCTGATCTCAATCCTTTCGACTATTACGTCTGGGGCGTCGTTGAGAGGGAGTCCAACAAGCATCCACATAACACCGTTGAAGCTCTCAGGCCAGATATTGTGGAGGCAATGGCAGAAATCCAGAAGACCCACCTCATTGTGGCAGACGATGGTTTTATTGAATGACAATATGTATTTTGTAGTCCTTCATACAAAAATGTAAATTGTATTAAAGGCTCTGTGATATCTTAAGTGTCTGCTCCTTTTACCTGCGGACTTCATTTTGTTTTCAAATACCTGCCGCACCCTGTAAATACAGTAGTTTTAATTTTAATTAGAATTTTAATGATAATAGCCTATTGAGTCATTGTCTATCACGTGATTGGATACTATCTCAGTGCCTAGATAAATTTTTAAACATGAAATTAAAATTTCATGAGCACCCTAAATTATTTTTCTATGAATTTTCATTTGAATCTGTCCAATTGTAATTTGAGCTCGCCAACGTAAATAAGTTATTTCATGCTATTTGCGTGCGTAACCCACGTGACTAGCTCTCCCTATTACGTGAAGTTCGATTTCCTTTGTTCTCTGTATTGAGGGTGATGACGTCATGCAATGGTACAGCAAAAAGTGATGCAGCAACGGGAGGGATCGGACGAGACGATTGTAATGACCCTGTATTTTTGTTTAAATATTATAATAATTTCTAATTCCCTTTAAAAATAATTAAAACATCAAAAGCAGGAGTATCGTCTGCTTTGGTTTGAATTGGTTTTTCCCATTCTGGGCTGCAGTATTGTGTAATGGGTTTTTCTGGGTTTTTCTTATTTGTCAGTGCCCGAGAAATAAGAAAATTTTCTCCTTTTATGCTCCAGTGCTCTGAATAAGTCTAAATATCATTTTTTATTTACACTCAGATAAATATTTTTGCCTATTGCTAGAAAATAAATGTAGGGGTTGAAATATATATAAGCAGTTTGAGATATCTAGCTGCATAAGGTAATTTTTTATAAGATTAGATATACATCGCTATTAAGTCAAGTTGCAACGCTCTTCATTAAGAGAGCATCATGCTATAAATATTATTTTATTAAATTTCTAATATTTGTATGTGCCTTATATCTAACAGATAATTTAAAGGAGAGATTCTATATTAAAAAAAATTGGCGATA
>JAHWFO010088241.1:741864-772843 GCA_023313115.1 Rhysida immarginata | reverse complement strand
GACTGCTCTTTTTCCTGTGTATTTCTGATTGTTGAAATGAGTTATATTAGTTTCTTCGAGTATGAGAAATACTGTGAAAATAACCGAAAAACACTGGTGATAGGTTCGAGAGTAGTAGCGATTACCTGTGAAATATCACTATCAGTGAAAAAATCATAGGCCGTGAAAGCACGCTCACTATTATTATTTGGTGTATAATAATGATTATGCCTTTATTATTATTTTTTAATATCACTAATTTATAATCCATTATTTAAAATTGTAAAACGTACACGATTACAAAATATAACGTCTCATCATTTTCTCATATACACCAACACAGACGCATATACCTGCGACAATAGAAAAGCTACGAGAGGGGTTGAAATTTGACCTGAACTTTCATTAGGAGCTTTAGTGTAAAAGCTACAGTACTTCTAAGTATGCGCCCTTGGTCTGTACGTTTATCCGTCCGACCATCCGCCATTTGAACGATAACTTGAAAACGGATTAACCTTTTCAAATTCTTTTTTCAGAAATATGACCATCAAAGTCTTAGCTCGTCCGTATCAACTTTTCAGAATTTTTCGTGGACCCCTTCAAGTCGAATTCACGTGCTAAAACAGTGAGTGCAATTATTCAAAGATACTGGCATGTCATATAACAATCGATTTTTCAAGAAGGAATACATTGTTATTTTCTGTTCTTCTTTTAAGCATTATTGACATTGGCACGCGCACGTGAAATCGCTTTGTCGACTCACGATTGCTCAAGTGCTCATAATCTATAAGCTTATTATTAAGTAGCGGAAAAATGGAGCTGCTTATTGGTTTTATTTTACACACGATTTGAATCACCGTTCATCATTTCTACATTTTTTGAGGTAGAAGGTTGAAATTCGGAATATAGCTTACTATGGCCATGTTCACCTTCACTATTTGCTAAGGTCGAAGTTTTGGGGGTGAAAATTAGAGGGGACCAAAAGGTCTAGGTGTATTTGCGCATATAAAGGAGTGAAATTTGGTATAAGCAAGATCTTATATGAAGATTTTTTTGGCCGAGGTATCCATGCCTTCCCGACTCGGTGGCGGAAATATATCGAAAAGCTGGGGATTACGTTGAAAAATAGTGTACCAACTCCTGTATGTAATAAAGGAGCTATAAAAAAATTTCCGGTTTTCATTTGACTGACCCTCGTAAGTAGAATAAAAATGAAGCTGAAATGACCCTCGTACTTATTTGTTTTATAATGTCAGTCCTTCCCCTTCATAATTTCTACATTTTTTGAGGTAGAACGTTGAAATTCGGAATGTAGCTTATTTAGTTTGGTTTTGTTTGGTATACGGGGGTCGGAATTACGGGGGTGGGATCCAGAGAGGGCAACATATCTCTGTGCTATTTAGGTACGTAAAGACGTAAAATCCAGTATCCAGATTCCTCTAGGCAAGATCTACATTACTATGAAGTTTAGGCCCACTTGTTCCAGTTGGATCGGATTTACGGGGGTGGCAGTTACTTGGTCATTAGAACTAAGGGAATATATGGCATGTGAAATATCATACGTTCGGAAATGATAAAGAAAAGAAGATAATAGGTTTTTTTACATTTTTTACATATTAGGTTCGAGGAAATTAATTTATTGATTAAAAAAAAACTTGGGGAGAGGTAAAAAGTGCAGATAAAGGGGTAAAAATAGATACCTGCTCTTCCCCCCCCCGGCCCCCGGGGCGCCCCATTAAGTCCTTTTTAATTAGTTAATTTGTATAAATGTATTTCTGCCTCACTGCTAAAGCTCCTTCTTGGAATGTTTACAAGATTTTATTTTTTATAAAATCACGAAACTACAAAAAAACACACACACTAGTTATTTCTCAAAGAACTCTCCTTGCTTCTCTTTATATTTTTTTCCAGCGTTTTGGGAGAATCTGGATAACGGTTCTGTAGAAATCTTCAGGCTGATGTCGACACCACGTCAGGGCAGCCTTTTTCGCTTCCTCATTGGAGCCGAACCTCTGCCCTTCCAAGAACTTTTTCACTGGCGCAAAAAAGGTGATAGTCGCAAGGGGAGAGATTCGGGCTGTATGGAGGATGTGGTAAGATGTCCCATTCCGTCAGTGTATCCATAGTACGTTTGGCTCTGTTTGGTCTGGCATTGTTTTGCAGTAAACAAATACCACTGGTAAGAAGTCTTGTCGTTTTTTCCGTAGTGCCAACTTCAGGGACGTCCTCAAAATGTCACGCTAGTAGGGTCCATTTATGGTTCGACGTTCTTCCAAAAAAATCGACATGAATGATACCCTTAATGTCCCAGAATACAGTCGCCATCTTTTCGTTGGCCACGGTGTCATCTTGAATTTCTTGGGTCGTGGTGAGTCAGTGTGTCGTCACTCCCTGCTGGCACGCTTGCTTTCAGGAGTATGGTGATAAATACATGTCTCGACGGTGGTCACAACACGCCTTAAGAAGCTGTCACCTTCCCTGTCCTATCGCTGCAGCAGCATGGAACAGATTTCCACCCGGGTGGGTTTTGTGATCCTCGGAGAGTTGGTTAGGGATTCATCTGGCACAGATCGTCGTGGATGATAATCTACACACTGCGAGTGCTGATGTTCAGTATTGAAGCCAATTCTCGGACATGAATCCGCCTGTTCTCCCTTATCAGCTCATTTGTTCGTGCGATGACAGCAGTTGCTGGCCTTGCCTTATGAGGTTCATTGCTCGTGGATTCTCGCCCTCCTTCAAACTTTTGGCACCAAGCAAAGACGGATGATCAAGACAAACATGACTCGGTGAACTGTCTTTGAATTTTCTGATGAATTTCAGATGCTTTTACAGTTTAGTTGTGGAGAAACTTAATTATTCGTTGTTTCACTTTGGTCGACACATCCCTGTCCGCCATTTTTTTAAAAAAACAATCTGTTATGGCAACCGGATGAGTGGTGCTGCATTTGCATGACAGACCGTAGTTTCCATCCCAACAATGAAAGTTTATGTTTTTACAACAATGATATTTCCAAAAAATAAAATCCAGGTCAAATTTGAACCCTCCTCGTACACGTTTGGGGTATTCCAGTATAGCTGACGCCTAAACTTTAAGCAAAGCCAACTAGAAAGACTAGGGGCACTTAAAAGTCACATGACAAAGTAGATCGAGCAACAATCCAATCTTCATTGTTTCCAACAAACGAAAAAGACGCTGATTGCTGAAATCCAAGATGGAAACAATGAAGAGTGGATTGTTGCTCGATCTACTTGGTCATGTGACTTTTTAGTGCCCCGGCCTGTCTTTCTCGTGGGCTACGACTTTAAGTAGTTTCATTGTAGTCTGAGCAACAATTTTTATTTAAATCTTTACTACAGAAATATTATGAAATATATTGAAAGTGTGGTAATAGATAGCGCCACTATACTTCGCTACTTACCTAGCGAATTCGTGTATTGGCCTGAAGTTTTGCTTGCAGTATTTTGAATGAAGACTAATGAATCCTAGTGTAGTGGAATAAACTCTCTTCCATTATAATAAATATATTTTATTACTCACAATTTAATTCATAATTTATTATTTCGAAACATTTAGATCTTTTGATACTTTTGAAGTCTTCATTTTATTTATAATTTATACGCTTGTTGAACCTGTATGAAGTGCTTAATTTATCTCTTTTAACGCTTTTTCCGACCCCCCCAAAAAAGCGTTACGGGTGATGCAATAATCATTACGGATGATGGAATAATTTTAATTTTTCGTCATACAAACTACACTCGTTTTGTGATTTTAGATACTGCGAAAAGCTTGCACATGCCGTGTTTGTGGTCTCACATTCGATTGTGAGTACAGACGTGACTAAGGAGACGCATAGAGTCTGCGTTTACTCGGCATCTCGAGAAACTCGATAGTCGTGCTTATATTTCATACTTCAGTTATTATAAGTCCTTATTCAGTACTATCGATGTACATGATTCTGTAGACTAGTCCGTTGATAAATAAATAAAGGTTTTGTATTGTATAAAATATTTATTTGTTTGTTGGATCTAAAAACATTATCATGATTCAATGCTTCGGAAACAGTCAGCTTTTTTGACTTAGAAGATTGAAATTTTGAATGTAGCTTACCATGTTCATGTCCTCCTCCAGTGTGGTTTTAATTGGTTCACTGGGGTGGGAGTTAGGTGGGCGGGAGTTAGAGGGGACCATCTGGTCTACAAAATAACAAAAACAAAACTAAACATCAGTGTCTTTCCATTCTGTAATCAATTTTTGTTTTATTCCAGTGTTATTGTGTCGCGTCCTTCTTTACATCTACGTATGTCATCCATACATAGATGTTAAGGAGTGAAATTCGGTATGGAGAGTCTTCCAGGCAAGGTATGCATTACTATAACCCCGATTGTGAACGAAATCCATTAATCCAAGTGGTAAGCCTCCACTCTCAAAGTCTTCTGATTTTCTTTATCCCAGTGCAGCTAGTATCCTTCAAATTTTAAAACGCGTCCACAATATACTGCTGAGTCAGTTTCCCCTTGTGAAACACTAAGTTTGAGTGAAATTGCCCCCGTTGGGTCGGAATTATGGGGTAGCAGTCACCTTTTATGTTCGCCACTTTAAAAAACATAGAACTATTAACGTTTTTTAAAGGCAACATATGTCATGGGATAAGTCATTCGATCTGAAATCTCATGAGAAAAGAAAGAAGGTGGTGTTCCTTTCAATTTTTTAAATACAATAATCCTTCGGTATCCGCGGTCTCACCATCCGTGTCAATTTTTTTTCATACTTCCCCCCTTCAATAAGCGATGGGAAATTCTGGTATCCGTGGTTTGTTGTGATCTATTTTCATACGGGTTCCCCTTTTCGCTTCCTATCTTTTAGGTTTATATCGTAGGAAATGACTGACGCAACCCACGTCGTAAACGAACTCAACACGACAGCAAAGCACCGAGAAATCTACAGGAGTCTTGAGATGTGCGAAATACACAGATGGTAAGTGGTTGCTCTTTCCTTCGCCGTCAGTGCACGTGTAGATAGCAAAGATAGAAGGCCATTATCACAGCCAGCGATGGACAGTGTGGTTTTTGTGGAAAAGAAGGGCTTTCAGGAGGTGATATCCATCGTCGAATGGGTCGGTGTGCGGAGACAAGGCACCATCTAGGCAAACGGTATTACACTTGTTGGCCAACTTGAATAGCGGATAGGAAACTGCAGCCAAAGATGTGCGCACAGGAGAGCCTTCAACAGCAGAAAATGTGGACGCCGTGACGAGTTTGATTATGACGAACAGGCGCATAACATTTGATGAGCTGCAGAATGAAACAGAAGAATTGCAGGCTATTATCCGTAGTTGGTGCACCAACACCCAAGGAATTGTTCGCCTATTGTGCCTACACTTGAATGGGGAATATCTAATTAATGTAATATGCAGTTTTTATGAATAAATTATTTTCCACCCTGTAGCTGCGTTTCTGTCAATCATTTTTTGTACGCAGACCTTAGCAAGTTGAAAGTTCTAGGCATGTTGACTGAGAGAAAGAGCAATACTGATATCAGCCGAATATTTGGTGGAAAAGAATATTGGGGGGGCGGGGTGGGGTGACAATATTGCGAACAATACTGACGGTATTATTAAATTACCATCTTGTCTTTGCCGTACTTAACCTGAATTAAATAATTTCATAAATGAGATTTTATTGCAACTGTCTGAAAGGGTTATTTAGACTCCTAAAAGTAACAATGTTGACCAAATTTATTAATTAAATTGAGATAAAACAAACGGGAAATTATTTATATATAAATAAAGTGCAGAGATAATTCTAGATAACAAAATTTTCAATTGTAAAACATCTATATCCGATTGGGTATCAAAATTCAATGTTAAATCTAAGGCGGCATGAGCCCATCGTTGTCCTTTTAAATTTGGAATGCCAATTATGCTTTTATTTAATCAGCAGCGACGGAATGAACACCGGGACACCGGGAAAATCACGGTGGGCCGGACGGATGGCCTACTTTCTCGTGGTTGCGGGCCGCTTTCGCCGATTTTCCCGCTACCTGCCCTGTATGATTAAACTGCCAGTCCGTCCATATACTTAATCCACCTATTGGTCTCTGCAATGAAACACAGTTTTAAAAAATATTTAAAGATGTTTTAAAAATTAAAAAAAAAAAAAATTTTGCACCTTCACCCTTTTAGTAATATTACCAAAATTGTTATAATTGCTTATTAAATAAATAGTAAGAGGTTCACTAATAAGTTTCAGATATTATTTACAAAGCAATTTGACTACTATTTAAAATGTGAGCCTTTGACACGTTAATGGCAATAGATGGCGATGATGTCAACTTCAATTTCAATTTCAGCTTCAACTTCATTTTCAACTTCATTAAGATGACTGCGAGAGCAAATTTTTGACTCATTTATAGCGTCCTGTTTGTAAAAAAAAATAAATTTGAGAAACTTTTCTGAAATCCTTTTATTTAACGATGAACTCAGCAGACTGAAGCGATTATATCAAATTATATATCAGATTATATGAAGTATCTTCCTAAAACGTTATGAAAGATGACGGACGATCATGAATGAGCACATAATATGCTCTCTATATAAATATCACTTCGATATTTGAAAAATCAATAACATATTTGTCAGCGGGAAAGAAAAATCAAATTCGAGAAAAATATTTTAAAGAAATTTTACGGAAATAAGATCCGAGGCAAAGAATATTCTTGAAATCTAATTCAGTTCCCCAAAGCATTTCCTTTGGGAACGATTGAACTTCATTCTGAAATACATCTCCATCTTGAATTTTAACAATCAGCATTTTTTTTGTTTGTTGGAAACAATGAAGGATGGATTGTTGCCCGGACCCCGATGATCATGTGATTTTTGCGTGCCCTGGCCTGTCACTCGTTGGCCTCGTATTTTGATCAATGAGGTAAAGACGCAGCAGTGATAAACATAATTGTACTTAAGAAAAAGATAAAACGGATTGCCTTTTAAGCTCTGCATACAACCGTTAAGTATTAGCCTAAAGAAGTCAAACATTACTTGTCCACAATGAGATTCATATATTCATTTATACATTTTGACTATAAAGTAGTCTTCGTTCAGCAGAAATGTGTACTTGACTGGTAAAAATAATAGTTTATCCTGTCATACGCTGATCTTTCATTAGACACTTCCACTATATCTTTTGGTTCCTACAGATATACAGGACAAAATTATACTTACACTAATGGATTATTTTTCTCCTGCAGATAGAAATACGGATGGAGACAGATTAACACATGAAATGTTACGGTTACTAGCTGGTTTTGTTGTTGAACACGTTAGCAAACTGATTAAGAGCGTCCTGTAAATCATCTTTCAAATTCAGGACGGTGACATCTGTATGAATAAATGGTTTCTACCATTTAAGTGTTAACATAGTATTGACTAATCATATATGCGCAATCTTCTGTTAGTACGGTTTTCGCAACTTTATTTTCGGCGGGTCTTTCGAATAGGTCTCCAAACCGTTAATATACTTTGTAAGGTTCTCTCTACGGTGCACCTAAAAATTCTAAATCAACATGGATCCGAATTGCAATGGCTTCTCAAATTTTATTACTTGTGATTTACTAAAACTGAATTTACAGTCACATTTGAAGAGTTGCTGCTAATTTCTGTAGGATACAAGGGGTCGAACTTGGCGATTTGAGCAAAGATGCCAGCCACATTTGAAACTTTGTTGGACATTTCGAAGCTCAAATGCGACAGTTCAGAATGCACAGTATGCTCAAAACGAAGTTGTAAGTAAATCATAAATAACACTAGTCAACATTTTACAACTTTTTTTTTGTATTTAATAGGTTATTTTCAAATATGCCATAAATTTTTTTCTAGCACTTACAGATTATTTGTTTTTCAGTGTTTGGGGCTGATAAAATTTCCTTGCGGCTCCAAAATATAGATGCTTTTAAATTGCAGCCGTTTCTCCTTACACCTATTACTATAACATTGCAGCCTCTATGTGCATAACTTGAAAACGTGACGTGTAGAAAAAATCTAAAACTAGATTCGAAATTTACATACCATTTACTCCTAAGAGCACTATCTATGTCTTGGATTCAAAAAGTGTGCTGACTGGTGTAATTATTATTTTAGAATTAACGTGTTTTTTTATGTAGAAATCTTTGCAATTCGGACCTTACTTGGTTAGGACTTTTTTTTACACAAATAATCCCAGAATAATCTATTTAAGTTATCAACATCCTATTCCAGGACACCCTGTATAATATTGCCAAGTGATGTCAAATGAGCTGATCACTGTCAACATAACTCAGTGAACATGAAAGTATTAAGGCTATCACATTAGTGATGCCTTTGATTTACATTCTCTCCAATTAACATTTACCAGATTGAAATAACATTAAAAGGATAACAAATGAATTTTTTTTCTTAAAATGTCTGTAAATGCGTAGCTGTAAGTTTTGACACAGCATTTTCGTAGAATAGAAATAAATTACTTTCGTATATAATTTTTCAACAATTCGCTGTAGACGCTAATAGTATTGGAGACTGGGGCTAGTTGGCCCTAGAATTTCTAACAAAGGACTGAAACAACTTATTTTCAATTAAGACATTGAAAGACTTTGAGACATGATTGTTGCTATGAATTTATTTGGTTTGATGTTTTAGAGATTTTGTTATTTTTCACAAAAAAAATGTTTCTAACCAAAAGGGAAAACCTCTAATTCACAAGGAAGAAAAATGAAATATCGGATACGTATATAGGTACTAGGTGCCTAGCTTCAGCAGTGAAACACAAAAGAAAAAGTAAAAGAAAATCTTAAAGCTAAAGAATGAGCTTCCCCTTGGGCTTCCTCTTGTTCCAACAAGCGTAATTATCCCGGGCAACGCCGGGTCCTCTGCTAGTCTATCTCTTCTATATACATAACTAGCAAAGGTACCCGGCGTTGCCCGGGATAATTACACTTGGATGTAAACAGAACAATCTCAAAAATTTTAATTAAATTTTGCAATATCATAAAAACAAACACATGAAAATGCTTAGAATTAATACAGTCAAAATTCTTAATGAAAATTCGAAAAAAATCCTTTTAAAGGCTCACAATGGCTGGACCTCTCCAAGGATGCCACTGCTAACTTTCCATTATCTCCAGTTACTGATCATTTTTAAAGATTTTTAAGAAATTGTTAAGTACTAAGAACTCTCTTTTCTAAGAAAAGCCTGAATAATAGGAATTCTATGCATTGTTACAAATTGAAACTTATCCATATTACATCATCATTTTATGTTCATTGTTATAATTCTTGGAAAGATTGCTTTAACATTACATCATCATTCTGTGCTCATTGTTATTGGTGAATTGCGCGTTGATACCATTGTTGATGCGAACACGATGGGCCTATTGTTGCACAAACTTTGCCTTGCATTGTTGGTCATGAGATATATATTGTTGGTTCATGCAGTGGTTCGTACAGACAGACAGACCCACCCACAAACATCCTTCTTCTTCTATATATATAAAGAAGGATGTTTGTGGGTCTGTGGGTCTGTCTGTGGGTGGGTCTGTACGTTTTTTATACAAATCTACAGTTTTATTCCGATCTTGATGAAATTTCGCATACATGACCTTCAAAGCATGAGGAAGGTCACTGTCTACTTCAGATTTCGAAAAAATAATAATTATTGATAAAAAATCGATATTCATGGTTATAGAAGGGCATATTAATGAGAAATATCGCATGACCAACAATGCAAGATAAAGTTTTTGCAACAATGGTATCAACACGCAATTCACAAACACTCTGCACGGACCAACAATATATATCTCATGACCAACAATGCAAATAAAAGTTTGTGCAACAATAGGTATCAACAATGGTTTCAACACGCAATTCACCAATAACAATGAGCTCAAAATGATGATGCAATGATAAAGCAGTCCTTTCCAAGAATTATAACAATGCAATATGGATAAGTTTCAATTTGTAACACTGCATAGAATTCCTGTTATTCAGGCTTTTCTTAGAAAAGAGAGTTCTTAGTACTTAACAATTTCTTGAAAATCTTTAAAAATGATCAGTAAATGGAGACAATGGAGAGTTAGCAGACTATTGAGAAAGAGTGGAAAGACGAGAGAGGAAGCACTCCTTTAGCTCCGTGATGTATTGAGCAAATGGGAAGCAAGTAAATAGAAGTTTCCGCGACCGCTAGACTGCACAAAGTGATGAATGGCCAAATTTTGCTTCAACACATCGAGAGAAGAGTGGAAATTGCAACAACACTAAGTATACATCTGAGGTAAGATTACGTGAGTAAGAAATTATTTAAAATAGCAGTGGCATGCTTGGAGGTCCAGCCATTGTGAGCCTTTAAAAAGTTTTTTTTAGAATTTTCATTAAGAATTTTTACTGTATTAATTCTAAGCATTTTCATGTGTTTATTTTTAAGATATTGCAAAATTTAATTTAATTTTTTGAGATTGTTCTGTTTACATCCAAGTGTAATTATCCCGGGCAACGCCGGGTACCTTTGCTAGTTATATATATAGATAGAAGAAGGATGTTTGTTTGTTTGTTTTTTATACAAATCTACAGTTTTATTCCGATCTTGATAAAATTTCGCATACATGACCTTCAAAGCATGAGGAAGGTCACTGTCTACCTCAGATTTCGAAAAAATATTAATTATTGATAAAAAATCGATATTCATGGTTATGGCAGGGCATATTAATGAGAAATATCTCATGACCAACAATGCAAGACAAAGTTTTTGCAACAATAAGTATCAACAATGGTATCAACACGCAATTCACAAACACTCTGCACGGACCAACAATATATATCTCATGAACAACAATGCAAGCAAAGTTTGTGAACAATAGGTATCAACAATGGTATCAGCACGCAATTCACAAACACTCTGCATGGACCAAAAATATAATCTCATGACCAACAATGCAAGGCAAAGTTCAACAAGTTTTGCTTCAACACATCCAGAGAATAGTAGAAATTGCAACAACATCAAGTGTACATCTGAAGTAAGATTACGTAAGTAAGAAATTATTGGAGAGGTCCATCCATTGTGAGCCTTTAAAATTTTTTTTTGTAATTTTCATTATGAATTTTTACTGTATTAATTCTAAGCATTTTCATGTGTTTATTTTTAAGATATTGCAAAATTTAATTTAATTTTTTGAGACTGTTCTCTTTACCTACAAGTGTAATTATCCCGGGCAACACCGGGTACCTTTGCTAGTCTTATATATAAAATTCATTTTCCGTTTGTTTGTTTGCCCACTGACAGTTTTTGCCATCGGATGGCGCCACCATTGCACGATTATTCGCTTCCGACCAAAGATTTCGCATCATGATCTTTTAATCCTTTGATCTGTGCACACATGCGAACTCCATTGTTGATCTGCTATATTTGCTGAAGAGTAGGGATTTTGAATATAGTATTATCGATGACGTATATTATTAAGTACCGAAAGGTGCTTTATGCTATCAGTATGGGGAAACGTGTCTGTCTGTCTGTCCGTCTGTCTGTAACTCTAACTCCTCCGAGGCTGTGAAAGATTTTCAAAATCTGTTTTCGTCAGTCGATGAATATGGTTCATGGCACGAACCGATTACAAATATTATCTAAATCGGTTCATTGGCACGTGCACAAATAGGTACCTCTATTTTCCCGCCTAGCAATTTTCAATGGGAAGATACAGGTTGAATAAAAAAGTCTGAACCCCCCCTTTTATTTTTTGAACCGAATCATATATGTCAATTTTGATGGATCCAATGAATAGGAAGTTGTGGGTGGCCTATCCCATGGTGCACTTTTCATCATCCCAAATATGCAAATTAGGACTCATTCAAAATTTATCTCAAAAACCGTAAGGGATAGAGAAAAAAAACCTTGTTCAGCATAAAAAAACAAACAAAACAAAAAAAAATCATCCAAATCGGACCAACCAATCACCCACAATCACGTGGTGAACTGTTTGTAGCTTACAAAGAGTCACACTGTACAAACAAGTTACTTCAAACAGTTTTAAAAAAACGTTAATCAACAAAATGCTCGATGTGACGACCGTGGGCACCATAACACAATTGGGCAGGGAACCTAACTGTGTTAAGCATCGGTAAGCATGGCTCGTGTCACTCCTTGGCACGCTTCCTGGATTCGTTGAACCAGATCCTCCAATGAGGCGGGCTGCGTAGCATAAACCTTGTCCTTCAGGTATCCCCACAAGAAAAAGTCAAGTGGTGTAAAATCGGGGGAGCGGGGTGGCCAACAAAATGGTCCTCCTTGGCCAATCCATTGTTGTCCAAACATCTCACTTAGACGCTCGCGAACGACCAACCCATAATGTGGAGGAGCTCCATCATGCTGAAACCATGTGCGCTGATACGAGGCCAATGGCAAATTGTCAATGAAGTCTGTGACTACCACGTTGAGAATTTCAGCCCGGTAGCGTTCTGCAGTCAGTGTTCCATCGTAAAAATACGGTCCAACCACAGTGTCATTGTACAATCCACACAACACATTGATTCTCCAGTTCACTTGATGAGTTGCTTCTCGCAGACATCGTGGGTTTTCGTCTGCCCAATGATGATGGTTGCGCCTGGTGAACTGGGCTTCATCTGTCCACAACACCTCATGAATGAAGTTTGAATTGTCATTCAGGCAGGTAAGTAACCAGTTGCAGAAGTCGGCCCTAGCAACATAATCCAATGGCAGTACTCCTGGTGACAATGAATATGGTATGGGTGAAAATGATGTGCGTGTAGAATGTTGAGAACAGTTCTCTGATGGCACCCAACATCTGCAGCAACTGCTCTGCCGCTTGTGTGGGGATTTGCAGCAACTGCAGACAGAACTAATGTTGTTGTATCCTCGTCGCCTTGTGCCCTTGGTCGTCCTCGTTCTGCATTAACATTCCCTGTAGCCTCGAATCTTTGAATAATGTGACGCATTGTTTGACGAGATGGATGGCGTTCGTTAGGGTATCTGTCTCGATACAACCTAACTGCAGCATGTAGGTTTCTCCTTGTCTCTTCGAAGCAGAAGATCATGTTGACCATTTTCGAAACAGTGTAGCTTGCCATCCTGGAATTGTTCTGTCTTTTGTATGCTGAAACATGCCTTTTATTTGCTTTTCCGCATGAAAGTGAATGTGAGTATGGTAATTTATGTTAATTTTTTTGATATGCATGCTTAACATGGTGGAACTTTGTGCAGTCTGACTGTTTGTAAGCTACAAACAGTTCACCACGTGATTGTGGGTGATTGGTTGGTCCGATTTGGATGATTTTTTTTTTGTTTTGTTTGTTTCTTTATGCTGAACAAGTTTGCAATTGGGTTTTATCTCTATCCCTTACGGTTTTTGAGATAAATTTTGAATGTGTCCTAATTTGCATATTTGGGATAGGCCACCCACAACTTCCTATTCATTGGATTCATCAAAATTGACATATCTGCTTCGGTTCAAAAAATAAAAGGGGGATTGAGACTTTTGTATTCACCCTGTATAAATGAAGTAGTTATAAACATCACAGATTTTATTTCAACTTTTAGCAGCAGAAAATATATGGAAATATAGGAAGTGATTTTGAATGCAGTAATCAAACTGCGTGGATAGCGAAAGAAATTCAATTTGAGAGGTGAATTTTATTAAGATAGAGAAATTTCGTTAAGACATTTTAAGATTTCTTTAATTGAATTAATGAATAAAATCTTAATTGATTTCAAGCAAATTTAGCAATTTAAAAATTATATCAAGTGAATTTGAAGTTGGTGATTCATTCAAGCATCACTTGTAGGTAATCTTTAGTATATTCTTTTTAAATGGAACTATTTTAAGCATCCGATATTTATGTAATGTAAGATCAATTTAGAGATTTTATACCGTATATCTTTAAATGTATATATTTAGTTTAAATAACCACTAGAATATTAAATACTGAAAATTGAGAAGACAAAGAAATGAATACATCAATGTAAAATTCACTAGCATAAAACGGGAGAGAAAAAACTATGTATAGAACACCATCTGAGCATCGAACGTTTCAATATTCACGTGTAAAAGAACAAACGGACGACATCGATCCTATTTAATACTTGACCCCCCTCCCATAATTTGAGAGAACTCAATTACGAATTGTAACTGCAGTTTCAAAGGAAGAGTAATTTAATATACCTACACTAGTTCAACCCTTTTAAAAAATAATTTTTTTATTTTCCACTATTTGCCGCTAAGAAATTAGTATTCCACTATATTTGTGCATTTATATTTTAAAAACCTGTAACAGAATTATTCTACTTGTCTTTATTTGTGGAAGTTACTAAATTTTGTGACTTGAGACATACACCACCCTAAAATGCTAGATGTTGGTGTTGACCACGGAATCACCGGGACACCATACAAGACTCCTTGCTGACGTTTACTGTGTGGCCATGCTATATCTTGTTAAGAAATGGCATTAGTAAATCTTAGAGTAATATTATGTAAAGGCCTGCAACACCTCTTGTAGCATAATCCCCCGCCACACCAAATGACGAACTGTGTGACCTCAAAATTTGTAGCAGGATCAACCCCCATTGCCATGTCGCCTCCAGACTCGCATTTGATGATCGTTACTGCTGAAACAAAGCGAGATTTCACGCTTAACACCACGTTATGCCATTCGTCACGCCATATAACCCAAGTTCAAGATCAGTGCATCTCGATCGTTTACTATTAGCGGCAGTGTTCGCTAAGGTCGCCTTGCGTAGAAGCCAAACCTGCCACATCCGTATTGGAATATCAAACTGTCTCCGTCGATATTGGAGCATCCAGTACTCTCTCTACACCTTATAAAATTTCGCCAAGTGTAGACTGTGAGACAGTGAGACTGTTGACTTCGCATGCATCAATCTGTATGTATTGTGATATTTGCGTACATACTCTACTCTCCCTACGAAGACTTCCCTGTCTCCAAACTCGACTAATCGATTGCTTCATCCCATCCAGTTTCTGTCGCAATATATGCATAGACGAATCGGCCGTATGTAGCTTTATTTAGAATGGTGTACAGCTCACGGAAATTAGATCTGGAATAGTGGGAAAATGTCTTTTGGAGCGATGAATCTCGGTACACATTCTGGCAATCATATGGTCGAGTTTGGGTCGGGCGGATGCATTTGGAGAACGCTTCAAGCATTGCTGCGTGGTGCCCAGTTCAGTGGAGGGGTATCAGGGTATGGGACGCATTTTCAAGATTGAATTCTGCTGATTTGTTCCGTTAGCAAGAACTATAATGTCTGCAAGTCTGGCAACACCTTGACATCGTGTTAACAGTTTAGAATTAGATCATTCCTGTACCAGTATGACAATGCTCCTTGTCACAGAGCAAGAAGTGTGCATGAATGATTTGAGGAGACAGTGATTAAAGAAATGGACTGACCTGATAATGTCCCGGTACAAATTCCACATAAAGCCTATGGGATGAATTAGAGCGAGAACAACGGGCTAGGCCACATCGCCCAACATCTATGACTGAATTCATTCTGCTCTTCGAGAAGAATGGAAGAAAGTTGCTGTGGTTGTTGACCAATATCTGATGGAAAATAGAGGCTTAATAAAAGCAAAGGGAACAACATAGTAATCTTTGTGAAATTAATAGGGTTTTAATAGAGTTCGTTTAAAAAGAAAATTAAGGTAAATAAATTTTCTACATTGTATCAGTAAAATGTTTATGTCAGCATGGTCCATGTGAAAATGCAATCATGTCCGTTTAAATTGATAATCATATACATTATGCCCATACATCGGTAAAAAAAATCATGGAAGCATAAGCTTGCTCTATTAACAGAAACATACAGTGGTGGCCAACCATTTAGCACCTATATTGACTTACGTTGTTTGTTACCAAAAATTCTTAACCAGTTACAAAAAAAATTACACCAATAAAAGAATTAAGTGTGAAATGATCCAACAAATAACCATTGTAACGTGTATTAGCAGAGCAATAATAGCTAACGCAGTGGAATTAATTATGCACGTAAACAGGGGTAAGGTAAAAAAATAAAGTTTAATAAATTTATGAAAAATGTCACAAAAACATGAATAAATGTCAAAGATCAGTAAATAAAGTAAGAATCAAATCCTTACATAACTAGGCATAATGAAATAGGCGCAATTTGCAAACCTTATCAAAACAAGTAATCATAAATAAAGCAGTAATACCAAAAACACAACAAACGGCTTGGCCGGAAAGTTACATTGAAACACGGTATACACTTCGTAACACAACCGTAAACCAAAATCTCCTTCCCTTAAAAACAAATATCGGAAGGATATTACGAAAAATAAATAAAGCTACTGTTTTCTACAAAATCTTACAATATAGGTAAAGGCAAATAAAGCACCAGATATTCGTAGATACAAGGCTCGCTAATTAATAAATGGTTCACACAAAGCATTTGATTGAGCCGCAATTAGCAAATATGGTGGCCTCTCTCAAAGCGACACATAATAGTAAAATGGATTACCTAATAAGATTCAAAACATAAGGCTGGGAGAAAACTGACAAAAGAATCAATTAGTATACAAAGTCTTACAATTCCAGCCGATCACAGTAAAAAGTCTAATAGTCTTATCAGGGGAAAAATATAAGTCCGTATCACAGGTTTACTCAACAAGTTTTCAAACGTAAGTGTCCACGCTCGGAATAACAAAGTACACAGACTATACCGAGCTTTAAAGTAGAAAAAGTCTTAACGGGGTAACCAATGTAAATTTCAATACACTCATTAAACCGCCTTGGCGGGGAAATAACTGTAAGCAAAAAGGGAAAATAGGTTACACGCTTAGGACCACAAAGAAACGGGCTAATGGCGCCCTCCCTTGAATTAAGCACAAACACTGTATAGCACTTTCAACACACGGCAATGCGTAAAGTTCCGTAAAGCCTTTTACGCTTTCCTTTCCACATAGGCAAAACCATATTGCGAGGTTAGGCAAGCGATAAAACCTCCAGGGAATTGCCCTCGCACCGTCGCAAACCCGTCGAACTCCCGACGGAAGAAATCAATCATTACGGACGAAATTGTTCGGGGGTCACAATTAATTAAAGCAAGAGTACTCACAAAATAAGCACCAGACAAGGTGAGCGTTCTTCCCGGTGGCTTCCACTCGAAACTCTCACTCCGTCTCGTGCAAGCTGAATTACTGCTCGCGCAGGAACTTCTGTGCGTGGAAAACGCCGCCTTCGGAGCTTCACCGCCGAACCCGACTCGCGTCGGCGTCTCAATGCTTCGCTCCGGCGTTCCGTTGCCTCCGCTCGACTGTTGCTCCTCACGTCCCTGCTTGGTGGAAGCGACGACGAAGAGCCCTTTTGCGTTGGACACGAGATTACTCCTTCGGACTCCTGTCCGTTCCGTCGTCCGGGTCACTCTCCTCTTTCCACTCAAATTCTCCCGCCAAGAAAACTTCGAGCCTCTGTCTCGAAACCTCCTTGCATCCTCATTCGCTCTGGCGCGTTGATTGGTATGACGACACTGTCTGCCCCGCTCCTCCCCCGCCTTTGAACGGGTGAATATCCGAGAGCGGTAGAAGCAGTTAGTGTCGCCGGGAATCGAACCTGGTTTCGATTTCCGTGACAACCATGCATGTTGAATTCAAAGTTGAAACAATGAGATGATATTTTTAATCCTTTAGGTGATTTTCCTATGGGCAAAAATTTAGCACCATGTACAGAATAAATATATAATACATCAGAGAATCAGTATTTGGTTGGGTAATCAAAGTTTTTAATAACCGCTATACATCGTCTGTGCATGGATTCCACTAGACTTTTACATCGATCTTCTGGAATGTTGTCCCATGCTTCTTTGATGGTGTCGAGTAGTGTAAGAATACTATTGGTTTTTTTTTCTATAACAGTCCTTTTGACATCAATCCATAGCATTTCTATGGGGTTCAAATCTGCTGACTGAGCAGGCCTTTCCATAACTTTGATATGATTTATGTGTAACCATTCTTTGACAAGTCTGCTGGTAAGTTTCGGGTCTTTATCGTGCAGAAATGACCATGTAAGGGGCAGGTTATCATCGGCGTAAGGAAGCATAATGTTCTCAAGGATGGATTTGTAAACAAAACGATCCATGATGCGATTTATATGATGGATTGGGCCCACACCATGCCAGGTAAAACAATCCCACATCATCACATTTCCCCCTCCATGTTTCACGATTGGTTTTAAACATTGTGGCTTGTATGTTTCATGTTTATTACGTCTGATGTACTTTCTGCCATCACATGCAAAGAACTGTACCTTTGTCTCATCCGACCACAGCATGTTTTTCCACTGTTGTGTTGTCCAGTTGAGATGGGCACAAACAAAAGTTAACCTAGCTTTCCTGTTCTTTAATGCCACAAAAGGTTTCTTTCGTGCCACTCGCCCAAACAAACTAAACTGGGGCGCGTTCCTCGACATTGTCCTAAAACGAAACGGTCTGACGTCTTCGTTACTCGCTGGCTGTGATAGCATTGTTGAATCTGCAAACGAAGATAGCAGTCATCCGTTCGTCTTGAAAACGAACGCATGAATCTTCCAACTGATAACATATTTTATTAAGTCAAGGCCCTTTATAGGGCCACATTTCTTTACGAAAGAGATTGTCAAAATAAAAATTTAATCTAAAACAAAAAAATGCCTGCAGCAATTATTCATTTATGCTACTTAACAGTGTTTAAACTACCGTATAAAATATTTATGGTAGGACAACGTATAAAAGCAATAATTTGTAATAATAATTTATTAACCTCAACACGAATTAGTTCCTGGATTGTACATATTCATTTATAGTTTTCTTGTACATAAATTGAAGTTTTGAAATACCTCTCAATTTTTAAGAGTTTATTTGTTTTTTGGGGGGTTTTTTTTCCCTTCCGCCGGTGATTTATTGCCTAGTTAATTATTGTTAAGTTAATAATTTTTAATTACTAATTATTATAAAATATTTAACTAAGCAAATTGTCACAGAGCCAATATAAATATTTTAGATTTAACGATTCAATTATTTCAAGAAAAGTTGCATTTTGAAAAATAAAAAACGCAGTCGCAAAAAGCTGCATAAAATGTATAGTGTGGATGAAATAAATTTGTTAAATAAAATTCATATATCAATGCACATTGTCGCCTTATTTTATTTCACACAGAACACTTTTGGAATTTATTTCTTGAAAAAATTGAATCGCTAAATCTAAAATATTTATATTGGCTTTGTGACAATTTGCTTGGTTAAATATTTTATAATAATTAGTAATTAAACTTTATTTACTCAACAAAAATTGCCTATAAAACACTGGCAGAAGGTATAAAAAAACAACAACAAAAAACAAAACAATAGAACCTAAAAATTGGAAGGTATTTTAAAACTTCAATTTATGAAAACTATAAATGAATATGTGCAATTCAGAAACTAATTTTTGTTTAGGTTAATAAAGTTTTATTACAAATTATTACTTTTATACGTTGTCCTTCCATAAATATTTTATAGTCTAAACACTGTAAAGTAGCAATATATGAATAATTGCTGCAGGTATTTATATGTTTTAGATTAAATTTTTATTTTGACAGTCTCTTTCGAATAGAAATGTGGTCCTGTAAAGGGTCTTTACTTAATAAAAAACGATGAAATCAGTTGGAAGATTCATGCGTTCGTTTTCACGACGAACGGACGACTGCTGTCTTCGTTTGCAGATTCAACAATGCTATCAACGACGCAGACGTAATTATGACGTTTAATCGTTGTAACTTCACCAATACGGCCAGCGAGTATCGAAGACGAACGACAATGCCTCTGACGTCAGATCGTTTCGTTTTATTTCAATGTCGAGGAACGCGCCCCTGGTTTAATCGTCGACGGACAGTACGAGAACTAATACTAACGTGATGATGAGCAGACAATGGGCCTTTTTCAAACGAGAAAGCGCGAGATTATGGCCGCGCTCATGTTTGATCGAAAACGAGTCTGACTAGTCAAGCGCAGCTTGCTGCGAAGGAATGAATGCTTATTCAGTCCCTTTTTTAAATGCACTACCACAGATATCATTGAAGGATGTAATAGAAATTGTTAGATCCAAGGCTTAAGGAACCGAGAGAAATCTGGAAACTGTTGATCAAATCAAACCGTTCATTGTTTTCAGGATGCAAATTACAATTTTCAGGACATATATAAAAATTTTCAGTTCCTTCTTCAATGATGATCATTACTTCAAATTCATTTGACAAATGAGGTTTATTTTGTCGCCGTTGTTGTTGTGTTGTTGAATAACCCGCAATAGACTACGTTCTTTTCAACTCATTATTATTCCTTTCCCGAGTCCAAAATGCGCCGTTTTAATTCTTCATTTTTTTCCGAAAGCCTTTTGATTGTACCAACCTGGTTTCATGTGGTGTACGTTTTTATATGTCTGCTTGTGAAATTTGTAATTCTCTATGTCCTTTTGTGTTTCATCTATCCAAGTATTGGCAAGTCCTGTGAGCCTATTGGGGTTTATTCTTTCAAGATTTTCATAAAAAACTATTCTCCATTTCTTAACGGTACAGTATCAGTAATTTTTTCAATATGTGTGTATATTTCATTATTGCGACGTACTTTAAATATCGACCCAACATTTTTCTTTCAGCTACTTTCAGTTCTTGAGTTAACATTTTTTTGATCAGGGTCAGACACTTAGCTGTATAAAGTGCTTCTGGGCGTATTACTGTTGTTTAGGGCCAAAGTTTAGCGTTGAATGATATTGACTTCTTATAGATATCTTTGGTGAGGAAATAGGCCGATTTCATCTTACTGACTCTTGCTTTAAAAGCTTTTTTCTCTGATCCGTTTTGTTAAATTCTCCTAAATACTTGAACTTTTATTTATCCTGTCAAATTGGCATATTGGGTAGTCTTGACGTTCGTCATAAACTTGGTTTTTGGAAAGAGATTCTTAAACTATCTCTTTTAACTTTTTGTCCTATGTGTTATTATTTTCATTGCATGGATTGCAATAAACAATCAATGCCAGTGCGTTTACATTTATATTGTTACTTACACACTGATATGCAATATGTAAAATGTTATTAAGATCCATTAATTAATTGATTGATTAATTGATCTTGCCATATTGATATAAAAATATAACAAATAATAAAAACAAAAAATGAAAATAAAAAAATAATACAAATTGGGGGAGGCCGTGGTCTGGTGGACTTTCACTGAACACAACTTCTGTGAAGTTAAGCTACATCAGGCACCGCTCGTCACTGGATGGGTGACCATCCGTGACAGCAGATCTTTACCCCCCTGGCTGCTGCGACCATCATACAGCAGTCGTGAATCCAGGTTCATCCAGAGACCCAACTCGTCGGCCTCTGGCCATACAGGCCCTGGATGGACGTATTGGATCAAATTAATTAATAAAAAAAAATTAATTATAATATAATTTTAATTGATTTCAATTAATAAACTTTATTATACAAAAGGTATTATGTTAAATTCATGAATTATATTCAATATAATTTATATCAAATTTTAATATTAATTAACGAAATAATAAATAAAAGTAATGATAGTAAAGTGATTTTCTTTAGTCATTCGTTTTGGTCTATTTCGCAACACAAATTTATTTAGAATACCCTCCTTCTTAACTAATCTTAATCCATCAAGTGAATCCGTGAAATTGCCAGAGTTAAAATCCAGTGATTAAATAGTTACGTTTTTATTAATCTATAAATTAGCACATATAGTGCTTTCCCTTGTGTGAACTGCACCGTCAGCCTCGTTTTCAATCTGCCAAGGACGCCGCCATTTCTCAAGTCTCGCAATCGTGAAAAAGGCCCATTCACCTTGAATCATTATTGAAGTTAAGGGTCTGTCTTTTTTGGAGAGACGATGAATGATACGGTCGATGTGCGGGGTTAGTTTTTTAGGTCTTCCTGGTCTTGAACGATCTCTGACAGAACCAGTGTTGTTGTACCGCTGAATTGTACGTATACAACATGATTTGCTGCAGTTAACAATTTTTGCAATGGCATCAAATGTTAGTCCTGCATTGTGAAACCGTCTAATTTGTTCACGGAGATCTAGCGATATGTTTTGTCGTTTTCCCATGATTGCTGGATGCTAAACTTGCGTCCAGCCAATTACTTAAATATTCTGAAACATGCTCCCCTTTTCATAGTGTATCCTCCAAAAAACATTTTTTTAAATACTTTGTTTCTGACAGTCTCATTTATTTTGTAGCAGGGGTGGAATTAACTTTGAGCCTTGATTTTTCAAATATTGGCAATATTTTTAGAGCCATTTGGTTGGTGCTAAATATTTGGCCACCACTGTAAGTTCTATTTCAAAAAACCGTGACTTTTTTATTCACTGTTTGTGTCCTGTATTAAGTAACGGCATTTGCTACGTTTCTGCAAAAAAACAGTTTCTATTGGGACAGGTAATAACGGGATCGATATTTAAGAGAAATTACCACGAGTGGTTTGATACATAAAATTTTTAAACTTCACTGACTATATAACTTTGCAGAATGTTTACTAAAAAACGAAATCTGTACAGTGGGCTATCTAAGAGAAATCATATCTAGAAATCATTTGAGGTTGGTTGGTTGGTTTATTAGAATTTTTGGCGTCGACTACCGAGGTCATTTTGCGCCTTTTACACAAGTTATATCTGTACGCAGCCATGGACAAACACAAACATCCATGCCCGCGGCGGGATTCGAATCCACGACCAGCTGGAATCGAGAACTAGAAAGCCTACGCCCTAACCCTCTCGGCCACTGGCCGGCTAATTATTTGGGGAGTGCGCCTTGAACACGACTTCCTGTTCTTAAAAGGTTCTCGCAAGCGTATTCTGACAGTTATCAAAAAACGAATGAAAACCTAGCAGTATTGGGCTTTCCTCTTTCCTGCCACCGCTGGATATCCAATAATGATTGGAAGATGACATCTCATTCCTGGACTAATGACATTCGCAGGTCCTGCAGTATTCTCGGAGGTGGTACTCGTGCCGCAACACGTCTTCCAAGAGCGTCCCATGCGTGTTCTATGGGGTTTAACTCCGGCTACCGTACTGGCCAATCCAGGCACCTAATGTCCTCATAGCCAATCCACTATGGCATCCCGATGCGAATGGGCATCCCGCATTTCCATGTAGAGGAAATCTGGACCTACCGCAACCTTGAAGAGACGAACATGTCGAAGGACACTTTCTCGGTACACTTGGCCAGCTATTGTCTCTCTGTCGAAAACTTGTAGCGGTGTACGGGAACCCACCATGATCCCTGTCCACACCATCACACTGCCACTACCATAACGGTCATGTTCAATGATGTTAGCAGATCTGGACCGTGCCCCACGCTCTCTCCAGATATGAACATGTCGAGAATTGGAGACCAGATTGTACCGGGACTCATCCTGACTCCACTGTTCTTGTCTCCATGTTGCTTGTTCGGTGCTGCACCTGCCAACCGTTCCTAGGGTGTCCGTGGGTCAACGGGATGCACCTCATCGGACGTCAAACGTACAGGTCAACTGCGTGAAGTCTTCTGTATACCGTTTTCCTGAAAAATTTAACCCCAGTGGTCGCTGACAGCTCTCACAATGTCCCTGGCTATGCTTCGCCTGTTCCTACGGCAAATAGAAAAAGGGGACGACCCTGACTAACGTGTTTACGGGTGTTTCCATTGTGTCGGAACCGTATCCACATGACGCTAGTTGACACGTTCAGCACCCGAGACACTTCAATCTTGGACTGGGATGCTTCCATCATCCAATAATTCCTCTCAGTTCATTCTCTAAATGGATACGATGAGCCATTAGAAACAATTATCGCATGCTCAATGATCAATGAAAGTTAAAAAACACGTTCTTGAGGTAAATACGTTCCGCCAATAGCAGTACTGCCACCTGTGTATTTAATGATGGAATGGTGTTCACAGGACCTACAGAATGGCCTCACTAAGTTTGGTGCTGATTATCATTCTGCAAATCCCTTAATTTATAGACACTAGTGTACAGTATATACCCAAACGATAAAACTTCGAATTTTTGTGTAGTAATGCCTGAATATTTTCATGCACTTTATAGCTGAGCAGCATTGTCGTTTGGGGCGCACACCTCGACACCCTCATCGAAACGAATTTTTAGTTTTCTTCAACGAAAATTCAGCGCCAAAACATATAGGTAACCATGCATTACAGATATTCTAAGGAAGAAATTCATTTTTTTAATGGAAAATTTTTTTCATTTGACAGATTCAAAATCGCTTCACATCCGATTTTTCAGTAGAATTGTTTGCTAACCCTTCTTCATTCACTTAACCAATTTCGATGTATTTAAGTTCAACGTCTTAATTCAAATAAATTGAAATAATTGCATCCATTCTCGAGGGATACTTGAGTAAATCATTTTATAGTGTCCATTGCTAATACAGGTCGCTAATTAGTAAAAGCAACACGGCAGCGAGGAATCTAGTGGTCATTCCTTGAACTGACTGAAACAATATGGAAGGAGATGGAGCCAGAAACTGTGGACACAGATTAACAAGAACAACAGGAAACCACTATTCCACTTAAAGGTTTATTGCAACGTATGCGCATTTCGGCAGCCAAGCTGCCTTCCTCACCGTATACAAGGACTTGATCAGACCAGAGAAGTTCTGTTCTGATAAAGTAGAAGACAATCGACAATCGAACAGTGTAGTGAAAAGAAAGACGCGAGTGGTCCAGGAGCCAAGCTCACTTTGCACGCTCGCTCAAAGAGTAAACCAGAGGAGGTACACTGAGAGAGAAGCCTGATGAACCTCTTTTGTCCTCCAGAGAATAAGTCCCAGGAAGGGACGAGAGTCAGATTGTAGATTGACGAATAGAGTCCCCAAAAATCAGCAGGATCTAAAAGATCCAGTAGTTGGGGAGGACGGCCTTGTTAACGTCATCAAAGCAGACATCCAGGATATGGCGGGGTCTTCGAAACCTGGGGGGGACCCTTAACAACGAGTGGGTGGTCCAGGATACCAGAAACCAGGGTGTTTTCATGATTTTCCATCTTGGTAGCATGTCTTCATAAGTGTCTGGAAAAAGGTGCCTATGTGGGTCATCCCCAAATCGTCAGAGATAGAGTGGTTGTTGGAAACTCTTCTGTCAAGTTGGCCAATGGATCGGAGAGCAACATTTTGGAAGGTCTGAAGATCCTTCCACCTAGATTTGCAAATAGAAGCCCAAGCAGGCACTTCATGGAGTAAAATAGTACGAATCACAACCTTGTATATCAAGAGTTTGTTATTCACACCAAAAGCGCTGTTTCGCCCCAGAAGTGCAATCAGACTGAGCCTCGCTTTCTTTGCTTTGTTGAGCACGTATTGGACTTGGTCGTTCCAGTTTAATTTGGAGTCGATCATGACACCAATATATTTATAGCTTTTTACCTACTCAAGTTTCTTGCCAAATAAGAAGAGGGGCTTTAGAGGGTTTTTGCATTTGCGAGTGATAAACATGACCTTACACTTTTTGACATTCAGCTTTAATGGCCACTTAGTGAACCAGCTCTCGCATTGATGTAAAGCTTTTTGTAGTCGAGTTATGACTTGTACTGGGTTTCGTGCCCAGGTCATGATGGGCCCGTCGTCAGCAAACATGTAAAGATTGCACTTTGCAAACTTGGGGAAGTCATGGATAAAGAAGTTGAATAAGGCTGGCCCCAAGACAGAGCCTGGGGGTACACCAGCATTAACATCGCAGGGTTCAGACAAGGAGTCCCCAACCTTAACACGAAAAGTCCTCTTTGACAGGAAGGAGCGAATCAGAGCATCAGGGAACCCGTAGGTAATCATTTTGTAAATGAGTCCATGATGCCAGACTTGGTCAAAGGCCTTTTGGACATCGAGGAAAACGAGACCACCAAACATAGAGAGGTTGAGAGGACCGTTTAAATCAGCAACGAGCCTCCATAACTGAAGCTGACAAGAGTGGCCTGGACGGAAGCCAAATTGCTCACTACGAATGAGGTTGTTTGCCTCGCAGTATTCGTTGAACCTCTTGAGTGTAGTGCGCTCAAAGACCTTCGAAAGCATGGGCAACAAGCTAATGGGCCTATAACTTGTGGGAAGAGCAGGATCCAGTCCAGGTTTAGGAATGGTGATGATGACTGAGTCCTTCCAGACACTAGGGAAATGGCCCCTAAGCCAGCAGTCATTCATGACCTTGGTGATGATGCAGATAACACTGGAGGCAAATTCTTGAGAGCACTGTTGGTAATGGTGTCGATACCGGCTGCCTTTTGCTTTTCAGGTGCTTTATGATGTCCAATATCTCAGAGGTGCCAATGATGTCAGGAGAGCCAAGAGCGCGCTGTGTGTGGCCAGACCTATCACAAACGTTCTTGACCTCACGAGTGATATTGACCAGGTCATCCTCTTTGGGCGTAGAGAATTGGCTCATCAATGAATCGGCGATAATTTGTGCTTTGCCCTGGTCATTGCTAACGAAATCCCCACCCTCTGTAAGCAGAGGAGGGAGAACAATAGTCCTGTTGCTTTTAAGGGCCCTGGCCATACTCCAGAGAGAGTTATTCTGGACGGACAGACTTTTAACTTTGTCGTTCCATCTTTGATTCTTTAAATCCTTAATCTGATCACTTACCTTGCGGGATAGCCTGTTGAACTTCGTCTTGAAGTAGAGAAACCTGGTACGCTGCCAAGTTTTTCTGAAGTGTTTTTTTTCGTGGATGAGTTGCCTGATGGAGGGAGGAAGTTCCAGATGGTCTGGCCGCTTGCAATCCACCGGAGTATCACGAGCATTTGTAGCCATCTTGATGGAGTGAGTGACCTTTTTGATATTTTCGTCAATGTCACTGCTGGTGACGGGATCCTGACAGGAAATGTTATTGTCGTTCATAGTTCTCTAAAAAAATTTCCAGTCCTGCTTATAACGAAGATTTATTCTCAGGTCGATATTTATGCCCTCATAATTTAGTGCAACTGGTAGATGATCAGATGATAAGGCATTTACTGTAAAAATATTGTAGGGTTTGAAAAACCCCTTGAGAACAGCAATGTCGAGCACGTCACTAGCGGGTGAGTGATCACAGTAGTATGTATCTTCAAGAGGGCCAATAACGGAAGTGTCGATCTGATCTACCACGTACTTATAAAGTACCAAGCCACTTTGATTAGTGCATCTAGAGTTCCAGTGTGGGTGTATCGCATTCAGATCACCCGCCATAACGACTGGGGTGGGCCCAGACAGTAGTTCATCTAAGTCGCGAGGGTCTAACTTGTGCCTGGGTGGATTGTATAGGGAAGTAAACCTGACCTCTCCAACATCAGCATCTTTGATGACAATGAAAACTGCTTCCATATTGACAAGGTTAGGTGTGACAATCTTAGTGTGATTAATACCTCATTTTACAACAATAGCTTCCCCACCAGAGCCTGGATCTGAAGCTTTTTTAGGGGCCTATCTTTCCGGTAAACATAGTACCATGGTAGATTGAAAGCCTTACTCTGTTTGAGATGGGTTTCGCACAAGAAGGCAACATCAATGTTCCACCTTGTGAGGAAATCGTAGAACTCATGACACTTGCGAGGGATGCCCCTCGCATTCCATATAGTGCAACGTAGCTTACCTTGATTTATAACTTTGTAGGGATGTCTATCCATGATTATTGTCTTGTCTCAGTTTGAGTGGTCTGCGGCAACACTTTGCCACTATCCTTTAACATATTCATTAGGTTACCCAGATACCTTTGAATTTTAACCAATTCGTCGTGGTCAGCGACTCCCTTACCAATAGAAGCAGAAGCAACCGCAGCAAAAGTTCTTCCTTCAGCTACTTTGGAAGTTCTATTCCTTTTTACTTGTGGGTATTTGGGACACTTAGTATAACTCGATGTGTGCTGGCCTTCACATCGAATACATTTAGGAGGGTCTTTACCTTTTATATTGGTGCAGTCCCTTGACTGGTGGTCGCCCGCGCACTTGTTGCAACGCGGCGACTCGGTGCAGCCCTGGGACACGTGCCCAAAACGTAAGCAATTGTAACATTGTAAGGGCTTCTTGTTGCCCCTAAGCAATTCAACTGTTACAGCAAGTGGACCAATGCGCTTTAAATTTAGGAAAGATTTATTGTGCTCAGTGTTTTGTAGGAGTACTAGAACCAATGGCATCTCAACTTCACCATTTGCTTTTTTAAGTCTAACTGCCTTATCGGGGAAGTAGTTAGCGTTTCTAAGGTCTGCGCAAAAATCTTCCATGTCATA
This sequence comes from Rhysida immarginata, assembly GCA_023313115.1. NCBI lineage: Eukaryota > Metazoa > Arthropoda > Chilopoda > Scolopendromorpha > Scolopendridae > Rhysida > Rhysida immarginata. The sequence continues at coordinate 744,573 of JAHWFO010088241.1, read as the reverse complement.
CGTTATATCTACATTACGGACAACGTATTTTAACAGTTTCTCAGATTTGAGCTGATGATGCTGGACTTTTAGCACACCATTCATTTTGATTCCTGACACGAGGGTTTTATGTGTCTCCTCATCGTGGCATTTAATCTTGATAGTTTCTGAGCGTCCGGTATGTGCAGTAATCTTATCTAACGTTACATGATTTTTTTATCTCATTTAGCACTTCCTTAATCGGTTTTCCGTGATGTCTAAATGATTTCGGGCCAGGAAACTTTAAGTTCACTGCATTGCTTGCCAGTGCAGAGTCGTGTCCTGTTGGGCAATATTCATTGGGCATATAGTTATCAAAATTTTGTAATTTGACAATCTCACTTAATTCAGACGATAATAGGGGGAATGTAAATAGTTTTCTTTTCACTTACCTTAATCTGGGAATTTTCCGTCCTAGTCCCCCTTCTGGGTTTTTTGCTACGAACAATTGGCCAGGCACTGTCTTCCACTTCTCCATCACTTCCGTCGGAATGGCTTCTTTTGTTGCCACCGTTTGTCGAACAGTCACGATCATCACTTATTTCCATGGACTCCAGTCCATGCACTTTGTTAGCAAGCGAGATAGGTTGAAAATTTTCTCTTACCTTATTATCTTCCGTGGAGTTTCCCGCCTTTGAAGTCCCGGAACATTTCTCAAACGCTTTTCTAAAATCATTTATCTTGTTGATGACGTCTGTACGAGAGTTTTGAATTTCCGTATTGATTCCATTGAATTTCTCGTCAAAACTTGTTCGTAAGGAGTCGACCTTCGCCTCAGTGCATTGTACTTAGAGTTTATATAATTTCTGAGAGTTTCTAGCATTTCATTAAATACTAGGTCAAATGCAGAAAACCTAGGATCCAAACAAGCATCCCTGTAGGCCCTTTCGCAGGACACACTTTTACCGTCAGGTGCTAGCAAAGACTCCTTTGCCGACTTCAACGTGGTTAATTTGGACGAAACCATCATATATAAATGTATAGAACCAGGGAGGGGGGGGGAGTAACCTCGCAGCAAGGTGTGTGCTAAAGAAGCCGTTCTAAGAAGGACGCTCCTAGCTTTAAGAAAAAATGAACACGTCAGGTTTGCGAGAAAATTAATCCCAACGCCAGGGACCCAGAAGGATAATGAACGTCTTGATGTACTGATTTACGGGAATATTAATTCCAACGCCAGAGACCAGCACAAAAGGCGTAAGAGGAGGTGAGTTTCGCCCTGAAAAGGGCGCACCGTGAAATGAGAGTAATGAAATGATACCTAAAAAGAGAGTAGAGTGATACCTTGAAGAGCTAGTCCGTTTTGATCGTCCTGATCGTCCTCAGCCTAGGTTGATGTATGATCTGTATGATGTATGTGATAAAGTAGAAGACAATCGACAATCGACCAGTGTAGTGAAAAAAGTAGTACGAGTGGTCCAGGAGCCTTTAGCTCACTTTATATGCTCGCCCAAAAAGTAAACCAAATGAGGTACACTGAAGTAGGAAAGAAGCCTGATGAACCTCTTTAAGTCATCCAGAAAAGAGTCCCTTCTTGGTAGGGACGAGAATCGGATTGCGGATTGACGAATAGCGAGTCCGAAAAACTAGGATCTAGCAGATCCAGTAGTTGGGGAACTCGGCCTTGTTAATGTTCTCGAAATTGACATCCAAGATATGACGGGGTCTTCGAAACCTGAGGGAACCCCTGATAGTGAGTGAGTGGTTCAGGATACCAGCAACCAGGGTATTTTCATGATGTTCCATCTTGGGCAGCATGTTCCTGAGAAGTGTTTGAACATAGGAACCAATGTGGGTCATCCCCAGATCTTCATAGATAAAGAGATTGTTGGCAACTCTTCTGTCTAGTTGAGCATTGGACCGGAGGATAACATTTTGGAAGGTCTGAAGATCTTTCCGTCTCGATTTGCAAATGGAAGCCCAAGCAGGCATACCATGAAGAAAAATAGCACGAATCACTACCTTGTATACAAGAGTTTGCTGTCCATTCTGAGAGCGCTGTTTCGCCCCAGTAGCGCGATGAGACTAAACTTCGCTTTCTTAGCCTTGTTAAGCGAATATTGGACATGGTCGTTCCATTTGAGCTTGGAATCAATCACAACTCCGAGGAACCTATAATTTTTAACCCACTCAAGCTTCCTACCATGTAGGATGAGGGGTCTTGGAGGGTTTTTGCGTTTGCGTGTGATGAACATGGCTTTACACTTGTTAACATTTAGCTGTAAGCGCCACTTAGAGAACCAGCTCTCACACTGGTGTAAAGCTTTTTGCAGGCGGCTGATGACGTGGACTGGATTACGTGCCCAGGTCATGATGGACCCGTCGTCAGCAAACAAGTAAAGATTGCACTTTGTAAACTTATGAAAGTCGTGGATAAAGAAATTGAACAAGACAGAGCCTTGGGGAACACCAGCATTAACATCAGAAGGGCCAGACAAGGAGTCACCAACCTTAACACGGAAGGTCCTGTTTGTCAGAAAGGAGCGAACCAAGGCAATCAGGTCATCAGGGAAGCCACAAGTAATCATTTTATAAATGAGTCCATCATGTCAGACTTGATCAAAGGCCTTTTGAACGTCAAGAAAGATGATACCACCAAACATAGAAAGATTGAGAGACCAAACATGGAGCTGACAGGAGTGAGCTATGCGGAAGCCGAATTGCTCTTCACGAATAAGGTTGTTTGCCTCGCAG
>JAHWFO010088241.1:693612-736864 GCA_023313115.1 Rhysida immarginata | reverse complement strand
GCAGTTTATGCATTTTACCTTAATGGAATTGCATATGGTAACAAATAACCAGGCCGAAATCCACTTGATCAAAAATCGATGATTCACTATGTAAATTAATCAAAAATCAATTGCCTGGAACAATCATGTGGTTGAAAATCAATTAATCAATCGAACAGCAATTAATCATTGTATAAACTAATTGAAAGCGCCAGCAATTAATTATTTTTAATTTATATTGCAATACATGCTCTAAATTGCTTTCAAACAAAGGGTGTGCATGCTCATTTCCATAAAACGCAACGTTAATTCGTCCGACTTATTTGTTTAAATGTAGAAAACTATCCACATCACTTTCTTATTTTGCTTGGACGTTTAGAAAATAATTGTTCATTTAATACTGATTGCTTGTTAATCTGCTCAAATTCTAAATACACTTTATTTTTAATGATAATCACATTTTGAAGTAAATGATGCTGATAAAAATTTAGAAATTTAACACTTCGATAAGATAATATAACAAAACAAAATTTGTGAAAAATGGCATATTATTAAGTTACATTTGATTTTAAACTCATTGGAACGATTTAGCATTTATTTTGAATTCATAAAAGACCAAAAATTAGAATCAAAATTTTTTACAATTTGCAAGCCGACTAAAAATTTTTTGAATTAAATAATTTTATAAGTATTGGAGCTGAAAAATATAACACTACTTAACTGAGTAATACACTGTGTAACAAAAGTTCAAAAATACCAGTACTTTATTTGACCCTTTTCTTAAGATAAACTATAACATCTTATAAGAGTGGGTATGTTAATCAAAGATGGAAAACCAGAGATAACCTAGGCACTTGTTCCAACGAGGGAATTTTGCGCCAAGACCCATAAACCTAAAGAACCTACAGGAAGCCAGAGTCGCTAAGAAAACGAGTCAGGCTACCTACTGGATCCTGGTGAGTGTTCTCAAGAAAAGTAGAGTTTAACGTGAGGTGACGAAAATGTGCCAGAGCGACACATTCTAAAAGAATATAATGGGCTGTTTCATCCGCCAAATTACACATTGAACATAGTGGTTTCTCCCGGAGGATCCCCATTCTATGTAAATGTTTTCTTAGTAGGTCATGACCTGTAAGAAAGCCCATGATAACTCGTAATTTATTCCTACTAAGCCGCAGAATACTAGTTGTTAGACTCTAAGTAGGTTTCCTAATCATGAGTCTAGCATGTCTTTGATCGGTGGTCTGTTCCCACCTTTTCGTCATCGCTTGTTAAGAAATGTTGTTAATTTCACAGATTGCGGTTTGTTTGGAAATACCGCGAAAAGGTTCAGAACCACAGGGTGCCGACTTGGCACCTTGTTTTGCTAAGTTATCTGCGACCTCATTTCCGACTATACCTTTATGTCCAGGCACCCATAGTAACGTAACGCTATTTTGGAGAGCCTAGATCTTCAGGAGTTAACGACATTCCAAGGTAATCTTGGAAGATTTAATGGCCTTGAGGGCCGCCTGACTGTCACTGAGTATGAAGATTTTTCTACGAATGTAGAATTTATCTATACATATCTGCTGGCATTAAATAATAGCTAACATCTCTGCCTGGAAGACTGTGACCCACCGACCAAGTCGACGAGAGCGAAGGTTTTAGGTTCACCACACTAAACACCCAGGTCAGATTAACCATGATGTCGGGAGCCATCCGTATACCAAATGATGGCACCCTTAGGAAAATGCCAACTCCCCCCTCTCTGCTCTACCATGAGGCCTATGATGACCTCACTCGAGAGCTCGGGGAAGGTATGAGTTTCGCAATATCGGAAGACATTTGCAAAATATTACTGGTAACGAAAACATTATGCTATTTTTGCCTTTTCTCATTACGTTTTGAGAGTTTTAGATCTGAAAAAAACAAATAAAACAATTAAGAATAAAACTATAAACTCGCCTATACAGGGTGTTTCATAATTGGTGTCCCGTCCTTAGGTCCAAATAACGGCTCAAGGGGAAAAGGTGGGGGGAAAATGAATATTGATTATTTGGTTTTAATGTCCCCTAATTCAGAATAAAAACATTTAGCGTCCCTGGGGGTGAAGGGGTAAATTTTGAAAATTTTAATTTTGTAGGGGTAGGGGTTAGACCCCATGTGTTATTTAGAAAGTTGTAGAGCATCATCTTCTTTCTATATATATAAAGAAGGATGTTTGTTTGTTTGTTTGTTTGATTGTTTGCTTGTTTGTTTTTTATACAAATCTACAGTTTTATTGCGATCTTGATAAAATTTCGCATACAAGACCTTCAAAGCATGAGGAAGGTTACTGTCTACCTCAGACTTCAAAAAAATAATAATTATTGATAAAAAATCGATATTCATGGTTATGACAGGGAATATTAATGAGAAATATCTCATGACCAACAATGCAAGACAAAGTTTTTGCAACAATAAGTATCAACAATGGTATCAACACGCAATTCACAAACACTCTGCACGGACCAACAATATATATCTCATGACCTACAATGCAAATAAAAATTTGTGCAACAATCGGTATCAACAATGGTGTCAACACGCAATGCACCAACACTATGCAAGGATCAACAATATATGTCTCATGACACAATAATGCAAGGCAAAGTTTATGCAATATAGAATTCAATGCATAGAATTCCTGTCATTCAGGCTTTTCTTAGAAAAGAGAATTCTTAGTACTTAACAATTTCTTGAAAATCTTTAAAAATGATCAGTAACTGGATATAATGGGCGACGTCAAAAATGCACCAACCGAGTTGGGTTGGTGAAGCAATGATTATTGCTCGATTGTTAACATATTGTTGACTATCGTAGCAACAATGATTTTCTTCACTAACTCAACTCGGTGTTAGCATTTTTGACCTCGCCCAATGAGTTAGCAGACTATTGAGAAAGACGATAGAGGAAAGTAAACATAGACGATAGACCTCCTTTAGCTCCGTGCTGTATTGAGCAAATGGTAAGCAAGTAAACAGAAGAATCGGCGACCGCTAGACTACACAAAGTGATGAATATTGGTAGAAGGGTGGATCATAGTACTGTTCCTATTGATTAAACAGGTGGTGGCCTTACAGTATAACAGAGGGACATCAGGAGTTCCAACTAGTTTCGCCATTTATTCCCGGCTTTGTCAAACATGTATACAGCAAGAGCCATGCAAGCCTTTATATACAGAACAGTGGTGCAAATTATGCAAATACAAAAGAATTAAAGAGGAAATAATTGCCAATAGGATAAATAGAATAAGCACAGATTTTTGAATTATAATGGCCAATAGAATAAAAAGAGTGTAAACGCTAATTTTATAAATTATACAAAAAGAAAATATACAAAGGGATGGTGCGTGTTTACGCGGACCGAAAAGAGAACTTATCCAGTTGTCTGAGGACAAGAGGATTTACAGAAAATAAAATAGGCAAGAAATAACAAAATGTAAAAGAAAACATAAACCATAATAAAGAAACCGAGAAAAAGGAATCATAATAGATCAGATAAAGAGTTAAGTATTGCATACACATTAAAGTCTGTTTGACAATTGAGAAGCAGGTGGGGGGAGGCATGGTGTTTGGTCTTGAATATTTCGATCGCTTCGAGGGTAGCAGTTTTTTCTGGTCTATTGCAGATATGTAAGGCAGACATAGCATCTTCTTGTGTCTTTAAAGCGTGTCCGGAATCTTCGAGGTGGTTTGCATGATGGGAAATACGATCTCGTTTTCTATACGAGTCAATGTGTTCTTTGATAATTGACTCGTATAATTGCGGGTCGATAATCCTACATAAAATCTGTTGCAAAACGCAAATTGTGCGCAAATTTTGCTTCAAGACATCGAACGAAGAAAGGAAATTGCCACAACATCAAGTGTACATCTAAAGTAAGATTACGTGAGTAAAAAATTATTTAGACTAGAAGGCATCCTTGGAGAGGTCCATCCATTGTTAGCCTTTAAAAATTTTTTTTCGGTAAATCAAGTCCCGGTATATCACCTAGAATAGATTTTTTCAGTGAAGAGGTAAATTCCTGTCTTTCGGATTTTTCTTAGAATGGATAGTCCCTTCGCTCTATATTGTAGAGATTGAGTTATTATTTAACCAATTTGGAGGTTTAATTTAGCTTTTTGAGGTTGTTCTGTTTATCTACAAGCGTAATTATCCCGGGCAACGCCGGGTCCACTGCTAGTGTAAAATATGGGTTTAGCAAAAAACCCGATGAAAAAATCTCACACCCTTCCCCTTGAAAGATTTTGAGAAAATGGGCGAGAAAGAGTCACACAAGGTCAGGTTGGGCTGGCCAGGTTGGCTGAGGTTTCTAACACATTTGAATTCAGTGAAGCACACCGTTGGGAAGGCTCATTAAGTGATTGGATGACATGGTAGGTAGAAAATGTTGAGAATATTTACTTGATTCGTTTCAATCTTAGCGTAAGATTTTTCTTCCTAGTCGAGAAAGGGTTCAATGTGCTGACCGTCAGTTGCAAGGTACTTTTGAGCACATGTCACAATCGATTTCTGCACATTAGTCATAATTGTTTCTGGAATGCTGGAACAAACTGCTACAATCCTTTCTTGAAGGTCAGCTACTGTTGATGGTGGTGTGTCGTAAACTTTTTTGTTCACATAAACCTACAGGAAGAAGTCTAATGGTGTGAGGTCTGGCGATCGTGGCGGTCAAGGTTCTGGTCCAGATCTACCAGTCCAACGTGATGGAAATGTGCTATCCAGCCATTGCCTGGTGCTCCATCTTGCTGAAACCAACATGTTGACCGTTCTGATAGGGGCAGTTCATCAAGAAAATCGAACACAACACCATTGGGAATCAGGTCTCGATACCGTAATCATGTGAGAGTTCCATCGTAGAATACGGGTCCAATCAGTTTGGTGTTGTACATTCCGCACCACACATTAACTCGCCAATTTTCTTGATGCGAAACTTCCCGCAACCTGCGTGGATTGGTGTCTGCCCAGTAATATAAGTTATGCCTGTTAACTGTGCCTCTTCAGACCAAATTATCTTGGATGTGAACTGCGGATCATCATCAGCCAGTTTTAGTACTCCATTCGTCTATCGCCATCATGTTGCGAGAGAGCTTGATGGCAATGAACATGGAATGGATGAAATTTGTGCTTGTGGAGAACATTCATACAGAGCTTTTGCAGCATCCAATGTCTCCTGCAATTACTTGAACAGTGGATTAGCAGCTATTGCAGCAAGTATAGTTGTGGTTGTGTCGTCATCCGCTACTGTCCTTGATCGACCTTGACGAGGATGTTGCGTAACACTGCCTGTGTCACGGAACCGTTGGACAATACGCCACAATGCACTTCTTGATGGGTGGCGACGAGTCGGATATCTCCAAGCATGCATGTACATGCTTCCGCTGCATTTTCTTGGCTTGCTCCGTAGCAGATATCACTTGTGACATTGTGGTAAAGAAAATGTAAAAGGTCCGACTGATAACCGATATTTGCAGAACGTTTACTTAACGTTCAAACAAGGCAGAGCAAAATCGAAAAATGGCCACAAAATAACGAATCTGTTCATTAAGTACAATCTCATTAATCATATGCAAACATTGTACTGTGTGCTATTAACATATTCAACTGTTAAACCAATCAAGTAATTCTAGCAGAATAATAAAACATATCTGGAACACTGTCATCTTGGTACAAGAAAATACTTCTTACCAACATACTGTATTAAATAAAAAATAACCAGGTTATCGTCTTACAAAATTACATGAGAAATCTTTCGCTAAGATTTAAACGAACCAAATAAGTTTCCGCGACATTTTCTACCTACCATGTTACCCAATCACTTAATGAGCCTTCCCAACGGTGTGCTTCACTGCAATTCAAATGTGTTAGAAACCTCAGCCAACCTGGCCAGCCCAACCTAATCTTGAATGACTCTTTCTCGCCCATTTTCTCAAAATCTTTCAAGGGGAAGGGTGTGATTAAAAATTGTTTTTAGACTAATGTGGTGTTGCTCTCCAGGATAGCAATCGTAAATTTTTCTATATCTTTAATAGTTTTCGTTAGCAAATGGAAGACCTTAAATTTGGGGGTCAAAGTCAAATTTGAGTGCGGCAATGAATTTCCCCCCGTCCCCATTACCTATAAACCACACTCATCAGATCTAGCCTACCTTTCAATCACTTCAATAACTCGATTGTGCATGCTGCTGATTAACTTTTGTAATTTTTCAGTTGAAAGTTTGTCCCATGCATCACAAATGGCACCCTCAAGTCGTTGATGTGATGATATTGCTTATTGTGGCCGTAAACTATTTTTATCAGCTTAGCCCACACGTTTTCGATTGGATTAAGATCAGGGAATTTTGATGGCCAGTCGAGAATTTTATTCTGCTGCTGTGGAAACCATGTGGTGGTCGACTTTGAACATGCACTGATGCATTTTACTATTGGAATCGCCAATTGAGGCCTCCAATCAAGGGGCCAAAGGGAATCAAATGCTTGTAAAGTAGTTCTTGGTACTTCTTTGAGTCCATTTTTCCGTCAATGAAAGCAATATCCGATTTTCCACCTGCTTCGAATGCAGCCCAAAACATTGTTCCTCCACCTCCTTCTGGACGACACAGTTTCGTCTTTGGGGCAGTACGCAAATCATGCCAATACGAATTGTAACCGTCCGGTCATCCAAACAAAATCTCTTCTCATCAGAACAGACATTTTTGGCCCATTCAACTCGGACGGCTCGATGGCGTTCTGTGAGCTTCGGTTTTGACTTAATCTTCTGAAATTAGATGTGACTTGTAGAGTTCAGCGTGTTCGACACTGTTTAATGTGACACACTAGTTGCCAAACAAGGAGCAATTTCACTAGTTGACATTACTTCTCTGGTGGCAAGAGAGAAAACACGCCGACGATCTCGCGGCTGGAGTTTTGCAGGACGTCCTGATCATTTTGCTGAGGCGTATTTGTCACCCTTTCTCAAAACATTTTGTACAACAGTTCTGCAGCAATAAGACGTGTACTGCAGAACGTACACGTACTGCAGAACGTGTACTGCCTTTTCCGTGCAAAAAGTAGATTTTTCGAATTTCCGACTCGGATAAGTGCTTACTACGAGTCATGATTACCTTCTTTAATCAAAAACAAGTTAATACAACAGCAGAACACTTTAAATTAATTTGCATACGAAAACAGATCTTTTCTTGGCTATTAATCGATGTGTTTCCAGGTGAGTTTATAATTTCTTGACAGGTTGATTTTAACATTTTGGAATACGTTTTTTATTCGTTGTGTTCTTTCAGTAGCTCAACCTCTCAGAAATAATGGGACAAATCCAATCTAACATAATACGTGTATTTCATTAGTTTACCTTAACAAACTGAACAAAACAAAGCATTCGCTTTTTTGAACATGAGTTCATACTTTTGTTACACAGTGTAATTAATTTATTGTAACAGGATAATGCAGCACAGGTTACAGTCAACCGTTGACAACGAGACCCCTGACGCGGCTAGTCCATTGATGAAAATGGGTGGGAAAGGAGAGAGAGAGAAATGGTTTCCTCGTGATTCACTTCACATAAGCGAAGAACGGCTTACGTCTCTCCCTAGTCTGCTCACCCATTTTCATCAATAGATTGGCTGCTTCAGGGGTCTCGTTGTTCTTGATTGACTGTAGCCTTGGACATTTCTTGGCACTCTTCAAGCGTCATTTTTAGTGAGTCTACTTTAATTTATTTATTTATTTATTTATTTATTTTACAACGAGGAGATTGGCGCTTGTAACATCTTATAAGAAATTTCTTATTATTCATGTCAGCTAAGTAGCGTTATATTTTTCAGCCTCAAAAAATATAAAATTATTTAATTCAAAAAAATTTATTTGGTTGCAAATTATAAACATATTTGATTCCTTATAAATTCTAACTTTAACTTTTGGCCCTTTATGAATTCAAAATTAATGCTAAATTGTTTTTTTGTTTTTTTTTTTCAAATGAGTTTAAATTCAAATGTAAATTAACTGTTATTTTTTTATGAATTCTGCTTTTGTTGCATTATCTTGTTGAAGTATTAAATTTCTTAATTTTATCTATATATTTTAATATATTATATACATTAAATATATTAAAATTCATATGAAACTGATAATACTGTAGTTCAAATGGATTTTTTTACGAGTGATTTTCAGATATTTTCTGCTTTTTTTTTTCTTCAATAAACATCACGCTAAAAAGCTTTTATTTTACTTATAAACTTGCAAAAATTCTAACTACACTTTCACAAAAGATATTTAAATCAAAAGTTAAAATTACCCTAAGAAACGGGTCGTTTTGAAAGTTTTAATAGATAAGCAAATATGTCTTCAGTGTTTTTTTTATTTTCATTATATACATGAAACAAATTCATATACAGATTTAAAGTTAACTTTTTTATTTATTAAAATTAATATGAAGAATGAAAATTAAATTTAATTGTGGAATATATGCGAACAACGTCTATTTCCCAATGCTACTCCTATGCTAACCCAAGAGTTCACCCTCCCCCAGGAGCGCTGCGTCTAGGTTACCATAAAAAAAAGCTCTTTATACTAAAGCTCTTATATACCTTTAGAGCTTAGTTACATACTACATTATTTAACTGATAATACTGTAGTTACATATATATATAGCTGCTTTAATTAGTATAACTAGAGTTTTAGTTATTACCATTCTGCGTTATTCTGTGCCGATACCATCAGTCCCTTTGGAAACTTGACTGTACGCTTCAGACAATCACTGTGGAATGCTCCCTTGTTGTTCCGAATCATTTGAAACAGGAAAAGTAGATTCATCATTGAAAATTAATAATTCAATGCCACTGGTCCTGAATTCATTCCAGTCTTTCTTTAGCCCATTTCAGCCTATTTTTTCTGCCAGTTTGTGAGAATGGGTGTTTCTTTAGCCTCTGAACATAAGGGCAACAGTGTATATAAAATTACGTGGAGCACACTGAAGCTCGTCCAGTATATTACAATGCTGCTTTCGTTGCTTTTTTCCCAGGCATCCCATTACATTTCGTAATCATTTCGGCGATGGATGCTCATTGATTTTTTTTGATCATCCGAAGCGCTCTCCTGTCACTTGTTTCGTGTCACAGTTGATGGTCTTCCTGTTGACTTTCCAATATTAACATATCCGCTCGTCATATATTTTTTTGATCTATTTATTAGGAGTTTTAGCATAAAAGCTACTTATAAGAATGCGCCCTTGGTCTGTACGTTTATCCGGCCGGCCGTCCGCTGTTTGCACGAAAACTTGAAAACGGATTAACCTTTTTAAATTCCGTTTTCAGAAATATGACCATCAAAGTCTTAGCTCCGTATCAACTTTTCAGAATTTTTCGTGGACTTCTTCAAGTCGAATTCACGTGCTAAAACAGTGAGTGTAAAGAATACCAAGATACTGGTATGTCTTATAACAATCGATTTGCCAAGAAGGAATACATTGTTATTTTCTGTTCATCTTTTAAGCATTACTGACATCAGCGCACGCACGTGAAATCGCTTTGTCGACGCACGATTGCTCAAGTGCTCATAATCCATATATCCATCCATATATTATATATACCGGGTGGGCAAGAAATAACGTGAGGTGTTCAGAGCTCGCTAGCGGGAATTCTATTAGGCCAAATGCAATACATTTTGGTTTATATACTTAGTGGAACATGCAGTTTCGATTTCTGCAAAAAAAATAAATAATAATACCAAAAGTCGCCATAGGGGGCGCTTATTTCAAGGAAACAATGAATAAATTTGCATAAGCGCGTTCCGTGTTGAGCAATCATGACAATAAAAGGCAAGGCTGAGGATTTCCCATCATTCACGAACGAATGGCCTGACGATGACGCTTGCTCTGCCTGACCGGGCGTTATTAGTCAAGTTGTTTTATCAGAAGAGCGAGAATGCAAGTGCTGCCCTTCGTGAATTCCGGCGATTGAAAACGTTACGAAGAGGACCGATGAGCATAACTAACTTATGGAAAATGATTGAACGATTTGAATCTACCGGAACTCTAGGAATGCAACCAGGCCGGGGACGCAAACGAATCAGGCAGCAACACGTTGAAGAAGTTGCAACTGCTGTTGTGGAACAGGAGATGACTACTGCGCAGGTTACCAGCAGTGCACACGCAATAGCACGCCAAACAGATATCCCATATTCGACGGTGAGGAAAATATTGCATAAGACATTGACATTTTATCCCTATAAACTCACACCTGTTCAACAATTGCTTCCTGGAGATGAACGTACCCGAACTGACTTTTCGCTAAGATTTTTAGCACGTATGGAAGTGGATGATGCATGGCCATGGCAAATTTTATGGAGTGATGAGGCACATTTTTATTTGAATGGTGATATCAATACCCACAACTGCCGTATTTGGGCTGCATCAAATCCACAAGTGTGTCTGCCAACTCCTATGCATTCACCGAAACTAACAGTATGGTGCGGCTTTACTGCTTCTTTCATCATCGGCCCGTACTTTTTTGAAGAAATCCGTTCCCATGGACCGGTGACTTGTTCCGTCAATTCTGCCAGGTATGCCGATATGCTTGAGAATTTTGTGATACCACGATTGCAGGAAAAGGGTTGTCTGGATTCTACCATTTTTATGCAGGATGGTGCGCCACCGCACATCGGACGTCAGGTGCAGCAGATCTTGCGAGAACGTTTTTCAGACAATAGAATAATTAGTCGTGCATTTCCCATGGTATGGCCACCCAGGTCGCCTGATCTCAACCCTTGTGATTTTTGGTTATGGGGATATTTGAAAAGCCTTGTGTATCAAGCACATGTTCCTGACCTCTCAACCTTAAAGGATCAAATAACGTTACATATCAGACTAATTAATGCAGATATGCTGCGAGCTGCCATAGAAAATGTCGTGCACCGCATGCAGCTATTGGAACAGCACACTGGTGGTCATATTGAAACACATTTGTAATTAAAAATAAAACATTGTTTATTGTTGTTACTAAAGTTGGTTTGTACGGTATTTGTTCATTTGACAATTAGGTATTCATTGTTTTCTTGAAATAAGCGCCCCCTATGGCGACTTTTGGTACTATTTTTTTTTTTTTGCAGAAATCGAAACTGCATGTTCCACTAAGTATATACACCAAAATGTACTGCATTTGGCCTAATAGAATTCCCGCTAGCGAGCTCTGAACACCTCACGTTATTTCTTGCCCACCCGGTATATATTATAAATCAGAGTCTGTTGGAACGTTTGTCCTTTTACAACTCAGAAAATACTCAACGAATCTCTACGAAATTTTCCATGTACGTAATTAGTGTCACTGTGCTTTAAGTAGGGTACTTTTTATTTCGTATTTATATCAATTTTTTAAGTTATTCTTATTTTTCGAAAAGTTGAATTGTTTTCAAAGGATGTCACTAGATGGTGATACTATGTTATCGAAAAGTTGAAAGTGAGCCTAAAAGTTGAAGCCTAATGTCAGCTGATGTTACGTATTTGTTGCTGAACACGTAATAGTCAGCTGCGAGATGACAGTTTTGTTACGTTGTACGATCGTTAAATTATATTGTTAAGTTTGAGATGTAGGCTAATTCATGCAACAGAGGGGACTAAAATCGCTTTTCCAAAAATGCAGCAATCCAATTGCTGACTACAACAACAGAATTTGCACATGTGCACAGACCAGGGAATTAAAAGACCGTGCTAAAATTTAGTACTATTGTAACTTTAATTTGACATACTAATATTATTTTATTAACAAAATTCGTTTATAGAAGCAAAATTATTATATAATGATTAAAGAGACCATCGCTTAATTTCAGCATCAATAATGCAAAATTTCATCATACAAACCAATGACGTATATTAAAGATAGACCCGGAAACTTGCCAGCATACTTGAAGTGGGAAGGTCCGCCTTCAAGAACCGTCATGGCCGAAAGTGAGCAAAACACATGGCTGATTAATAATTCTTTCACACTCCGATCACGGAATGATAAGTTTATCTTTTCGTTAACTTTGTATTTGAAGTATTTTTTTATAATATTTTATAAAGAGTTTTTCGATCATGGTTTCAATTTCAATTTCGTTTCGATCATCTTTCAGTGGCTAAGGTCAAAAACCCTCACCGGTGAGAGAATGATGACGTAATTTCTCACTGGGCTAACCGTCTTTTTCTCGGTGAGGACGGTGAGACTAACCGGTTAGGCATAGCAGCACTAACTGGCGTTTCTGACCGCGTTAAAATGACGTCACAGTTTTCTCACCGGGATTTCTGACCTACCAAACGCTAACTCTTCTCACCGGTGAGAGTTTTTGACCTTAGCCTGTACGTCTTTTCGTTTTATGGTCGTGGAAAGTGATTCCTGATCCTTTTTCGTGTCTATTTGAGGAAAGGTTTTGGATTAATTATTCCTCGGGCCCAAAATCGTCAAAAACAAAGAAACCATTGTTAACAACAACACCACGCTCACTCCTGCCCAGAGCTGCCATGGCTTCAATTGGCTTCACTTTAGTGGCGATGTTAACAATAGGATTTGGGATCTACCTTTAATATAGGTCATTGGAACAAACAGCCCCGAGCAACGCCAACGCCTCCTAAAGATAAGGCCTGAGCGCGAAAACGGCATACATTGTTAGATCATCACCCGAAGACATGTTTAATCGCATTTCTACCAATAATAAGCCCTAAATTATGTCTTCGCATCATGATGTAACAATGTATGACGTTTTCGCGCTCAGGCCTTATCTTTAGGAGGCGTTGGCAACGCCCGATGGACATACTGTCCAGTTCCCACGAAAATGCCCCTGCGTTGTTGAAAGTGCTCACTGCGCGCGCTGCAGTCGTGGACGAGTCCACAGCACTGATAGGGAGGGACACGTGATTTAAGTGGAGTGGAAGAGTTGTAGAATCTTCAAACAAAAAAGCCCTTTTAATGGGTACGGAAAGAGATTCCAAATTGTCTTTGTATTTATTTCAAAAGTAATTAAGTATTCAATTAACATATATTAATATTATTCATTGTTTTGTTTTGAAAACCTTTGCTGTATAATCCCTATCAGTGCTGTGGACTCGTCCACGATTGCAGCGCGCGCAGTGAGCACTTTCAACAACGCAGGGGCATTTTCGTGGGAACTGGAGAGTATCAGCTAGACTTTTGTTTTCAAAGGATGTCACTGGATGGCGATGCCAGAAGAAGGTTTCATTTTATTCATTTTTTCCAGACTTTCAAGGTCGCAGGAATATATTTTCAGGAAGCTTGCTTCTCTCACGGTCAGTTATACGTTGCTTGCTCCCGCGTGTCCAGCTGTCGAAATCTACATGTATTTGCGCCACAGGGAAAGACATACAACGTTGTTTACCGAAATGGACTTGAATGCACAACTACTTTGCCTGTGTAGCTGATTCATTTATCTTATCATTTTTTTTCATTATTTACTTTTGTACATATAATTTAATTTTCTTTTGTTTCCAGTTCATTGTTCATAAATCATCATTTTTGGTTTAAAATGATTATGAAAGGTTTGGAGAGGGCTTTCTAGACTGATTCTCATTTTCTTGCATTTCGTTCATACTTTGTTATTCGTAGTTCAATTTTTAACATAACAAACAATCGTTAAAAAATTACTCAACGCATCTTTTCCATCCGGGCGAAGCCAGGTAATATTGCTAGTTTATAATATTACGTAGCGGAAGAATGGAGCTATTTATTGGTTTTATAACGTCAATCCGTCCCCTTCATAATTTTTACATTTTTTGAGGGTGAAGGTTGAAATTCGGAATGTAGCTTACTGTGGGCATGCCCATCTGCACTATTTAGGTTGGTTTTGATTGGTGCACTGGGGTCGGAACTACGGGGGTGGGATTCAGATAGGGCAACATATCTATGTGCTATTTAGGTACGTAAAGGCGTGAAATTCAGTATCCAGATTTCTATAGGCAAGATCTACATTAATACGAAGTTTAAGCCTAATTGTTCAAGTGGGGTCGGATTGGCAGGGGTGGCATTCACTTGCTCCTTAAAACTATGGCAACACATGGCATGTGATATATCATACGTTCGGAAATGATGAGAAAGGAAAGAAGATACGAGTTTTTTTTTTTTAGATTTTCTGCATATCACGTTCGAGAAAATCAATTTTTGATTAAAATACTTGGGAGAGGTAAAAAGTGCAGATAAAAGGGTAAAAAATAGATGACCGCAGGATCTGTTACTTGCCTACCCTATTCGGGGGGGGGGGGGTAATTTCTTTTTAATAAATGTATAAATGTATTTCTGTTTCACTGCTAAAGCTCCTCCTTGGAATGTTTACAAGATTTTATTTAATATCTATTATTTATTTTCTTTAGCCTCAAATAGGCTTTAAGAAGTCAAGCAAAATGATGCTATCAATCCAATGAGGATGTTATAACAGACATATACTGGGTGTCCGAAAAGTAACTGTGCAGTGAGAATGATGGAGAGAAATGTGAGGTTGTACTTACGGCAAGGCAATTCACTGTATTCATTATTATTATTATTATTATTATTATTATTATTATTATTATTATTATTATTAAGAATAATAGGCGATCTAGCGTCGGTCAAACGAATTACAGGTCTTGAGCTCTAATATCGCATGCGAAACTGCGATGTCATTCCACATTTTGTACTTTTTGGATTTCCTCACTGCACAGTTACTTTTCGGGCAAAGTGTATCGACACTCATTGACCAATGAATTAGAAACGTCTATTTAATATTTTATCGGACTCCCTTTGGCCAGACTTACAGCGTGTATGCGGGTCATTAAAGTGTAGAATCACTTGTAAGAATTGAAGATCAGATGTTCACCCGTCATTCCTTTAGTTCTCGCGGAAGAGGAGCTTGTGATATGTCGTTGCAAGATATCCCAAGATTCTTTATGGGATTGAGATCTGGACCCTGGGACGGCTAGGGTAAATGACGAGAGAGTCAGCATCGTTCTCATTGAACACTGCTGAACTAACCGTGCACGATGAACAGTACCATTGTCGCCTACGAAGAAGCCGTCACATGTAGGATATAAATGCAGTATTTCAGGATGGACGATGAACGCATCCGACCTTTCATGAATATCCAGGGCGACCGTTCTATAATGGCAGAGAAGCTCCATACTCCATACCATTACAACATCACCAGAATCTCGAGTTGTCTTGATAAGGGATCAATTGCTTCATGGGCTCCCGCCCATCCGATAGAGATCTACAGTCGGTACAAACAACCTAACTGACTTCCAACGTCAGATCGCAATGTCTTCTTTCAGGCTTCACGTGTCCAATCACAACATTGCAGACACCTCTGACTTTGCTGAAATCAGAGATTATCGTATTCATACATGACTGTCATTTGATTCAGCGAGATATGGGTCGGGAACAGCTTTGATTAAAATTATCTGTCAGTTGTTGCGCATTGGATGCCTTGTTTCTCCGTACAAATCGTTTTAAACGTCAGCGGTCTCGCTCATGATTGATTGTCTTTGAGTTACAGTTACCCCGTTTGGACAAAGACTTTGGATCATTTTTCCAATGTTTGCATACTCTGGATATCGCAGCTTTCGAGAATCCAATCAGCTGCTACGTTTTTCAATCGTGGCTTCAGCTAGACGAGCACCAACGATGAGCCCCTTTTGGAAGTCAGTTAGGTCCTTCGTTTTCCCCGTGCTAATCAAGTTCTATGATCAGAATCACTCAACAAAGATGGCAAGTAAACGCTTGGATCACATGACCTCAAATATTTGGAATTCAAAACGGATTAAAACAAATTTACATATGTTTCCTACATATTTCTAATTCATTGGCCCGTGTGCGTAGTTGTCTTATTATCCGTGGTTTCAATAGGTCGTTCTCTGCTAGCTCACTACAATCTCTGAGATGGCAGAAAGTAATAGGAATTGGGACTTATTACAAAAGCTTATCTTTTACTGAATGAGTGCCACTCCATGCGGCATCACTATTTTATGGAGAAATCCTTGCCGGAGTAGATATCGGTACAGAAAAAGTGAAAATTTGAAACGGTCAAAATTTTCTATTAATTTTTTATTTGTTAAGTTAATAATATTTTTAGAACAATCTGGTATGAGCCAGTATATCTAAAGGAAATGGAAACGGACGTTGCTGCTATTTACCCATGAAAGGAAACTCATCTTTCTTCCTCGTTGCAACGAATTAGAACGCACGGGGACTGCGGGGGTTGCAACAGAGAATGTTGCATTAAAAATATACGATAATAAACGTTTTCTATTTCCTTAGTGAAATGATGATATAACAAAAATGTCGCCGCTTGCATGCGAGAAAAGGTCACTGGTGCGCAACATCGAACGGTGAACGATCACAAGATCGACCTTGAGCCCAATGGCGCACTTTCAGTAAAAGGAGCTCGACCCAGGGACACTGAGGTCTGCATCGATAGACTGCATCATCATCATGACTAGGACGATAGTTAATTCCACGGCTGCTTTTATTAAATCGACAGAGCCAGCAAAAGTGTCGAAATCTTAAGCTGCCACTGAACCATCCACATCTGACACTTTGCAACAACAACGCACCACGTCAATAATTAATTAATACACGCGGAGAACATCGATGGGGGTTCACACGTGTTAATTAATTATCTAATTCGTGCTAATTAATACAAATGAATCGATAAGTAGGATGATATTATTAATACTACGAGGGGGGGGGGGGGCAAGTTAACGCGCTTGGAAGCTTTCTCTCACGATGAAAGACGCCTCTTCTATCTTGCCTTCGTTTAAATTCATAAAAATAGACCATTTTTATAACACTTGTTTATTTTGGAATGAGTGTAACATTCTTTTGTTGTTTTTATATGCACAGACAAGGCTGGAAATCTTTTGGGAAAAATTCTTGGCAGAAGATTGCTTTTCAAATACAAAGCGCAATTCAAATTAATTAATACGCTCTCGTTTAATTAACGTTCATCGGAGGAAAGCAAAGTGAGGTTGTTGTTTTAGAATTTTTTTCAGTTCTACCCTCCCCTTTTGCCTTTTAGAGATGAGAGTGGGAGCAAGGGGGGAATAAAAAAGCGCAGTTTTGGGTTGGATGGGGATTGGGCGGTAGGGGGCTGAAGAGTTTGCGTGAAGCTTCGATGTGTTCTTCGTTTCGAGACCTGCGTTCTTCTTTTCTTCCCGATTTCTCCATCCATCTTCTTACGAGTGTGGAAGGAGAGGCAGTTCCTTCCTTCTCCTTTCCACCCTCCGTCATTGTTCTTTTCCCTCCTTCTCTCTCTCTCACCACCCCCCCAGTTCATCCCATGCTCCCACACTTTCGCCATTACTGTCATTAGAACGGGAACGACGACGATTGGATGGCTGAGGAAAGAGATGAGCTTTTTCCACCCACTGAGACTAAATCGCCACCAATTTTCGGTCCGCTTTTGAAGCACTTTCTCTGGGGTTTTCTTTTTAAAGTTTATTATTAAATATACAAAGCAATAAACCAAACTTCGAAAGGAGATCAATGCGATAAAATCAAAAGACGTTCATGATTTTAACAATTCCAAAACATTCACAAAATAAATTTCTGTGATTGCTGGAATTCAAATGAGGACAGGAACGATATTGATTAAAAAGTGATTAGCTCATTATATCCACGCTAACATACGCGAGGGACAAAATCCTAACAACAATAACAAAAATCGAATGCAAAACACTATCCAAGAGGATTCGAAAATTTTCTCGACCGGGTAATCACACTGATTAACTTCAAATTATTACTTCAAAGTATGAACGCAATTTTTGTTAATGAATCTGTAAAAGAGCGCGAGGGGGATATTGCAGTAACAGAAACAACTCGAGACGCGAAACTTAACAAATTTCCTTCATGAACGACTTAAATGGATACATGGTGGTTTCGAGATAAATTGAATGCCCGAGCGTGTAAAACTATCGCAGATCAAATCCATTAAATCATCGTTTACTGCTAAGAGAGTGCGAGCCCACAATCTCAAAGGAAGCGTTGAAAGCTGCGATGACCCCCAGAGGACCAATCTAAAACCACTATTCGAGGGAAATTCTCCATCACAAAAGAAGAAAGTTTCTTCCCCTTTCTCATGAAAAGCTCAGCAACGAAGCTGAAACAAAACAGGCTTGTTTGTGTACAGTTACGATACGGTTTACAATCACCTAACGAACATAATTTAAACCTACTCTGCCCTAACATAACCTAATCTATGATATCCTAATCTAATTTCACCTACTTCTTCTAATGAAAAGGAATATAATCTCAGCTAACGCTTACCTAATCTAACATAACCCAACCTGACCTAACAAAATCTCACGCAATTCTAGCTATCTAACGTAACATCATCTACTTGTAAATTATAAAGTCCAAAATTACACAACATGAAAAAAATCATAAGCATCACCAAACCAGAGAGCATTGTAATGACGCATAACCTACCAAACTGGGTCGCTACGACTATCACGTTAGTTCTTCTTGTATCCTGCATTATTCTCGTTGTCCCATGGTGAAGAAAATTCACGAAGATCCATGATGTTCACAAAGCTTTTCGGAAGTGCTTCCATCTTCAGATGACGAAATTCATGTTTGATAATGGGACAACGAGAATATTGCAAGATGCAAGAAGAACTTCGATGTGGTATTTGTGGCGATCCAATCTATTTCGTTAAGCTTCATTACAGTGCTCTCTGCTTGGGTGATTTTTATCATTTTGTATAATTTTATAATTTATAACCTTATCTAACCTAATCTAACATAAATAAACTGAACTCGACCTAATCTAACCTAATCTACATAACCTGCTCTAACCTAACCTGATCTAACCTAAATGCCCGAGGACGCTGGTTCGACCCCGGCCGAGGACGACGAGGATTTTTTCAGGGGGAAAATCCTGAGATCACGCACTTCCTTCGGAAGGGAAGTAAAGTCGTCGATCCCGTGTAGTCGTTTGCCGGCTGCACGTTAAAGAACCCTTGCGAGGCAAAATTTGCGGCCTCTATAACGCCGTCCTGAAATGACCATAGCAGTTGAAAAGGACGTTAATACCAAACAAACCAAACCAAACCAAACCATCTAACCTAACCTAACCTAACCTCTGCTGACCTAATCGTTTGTTAACATAGATTTTGAAGATACTGCTAATTCCAGTCCACAATTAAATGTGTAAGATTCGATAGGAGTCGCACGCTTACGGTAATTAGGGAGTTTTCTTAAGTTGTTAGAAGGTCTCTCTTATCAGTAAGAGCAAAAGGGGACTTTTTGAGTGGCATTGAAAACAACCGCGATAAGTTTAATATCCAATAAAATTTACTCAAGAAATGAGAGACAGTAAAATTTAGATTAGAGGAGGAGGATAGATAATTTGATGAGGTCTAGGTTGATCATCCACAGTTGAAGACCATTGCACGTTCACAGTGATAGATTTGTTACGAGGTGAAAAGGGGGATATCATATTTGATACAAGAGTGTGGCTGAAGTCTTCGAAACCATCAAGGTCGCAGAACGTCGTTACGTCCACCCTTCGTCCCCTTTCTTCCATCCTCCTCCTCCTCCTTTTCTTGTTTTTGCCAGCGCCCCCTGCAGTCGTTATGGATAGTCATAACTTCCGTCTGTCTCACCAACCCACCCACGATAAATAATGTTTAACTGTTGCCAAGAGCGATGAACAGAAAGGGAGCGAAAAAGAAGAGAGAGAGAGGTTAGAAGGCGAAGACAAGCTTACTCGCTTGTGAATTAAACCTCAACTAGGACTAACGGAGTTGGTTTCCTAGCAACGGGGGCCGCCAGAGGAAGTGCTTTTATGGCCGACTCGCCTACCCCTATTTCTGTGTCAACTGGGCCATTCTCCATCCACCACCACCACCTACACCCAGCTTCACTACCCCCCCCCCCCCTTTCCAATTCCACCCTCTTCCTTCTCCTCCTCCACCTCTTCCTCCCCGAGCCGGGTAAAAAGGTCCACTCCGCCCCCCAGCAACGTCACATGATCAGTGACGCGCGAAGCAGGGAACGATCCGCCCTCGAAGGAACGGGGTTGATGATGAACAAAGCTCCGCTTCACCGGGGATATCTGCCGATCGTCCAATTCCGGGCTATGCCGATAAACTAGGTAAGCACTGCAATATCCACATAATATTTTAAGGCACAAAACTTGCTTCGTTTGTTGAAAGTTTCTCCCGTGAAACGGCAGCATCTCTCTTCCACCCGCCTCTTCCTACCCTTTCAGGCGGCTCACTGTTCGCCGGGCATGCGCGCTGCTTTTCCTCTCTCTCACTCTCTCTCTCTCTCTCTATCTCTCTCCGTCAGCCCCCACAAGCTGTTGAGGGAGCCCTCCCTGCAATATGTGCATTGTCTGAAGCCTCCTCATCTACACCGTAATCCACGGGGCTTCTATTTTTAAGCGTAGGAAACTGCTCCTTTTTCACGGAGTATGCTGAAGTTTTGTACGGAAGAAGGTCTACCGGCGCCGTGCATCTTGTGGAATGGGAAAGAACAACATTTTGCCGTGAGAAACGGAGTGCGACTCTGCGATGACGAGGTGGGTTGTCGTCTGCACCGGGCAACGTCATTTTTGATTGGTTACAAGAGTTTCGCTTACTCGGAAAAAAAATGCATATATAAACAGATATTTAAAAAAAAAAAAGAACGTAAACAGAATGAATGAGATCAGTTCATTGTTGTGTCTCGAGCCGACGGATCTAACTGAGACGGCGAAAATTCGTCTGCCAGCGGAAGATGTGAGGGAGACCTTGCTTCGCGTTCTGGTCGCTTGCGCCATCTGTGCCCTTCTTAATTGCCATGCTCCGGAGTGACAGATTTAGCTGACAACAACGACATAAAAATAAACACAATATCTCTTGGTAAATAAATAGATAACATCGTGAAGGAGCAATTAAGAAAATTTAAGACTCTAAATAGACAGTAATTTATTCTTATTTTCTTGAATCGTGACTTCTTACTCGTTTTTAATCTTAAACGTTCTCTAAGAGCTCTTAGGAATTCAGATATTTTTTAAATGTCTATAATAATTTAAATAGTTGAACGGCTTTTAAGCGCTGTCATTATTTAAGTGAAGAATCCTACATTGGAATCCGACTTATCCCTTCACCTTTCTTTTCCTGTTTCTAAGATGAATTGTTGAAGGAGTTAATTGAGCTTTATGCGTTTGAAACGCAAAATGTGAAACTTAAGTTATAAGATTTATCCCCCCTTTAAAATAATGATGTCAACTCAAATATAGATGATGTTAGTTTCTGATGTAATGTTATGTTCAGCCGACTCGACATTGATCAATATAAAAGGACATCCATCGATTTCGGAAATCCCTTCGAGATGACTTCTTTCAGAAAAATCATTGAAACCTTGTTTCCCATTCAAATTGGTTTTATAAAATCAGTCGATTGGAAGATGCGCCTGTGAATAGCACCACCCTAAAACACTGGATGCGTTTACATTTTAGATTATAGATGGTACGATCATTAAACATTATATATTATAAATTCATTTATTAAAAAAATTCATTAACGTCAAAATGAATGAAACTGCTAATCACGATTAGGAAAATCTTATTCAAATCGCGTAATAGTTTAAAGGCAATTGAGACATTTCTAATGAGAAAAATTAAACGTTATTCCAAGAGGAACAAATAGTCTGATGAAAGATTGCGTGATTACATCCATTACTTTTAATGGGTGATAGTCTTTAAAAAATGGGTGATGTAGTTGACCAAGCAGTTTGTAGACGAACAAGCGGGTTAGTTTACAGTTCAAAATGATAACTTTTGCAAATATGACAACTTTAACCAATGTGATCAAGAATTAAAAAGTGAAACTTATATAATCATATGTCTCCACTGAATAGTACATGCCGTTTATGATCGATTTGATCGATAAGTTATACATATCGATCAACGAGCTGGCCACGAATGTGTCGATTTTTGCCATAAATCGCATAAAATCAGGCAATAGATTTGGGGTTAGTATTTCTATCAAATCGCGATTATCTTTCTGTGTAGATTCGATGCACTCTGTTCAAAAACAAATCACGTGATTCATGTCGTATAAATCCAACATAATGATAGTTAATTGATTTCAATATTATAATACTATAAAATGGATACAATGCGAAGGCTTGTTTCAAAACAACATTTACTTTGAAAATAATTGGCTTTTATATATTAATCAGTATATTTATTATATCTGCACAGTTTTTTGTTATATATAACTGATCATGTTACTAATGGTTATTTTCCTAATGGTTTTTATTTTATTTTTCCTAATGGTTTTCTTGTATGCTAAAATGTGCAATTGAAAAAAAAATGGATGAAGATATATTCATAAAAAATCAATATTTAATGTCCCATATATCTTGAGCGATCCCATTAATCAATTAATTTCATAAAAAATATTAATGTAGCAACTAGGGAATACAAACCCAAGATTGCATAAGCCACCCAAGGGGTTAATGTAAACTTAAACACCAGAAATGTCAAAACAGGATTAAAAAGAAAGTAGTAAAATTAAAAATAGGCTTATAGAAACCGAAAATATCAAGGTTAGTAGAATAAAAATTAAAAAGAGACAGATAAACTTAACAATTGGGTCAATGTTGCCAACCTGCATCATATAACGTGAAATAGTATAAACCTTTATAGTTAGATATCGTTGAACACCTCGCTAGATTGGAACATCATCATAACCATTAATAATCTTTGAGAAAATTCTCGAAATATTTTGATCTAACGCCGCAGATAGAGAAAAATACAAAGAGGTAAAATCAGTGTAAAACCCATTAAAAAGTTGAGAGTGAGAGTATGAAGAAAAAATTAAAAAAAAAAATCTTATGGATTCCAACCTCCTGATCTTACAAATAGATCCAATAAACCAAACAGCAGAACAGAAAGAATTTTAGAAAAAATTAAAATATTAAATAAAAGAAAAAACATTAGAATCGTTAAAGAAATACCCAAGACGTTTAATTAGACCGACATTTTGCTAATGTCAGTCATCAAAGTTGCTTCTTTGTAGTAGCAAAATGATTCCCAAAATATTTTACATGATTTATTAGCAATAATTTCAATAAATAATTAGAAATAATTGTTAAAGTCTCACAAGAAATCTAACAAAGACTTATTTAATTTAAGATGTAAACCATTATCGCACAAACTATTTAGCTGAGATAATTAAAAATAAAGAAATATTTTCACAAGAGTTCAGAATTAATTCTGGACATGAACAAATTCAGTTTTTGTTGTTGCGTGTACCGAGTGCTTTATTACCATCGAACACTGCATATTTTCAAAAAAAAAACCAAAAAAAAACCCCTTCAATTATACATGAACCGGCATTTTGACTGCACAAAACTCTCCTATTCTTCCTGTTTCAGGAATATTCTCTTTCCGAGGAATTCCTGGTTTCGATGAAGAGAGTGCCCTCCCTCGCCCCAATGCCGCTTCTCGTGTTGGATGCAAACGTCCGAATGAATGTCATAATAAACAATTACGTTGATATTTCCCAACGATCCGAGTAGGGCTCCTCCGGTAGAAGGTAGACCCTAGCACGGGGATATTAACCCTTTCAGTCACCGCTGGGGATTGGCCGGCGGTGGGCCCATGAATTATTCAGCGCGGCCCAAGAGGGCAGAACTAAAGGCTAAAGCCTTTCGGTGAACTACCTGCGCTAGTCTCCATCGAAGCCATTCCATCGGGGTTACCCCTTCCTATCCACCCACACACACAACACACGCTCAATGTAGCCGCGAGTGGAACGCATCCAAATGACTAGTTCTTTACTGCTAATGAGTTGCACAAATAAAATCAATATGGGGCCAATGCATGAAAACACCGTTCCATTAGGGGGAAAAAACAAAACAAAAAAGAAAAACAGAGCGAAACGCCCTGAAAGAAAACTCCCCCTCGATTCGCCTTCATACTTCGCCCAAATAGTTAATTTATAATTGAGCGTTATAAACTTATTTTCTTTGGCTGAATGAGATGATTTTATAGAAAATAAAAAAAAAGAGAATTACATGGTAATTTGCTAAGCTTAATCATTCTTATCTTCATCGCAGGAGCTTATGCTCATACTTAAATCGTGACTTATGAAGATAATAATAATAAAATAATAATAATAGACATAAAAAATAATAGACATGTACTTTTTATTATTTTTTTATTTACAAAGTAGTAGCAGTTTCAAAGCGTTGTGTGATTGGAATTATATTCGAAATATCCTTAAAGGAGCCTCTTTCTTAAAATTTTTACAGGTGTTATTTTTTTTATATTAACTTACGTATTTCGAAAGGAATAAAAATGGTAAACATGACTACTAGGAACTAAAACACTCTAAGTATTAAAACTCTAATTACTTGAAATTTGTCTAGTTAAATTTTCTGTTTCTATGTTCGAAGAGTTAAATAAAACTTGGTATCGTCTTTAGGAAAATGGTGGAAACGTCTTATACTATGTTTAAGTTATTGAATTATTGGCTAAATTTTTTATCCCTAAAGGTACATTTTTCCAATCTTTAAAGGCGTTATATGGAAATGTTTGTTGCAAAAAGAAGAAATTAGATTTTCTGGTTTGAATTTTGTTTTTGTTGCTGTTTTGGAGACCAAACTCGGAAGCCAAGTCCCCGGAGGCGGACTCAGAATAGGAGTTTCGTTACTGTTAATACTACAGTATTAATGTTCAATCGATGTCACAATCGTCAACTGATAGTGCTTACTAAGTTCAAGTTCTAACCAAGAACCTAAATAGACATCGTCTGACAATATGAGCGATTTCAAGTTAAGATTTGTTAATTTTCATGCGATTTAGTACTTTTTATAAGACATTGGTATGTTTGATATTTTTCATTACAATTAAGATTTAATTTAAAATCGTAAAAAATATTAAAATATTCAAAACCAATGACTTTAAATTTACAAGATATTCAACTTTGTAGATATCTGCAAAACGTAACCCAAGTCATATGCATGATATGTACATCTGTGAAATACTCGACTCTTGAGGTTTCTGATTGCCTGCCTTTGTTCGAAAATCTACCCTAATGAATGAAATCGTATGTAGTAACTCATTTTTATTTATAAAAAGTCTATCTAATTATTTATCATATTAGGCGCTTTCTTACAAAATTTGGTAGTTTTGGGTGACTAATTTTGTACCTTAATGAAAAGAGTACGTACTGTTTCCAAGCGAGGTATTTGACAGATTCAGAATTTCCAAACATTGGAGAAGTCCTTTAAATATTACAACTAAAGGTCCTATAAAGAACGTAACTATAACCGACTTTTCTTTTTCCATTATTAATATTTTTATTTTGTTATTTTGGAAAAACCAGACTGGGTTCAACCAAGTTTCAAAGGCGGACCTAAATAGGGCCAAGTCCAAAGGGGCTCAACTGAAGGAAGGTGAAGATTTATGTCAGTGGAAGCATTAATGTCTGGATGTACAAATTTCCTTACAGTAGGGCATGTGTTTAAGTTTGTGGCTTTTTGTAGAGTTTGTATACGTGTGGATTTATATTTAATGTTGTCTGGCTTTTGCATAGTGAATGTAGAATAAGGTGCTGGCAACAAGGACGATAGGAACAATGTGTATTCTGTTGGCTCCCCAGAGGTGCCTTTTTTTCATGTGCAGGATGTATATACGTAGTAATTTTGTCTGTACATATCTTTTGCAAATTATATACATTGGGAATGGAAATGTCAATTATAGAGGTCGAATATTATTATTATTATTATTAAACGTAAGCAAAACTTAGTTTATCTTATTTTGCAATTTAAAAATGTTAGCGTCGGTATCAATTCCTTGATGCATTGAAGTAAAAATTTTTGAACAAAGAGAAAATCCAATTTTTCTTTAAAGTGCGTCGTTTATATAAGCTTATTAAGATTGCCTTTAATAATTCACGACAGCGAGACGCCATGTGTAATCATTTACGAAAACTAATTAATTGTTTGACATTTTGGGCCTCGTTGTTATTATTATTCTAATTTAATTTTCATATTAAAACTTATGCTAATGGTTTTTCAAGTATCATTTTGAGACGTTAACCGACGGAAAGTTCTTCATAAAAAGAAGGAGGAAAAAAACTCATTAAATAATAAAGAAAGGAAAGGAAGGGAAGGAGGAAGGGGGTAGGGATAGGGAAGCGCGCGTAATCGCGTGGAGCAACCACAGAGCGCGAGCGCCCGTCACGAGCCCATTAATCTCGTTATTGTCATGCGCCACTGTTTAAATCGCTTAATGACGAACAGCCTTGTGGGTGTAGTGGCACGGGACAGGGGTCGAGTGGATCTGGTCGCAAGGGGGCAAAGGTCAACACCTCGAAAGCGACCCATGGCGCAGAAGTGATAGTCAAATTCACATGGCAGCGATAGAAAACTAAATAAATAAATAAATAAATAAAACAAAGATGCCATTATTTATCCCGAGCTGCATGTTATGATGGCTAATGAATTGATAGAAAATTCCAAATTATTTTATGATAAGATTACTTACCTCTTGCTTACTGAACGAGACATAAAGATGAGCGGGTGGCGTCGATTTTTTTTCTTTTTCCAAGAAACTGATATAAGTGGCATACTGAATAATGAATAATTCAGAAATCGATTTGACAATAACCTATGTTTTTTAAGAACGCTGTAAATTTACCTCAATGAATTAAGTATTGATATAACCTACGGCTGTAATTTTAATGAAAGAAAGCTCGTGTTTAAACCACATGGAAAAGAAGCCAATTAAAATAGTTTATAGATTATATAAATTGGAGTTTTAATATACGAGTTATAAATTGTAAAAAGTATATAGATTTGACCTCTCAAAGGAAGAAAACTTATAAAACAAGAATGATTTTACCGCCAAAGCGGATAAAGGGAGCACATTTTCGTGTTATATCATCGTAAATGCATTGGATATATAGAATTAACCAACATTTTAAAACACTTTAGAGAAAATAAATAAATTGAAAACTAAATTGTAAATTACCATTTAAGTAAGCTAATGTATAGAGAGAATTTAAACGACTAAACTTGAAGAACTGAAAGGTAAATGGAGAGGGAGTTATTCCTCATACATTTAAAAAAATAAAAGTTCTTTAATTTGTAAGAATTCCCACATAATGTTAAACGAAGTGAGCCTCAATTGCTGAAGCGTTATGTGTAAGCATCTATTATTTTTTCAATTACTAAAGTGTTTCTACGTTATCATCCACTATTGAAGCAAGCGATTAACTACTATTAGTTAGCAATATGTATAACAGTAATGAGTTTTAGATACCATTAAGCCTAACAGCATTATGCCTTGATACAAATAAGCTATGGATAACAATAGATCTAACAACTCGTGAGGAATTGGTTGATATATTACATGCCATATCTTAGCATTGAAAGTTCTAACAATACTATATAGTACCATTAGGGCACGTGCTACATAACCAATTCCCACTATCATTATTTTCTCTTTATATTCACTCATTACATGTTGTTACGAGTTGTTTGACATATTACATGCCATATCTTAGCATTGAAAGTTCCAATGGTACCATATGGTATCAAATGGCACCATTAGGGCACGCGCTACTAAACCAATAACCATTATCATTATTTACTCGTTATATTCACTCATGGCACATTATTACGAGTTTTTTGATATATTACATGCCATATCTTAGCATTGAAAGTTCCAATGTTACAATTTGGTATCATTAAAACACGTACTACTAAACAATTCAAACTAACTTTATTTACGCATTATATTCATTAACGAGACATCTCTGCACGTACACGTGCCATTAGACCAATACCTGCTATCACTAGTTAATCTTATATAACCGTTCATGTTATGTTGTGACGATTTGTTTGATATATTACATGCCATGTCTGGTTCTAAGAAATTTTTAAGGGGGTATCATAATGGTACCATTAAAGCACGTGCCATTAGAGCACCTACCTATTCCGGCTATCTCACGTTCGTATTTGTTCGTACTCTGTCTTATATTAATGGATTGGTGAAAACAGACTGTGAAAAAGTTAATTCGTTTTCAAGTTATCATAATAAATACTAAGCTCCCTAGGTATAAAAAATTCTTTCGATTTAGAGACCGATCTGCCCTTTCAATAATCGTCAAACACGTGCATCCTGCACGCGCAGAGCCGTGTTCTCAACACGCGTTTTCCCGAATGGGAGGATAATTCGCGAATACATGCAGTCTTTCTATTGCAACGCAATGAATTGTGGGAATAGTGTCTTCAGACGGACGGACGGACATAAGCACGTTTCTACGAAAATGTGCTAAAAATAATGTAGATACAATGTTGTATTATTTTGATCATTTATTGCAATTCACACTGGTGCAGCACTTGTGGCATCGAAAAGGTGAAACTGATGTTTGCTGCATGTTGATTGAAGATGAAATCCAATATACACATATGTTGGGCGACTACCTCTGAAATACTTTTAAGCGACTGCTTTTCCAGTCAGCGATTTTCATGCTCACGCGTTTTTCATTCGTTTTTTTAAGGTAACCTTTCCAGATCTGGCTTGTCTTGATTTCCACGTGTTTTTGATAGATGCGGTCAATCAGATGCAATCTAATTCGCTTGATATTTTTGGTTTCTTCTTGATCTCTATCGAAATTATCGAATGAAGCAAAGCAATTGTGTTTACTTACAACTGATCAGTGATGTGGAAAAACGCTCTCCAGAACACGAAAATGTGTTAATTGTTAGGGCAGCTTCAGACACCATGTTTTCAAGCGTGATTCCACCAACACATAAGATTAGAATGAACATACTTGAAAACATTTTGTTTTGAAAATGACCTCGCGCGCTTGTGAAGCATGTTTAAGTCGCAGTACATTACAAACCACCCTTCAGACTTGTTTGTAGATGTTTATCAAGTCTACGGTTTGCCAGGTAAAGTTCCACAGCATCAAACAATTGAAATAAGGCATTACAACCTCACTTGATGAAAATACAGATGCAATGTTGGAGATAATTTTTCGAGACGTGCAGGAACGTTGAGGGCTGTGGCTAGACATGCAAGGTAGACACGTTGAAATTCACTGAATATGTTTCCTATTTCGTAATTTGTTACTAGACTAACTGCAGTAACACGTTTTGCAATAAATGTTTAGAGACTTTATAAGCATCCGGTATAGAAGTTTACGGTAATCACGTCTTAAAGAAGTTGGACACAATCCTCCAGCAGTTTAACTTCTTGCGAGCACATTGTAATTGTGAAATAGGCTTTAAGACGGTATTTTACCAGCAAAAAACGTGAAATGACCATTTTGACGACTCATATCTGTAACTTTCTTTAAATATGGCAGTATTGTCTACAGCATGATTTTAAGATGGCACGTAAACCTAACTTAACAATAGCGCTCTTACATTACAAAATTTGATGTTCTCAAAAACTTTTGGAACAGCGACCATTCTTCCATAAGCGCGCGCGTTCTTTCGATTACATAATATTAAGCTAAAAGGAATTCAAGGAACACAAAATTACCTTACACTCTTGTAAATTTCATTTGGAAATTTAAAAGCATGGCCTTTATTTTTCATTGGAATTAAGATGAACTGTTCTTTCAACATAATTCTAAGAAGCGCAGCTTGCGCTCTTGTTTGCTGCATTCTTCGAATCGTCAGCCCTTTCTCCAGACAACGTGAGACAAAATCAATTTAGACGATACAAATCGTTTCAAATGAAATGACTGAAAAGATTTTGAACCATCTCGAATTCTCCTCCAGTACAGACAGACGTCCATAAGGGTGTGTTAAGGAGTTAAAATATCCCTAAGCGAACACTAATGGCGTGTCAATGGCTTTGCAATAACTTTCTCTCTCTGCGTCCGTTCCTTGTACTGTATTAATTAATTTCTTAATGTTAAGGCGACATCTTTGTAATTAATATTTTTATAATTAATTCACCCGTGTGGGTGGTTTTCTGCGCTCAAGACGAAGGAAGGGAGAAGAAATTAATAGAAGCCACTGTGTCTGTGTTTCAAGTGGGAGATATGGGAGGAGGCGGTGGAGGAGAAGGGGGTGCGCTAGACGATGGGAACGGCCGTCGATCGAAATCCGCTCAGGACTCAAAGAGTTTGTCTTTTCTTCCTTACCCTCCCTTCCAAGTTCTCATTTTCATCCCCATTCCTCCCCGCCATCTTTTTCGTGGGGGTAAAAAGGAAAGGACAAATGAATCGCTGTGATAGGAGGAGGACGGGAGGCTAATCCTCCATCCTCTCTCCACCTTCTGATGAGGCTCTTCCTCCTCCGTTCTTACTCCCCCCTAAATGAAAATATCCAACAATCTCCCCAAAGGTCCTCCTTAGTTTCTCACAGACACGCTTAAAATTTGATATATATAAACCAAAAAACGGACACTCCAAAAACAATAAATGATCCTGGGCAAAATTTTTTATATTAAGAAGTTTCATTTCATAATCTGGACCACTCTGATTCTGAGTACACAAAATTGACTTACACACGCCATTAAAGATTAAATTATAAGCTTTGCTGGAAAGTCTTGAACATCCTTTTTCACTGTATTGCACAAAACCTCTCACACAATGCGAGATGTTTGATCGCATTCATTCATCACCACCAAATGGAAAAGTAAGAAAATCTCAAGATATCCCGAAGAACACGAGAAAAGAAATTTCAAAAGACCATCATTTGTATTTATTTCGTATTTGAAGGATTGTTTACGTTCGCCTGGAAGACGATGACGACTCTTCACGCCTGGCAACCAAAGGTGGTGGTGGTGGTGGTGGAGGTGGTGGAAAGGGAATGGTGGGAGGGCTTCGGCGAAGGGGTAGCCATTCCCTTTTCCTCCCTCCCTCCCCAAGTAATATTAGAAAGGAATTTCCCCGGGGGGATTGACTAATGTAGGAGGGTGTTATAACTCCTTGGCTCCGTTGGTCTAAGAATGAACAACTGAAATTAGACGAGGGATGGTGATGGTGGGAGGAAGAGAAACGTTGAAACAAGAGACTCTTTGGGGTCGTCAAGAGGGGCGAGCACAAAGAAGGATATCGCTTGATTTTGATTGCGATAAACACAGAAATTTTGTTCTATAATGTAAACGTTTCATTGTCGTCGAAGGGAGTCAATTGTGAAATTTCCAAGTGTCATTGAACGCATGTTAAGAATCTTCCATGTACCGTGAATTCCATGAGAACGCTTCAACGGTTTCGAACCTAGAAGAATACACGAAGAAAATGACATTAAAAATGGAAAGTGAAATCATTTATTAAATGTTATAGTCAAGAATTTTAATCCCCTTAGGAGATAATTTAAATGTTAAACATCTGGCTATGGTCGATTCCGGACTTGAATAGAGAAGGACAAAACCATGAAACAAATTGGATATTTATCACTGAAAAATGCATCAACTTTCTTTCTAGTGAAAACATGGCAAAAAATTGCTAAAGGAACGATGAAAATTCATGGAGTGTGGACACCACAGT
Organism: Rhysida immarginata; assembly: GCA_023313115.1. Classification (NCBI taxonomy): domain Eukaryota; kingdom Metazoa; phylum Arthropoda; class Chilopoda; order Scolopendromorpha; family Scolopendridae; genus Rhysida; species Rhysida immarginata. The sequence goes on along the minus strand of JAHWFO010088241.1, from coordinate 705,403 downwards.
CTCTTTATTTTGTGTAGCCGAGTGGGTGTGTTCGACAAGGCGTGCGCAGGTGCATCGGCTGCTCCCCCTTCTACTCAGAATATAACCAAAAGTTCAGTCTCTGTCTCTCTCTCTCTCTCTCTCTCTCTCTCTCTCTCTCTCTCTCATTTTACCTTTTTTCCATATGACGATCGATCAATTGAAATCTCCGACAGCTAGCATCACTGAAATGCGGGGGTGGAGAAACGATTCTGCTCTAAATATACGACAGCGCCAGTGAAAAATTATTTCATGTTTCGCTAGATGGTGCCCCACCATCTACTGCTCTTTTCCTGTCCTTCTTTATTTTTAATACAGTAATAAATTACTTTTATGTTGTTCTATGAATATTTATGTGATTTTATTTCTTTGTTCTTATTCATTTGTTAATTTTACGCTCAATTCCCAAGATGCCCAAGGAGCTGAAAAAAAAAAAAATCTTTTTTAATAAAATAAAAAGAATTGGTCTTAAGTGAATTATTTAACATAGAAATGCATAAAAAAAAGTTTTTCAATGTTGAGCACAATTCAAAATTTTATTCGTCTTCTCTCAGATTAAATTTAACATTTACCACAAAAAAAATTCCAAATTACCCAGAGTGGATACTTTACTATTTTTTTTTACACCATACCGCTTCTCACTCAATAGGATAAATGATGAGATATGATGCTTGAATTTCTGTAACTTATCAGTCTATTTGCTCTTGACGTCTTAATGAATGGGTCAGAATTGAACCCGTGAACTGGGGAAGTGAGAAAAATCCCTAAGGCCACCTTCATTACTCTAGAGGATATTTAAAAAGGTTGTGCAATTTGAAATTAAAGTGGAACTTACATAATGTGGATATATGTAATATACTGTCCCAGTATATTTTAATAAAATAATAATCTCCATACACGTAGAGTGCAGCTGCGAGACGAAATTTACGAGATACGTCACGAAGGAAAGAATCGCTGTCAACTTTTATGAAGTGCTTTGAAACAAAAAGGAGGAGAGAGAAAAAAGTCCAAACGAGTTGACGAGTGAATTAAAGCCGAAGCTGTGAACCATAAATGGTTGTTATTGTCTTGTAAATGAATCTAATGTTTCGAGCGGAGGCGTCTTTGCGACCATTACCAGCAATTTCCCTTTAACCATACATGGCCTTTATATTTGTCCTCTGATGCAGACTGCTATGGATTTCAGACAAATGGATTGCTTTAAACAGCAGTTTACGAATTTTAATAAGGAATGAAGGAATTAATTTTTAACAATTTTTATAGGAGCCTCTCATTTTTATAGAATGAAATTTATTTTAGTCTCCTCTTTCACCTGCACGGAAGGGGTAGATTTTTTTAAGGTTTTTTTAAGTGAGGCGAAGAAATTGCCATTGCAGCTGTGAGTTAGTTCTTCGTTATTCCAATCTTATCCTCCAGCTTGTCACATCCTCTTTATCTACACATCTCCTACAATAATCGCTTTTTCAGGAAGACGTGGAATGAAGTATCAATTCAAGATCAAGGTGACACGGAAGAAACAAACCATTTTGATTCCTTTTTGACTCCTGTTGATGAATAATACAGGATGATCAGAAAATGTCTCTGATAAAGAAATTTAATAAAACAAAAACTATGTTATTTATAAAACATAGGTTCAGGTTGTATTTTTCCTTTTTTACTTTCGTTGTGGTGAAAGAGTCTTTTTATAATTATCATCATCCACATATTTTTTTTCAAATTGTATTCAAAAACTATGTTAGATAAATACGAGGGCTATTTTAAAAGTAATGCACACGTTGACAGCAGTAGTGCATGGATGATGCAATCGTAACAAATTTTACGCCATTTGTAGTTGAACTCTTGTGGCATCAGCATGTGTGTTTGTTTTAGTTTGTTTGTGTATGACTTCTTTGTTTGACATTTTTAAAATGGGATTTGCAGGCGTGTCGTTATGTGACTGTAGAAGTTCAAAGATTCTGTATCAAATCTGAGTTTATACAAACTTGAATTTGCGTAACCCAATTTGCCATGGTCTACTGTCTGATCACCACAAACATCACGAAGAGCACTTCTTCTAGTCACAGTTTGAAGTTTTGATCTTTTGAAGTTTTGATCTTTGATCTTCTAGTCACAGTAATCGAGATGCCTGCACAGCCCAATTCAAAAATTTGTCACAAAAAGAGGCCGTACACTAGAGAATTAAAACATAAACGTACTGTTGCCCCAAGAGTTCAAGTACACATGATGCAAAATTTGTTACGATTGCATCATCCACAAGCCATTGCTGCAATCATGTTCATTAGTTTTGAAATGACCCTCGTACATACAATATTTTGCATTATATTCTTTATCTGAAAAAGTTTTGTTCATGTCCTTAGTAAACCTCAATTCTTGCCCCTTTCGTTGTTCGAAGAACAACCAGACGACATTCAATTCCTCGCCAAGTATTCGCCAGTATGTCTCCTTTTACCGACATTATCGCATGCTATTTTCACTTGAAACGTGTTCATATTTATGTCCGGAGAACATGGAGGACCATCCCTTCTAAATCATCGGCTGGGAAACGTTGAATTTAGGAATGCACTTATAGATAACGCTCAATGTGTTGGCGCACCATCTTGTTGGACGACAATTACCCTTGGCTGCTAATTACTCTTTTAATTGAGCTGCGACATAGCTTGCCAGCATGTTCATTTCGATATGGCTTATGTTAACGCCACCTACATGCGTTTCGTTTCCTAATGTACCACGGGTTAAAATAACTTTCTGAGATGAAGAACATAATTAAAAAAAACCTGTATGTATCCATCTAACATAGATATTGTTTTATTAAATTTCTTTATCAGGGAGCGACTTTCTGTTCATCTTGTAAGGCTAGTTTTTCACGTGGTTGCTTCGAATGACGATAGTGAAATTTAACAACACTGACCTTTTAGTTGTTTGTCTTTCCCGGAGAATATCCGTTTTCCTTCATCGATCGATGTCTTTGAGGTTTGTAGCCTCAACGTCTTTTATAAATCAATTATTTCGATTCTTATTAGAAGCTAAACTTATCCATTGCGTGATAATATTTTATTCTGTTGTCCTAGAAAAATAATATCACACACACGAATTCTCATCTGTTGTTAAAATAGAGAAGCCCATTCTTTTTATCATAACGGATATAATTTATAAAACGGATAGGCACAAAGGATAGTTAGGGTGGATGAGGGGGAAAAGTAGGAGTATTAAACAATGAAAAAGCTCATTGTTGGGGGGAAGGCGAAATAACAGAAGAGAGGGGGAAAGAAAGGAAAGGGAGTCGAGTAATTATCTTTGGCAAAACAATTGTCTCACTTGTAAAACGAACGCAGTGAAGCGTCGCCTGGAGGGAGGTGGGAAGCCTGAGGTCAAAAAGACAGACGGACACAGAAAAGGTCGCCTCCTCCTACGATGATTTTATTTTTTAACATTATTTTTCTATCGGTCACCCTGATTGGTTTCTGACATAACATTTATTTGCACGCGTTCGACATTTTCTGCTTCATCCGGTTTTTTGATATATAATATCTTGCGTAGTTGTTGTGCAGAATGAGTGAAAGCGTAGTGAAATGCGTAGTGAAAGCCATTGGATAATAAAAATTTTTATGGAATATTCCAATTTAATTTATGCTTTCAAGTATGTTCTAATGGTTAGAATAAAGCTGTGTTTTTCCAAGATATTACTGGGAAAGATGGTTCATTGTTCTTTGGGGCTCATTACCGATGCATCGTTTCATTCCTCAGACGTCTTTCTGCAGGAAAAGGGTTGGCGAGGAAGGGGTCAAAGCCTGGGGAGGAGGGCGAAGTTTTCCCTTCTTCCCATGCGCCAGTTTTTTTTCTTTTCCTTTTCTTCCTCCCTCCCGACATGTTATTGTTGATAAGCTCTTCCCTTCGTAGAAGAACGTGGGTGAAAACAGGCAATGACGACGGTAGGTGGCGCTGGTGGAGAGGAAACCGAGAGACGGGAGGAAAAGGGAGGGAAGAGGTGGTTTCAAAATAAACGAAGAAACACGAAGATAAACATTTTCCCTTCTTGTGATACAGGCAAAATGTTTAGAATGAAACATTGAGCTATGGTCGACATAAAGTAAAGAGGTGCGCATATCTCGCTCGGTCAAAATGGGATCTGTCAGGATTTAAAGTGTAAACATAAACATTAAAAAAAAAAAAGCAATTATCTTAAATTTTTATCTTGAAAAAATATATTGTTAAGTAGAGTTTTAATTGATATTATTAATTTAGCTTAGTTTTCGAACAAGATTACGTGATCAATGTTTCGGTTAATAATTAATTATTTATGTCAATAACATTGCATTATTAAGCATTAATTACACATTAACAGACGCCTATCTCATAAAGGCGAACTCAAAATGATAGAGAGTTGACAAAACAAAATTTTTATATTCTGTTCAATGAATGTTTGACAGGGCGTTTCCAATTAAATTTCCATTTTTAATTGTTAGATATTGTTGCAAAGTAAAATTAACAATGTCCTACAATTGAAATTGAAAATTTAATTGGACAGGCCCAGTCACTTATACATTGGACAGAGAATAGATGCTTACGAAACTTATATATTCAAAAAAAGCGATCAAAACAATAATCTAGGGCCATTAAGAGATTCTGCACTTTTTCAGCAATTCAAAAATTAATTTTTGATCTTTTTGTTTGTAATCTTTATTTTTGTTTTTTTTCTTCATGTCATTGATCTTTTTGTTTTGTGTTTTGTTTTTTTCATCCCACATCACGAAATATGGCTGCCGATGGGGGATTTGAGGTGCATAGCATATGCGGTCGAACATCGATGTCAGGTTTCGATGTTAAAAAAAACTTGATAATGTAGCAAGTTTGAATTAATTTTTCTTTTACTTCATACTTTTTATGATTAATCAGGAATCATCGATGGATTGTGTCAATGTATCGAGGTTTTTAAACGTAGAAACCTGACATCGATGTTCGATTGCTTGTGCCATGCATCTTACATCCCCCATCGGCAGCCATGTGGCGGTTACCAATTGTTAAAAAGAATTCCAAATTTAAATTGTTTTAATTCCGTCCCTATTAAAATATCAACAAAAAACACACCTTAACTCAAAATTTTTTATTTTTAAACACAAAACACAAAACCTCTTACTGTGAGATACCATAAAACATAAGACCTCTCTTGCTATAACATAGAGAAATAAGACCTCTTTCGCTATTACAGAATTCTATTAATAATTTTTTTATAACATGAACCAATAATTGTACTATGTTTGGATAGAAATCTATCAAAATGTATTTATCCAGTAAATAAACTTATTAAAAAAAAATAATTATAAAACATACTATCAAAATAATTTAATTTGTAAAACATTCTATCAAAATTGCATTTTAAATTCAAACAATGCACACAATTACACATAAATCTCAATTTAAATAATTGCAGTCCCTCCCAGAATACTCAAGTTAACTGAAACGAAGCTGCCATACAGGAGTGTTCTTACAAGTTCAACCAGGATCTGCCGACAAATCTTCTCTTGAAACACTACACACAATTCCTGGAGCGCAATTTCACAATAACCATCCGTCCCTATCCTTTAACCAAGCTGTCAGTTGGATAACTTACAACCAGTTTTGTATACTGGTAATGATTATCACAATGTGATCAAAATATGCGTATACAGTTCCAATAAATTGATGTGGACAAGGAGTTATTCATCCACAGTATATTTCTTGAATTAATTATACATGATTCACAATCACTAAACGATGCATACATTTTTAATTGCATTTTTTGCAATTAATAATTAATTAATTTTTACATTTTCTTCTCTGATAAAAAATATTTTTATTTTATAAAAAAAAATGAACTCCATTTAAATTTTTTTCAGGTCCTTTTATAGAATAAACTAATTCTATTTCTCACATATTCGCTATGGAACCATTCCCCCTTTAAATGTGCTCGCTTACATTCACCTTATAATAAATTGCGAGGGCTTTTAAAAGCGAGCATTGACATGGGCTTATAAGCATCTTTGAGTTGCACAAATATTTTTACTTTCCTCGCCTTGTAGAAAATCCCTAAAAGCGTCGATCGTTTTTCCCCCTGCTCTTCCTCCACCCTTTTTTGGAGGATCTCCTTCTAGTGCCGAGCAAGATGAACGCATTTTGCTGGCGAAACGACGAGAGAGAGAGCGAGCGGAGTTGGTCTGCGCCTGCTTTTTTTTTTTCCTTTTCTTTTTTCTCTTTCCTCCTTTCCCTGCCTAATTAGCTTTGGTCTTGAGGCATATGCGTCTAGCTAAGGGAACTTGGGTCCCTTCATCTCCTCCCCATTCTACTTCTAGCCTTCAAGAACCCTCTCGAGCACAGGTGGAAGCCTCCCTCCTTCCCCGCTCTCTTTTTCTCTTCTGGCTGGGAGTGACACCTCTGACCCAACTCCTCTCGTGCAATTCTCTTGAGCGACCCTGTTTCCCAAGCTCCAGTCAACTTCTTCTTTTCTTTTTCCCTTTTACTTTTTTTTCTTCTAATCTCGTGTTTTTTTTTTATTTCCTCCCCTCCTTAACCCCATGGTTTTATTGTTTTCACATCGCTTTAGTTCACTTTTACAGCAAAACTATCACTAACTTCACAGATAAGAGTTAATAATTCGAAAGCTCTGCTAAACAGAGAAACAGCGTAAATCAGTAGACGGGAACGAAATTGATGTGCGCAGAGCTTTTTAAAATGTCTTTTCTTCAGTCAGTATGAAAGTTATTGTTTCTGCTGAAGCGTTATCGTCACTATAATAATCTAATCTTTCTTTACAGAGTTTCTAAAAGATTTTACATTGATAAAATGGGGTATTTGGTGAGATACTTTGATGCCAACAAATAATCTAGTCGTCGAAACACTTCTTATAGACACTTTCCGGTATGGCCTTCAGCATCTTCTGCGAATTTTGTTTTATGGATTCAAAACATCTTCCACGAAATAGTCATTTGAGTTTGGAGAACAGGAAAAAATCACAGGGGCCATATCTAGTGAATACGTGGCCAGTGGATGGCATTCGTTGAGTTTTGGGTCAGAAATTCGCGTATGAGGGTTTAATTCAGAGTTTGTGTCTGACGGCGCATTATAGTGCAAAATCCAAGAATTGTTTTTCCACAAATCTAGCCTTTTCCAACGCTTCAGCACAAAAAATTTCGTTCACAACACAAAATTTCATGCAAATTTTTTGTATGATATTTTTTTCCATTTGGCAAATCGAAGAGCATACTTTTGGTCGAGTAACAAACCAACAGCTGTAAACAAATTTGTTACCTCTACGTACATTTTTTTTTCATTTCTTTTACGCGTGCCTTTTAAATGAAAAATTCCCGATATTTATTTGACTCAATGTATTTACATACGAAATGAACGTATTATAGTCCAGTTCTGTTATGTATGAATTAAAAAACGAAGCGCGCATGCAAATATCCGAAGAGAAAGGGTTTATTTCTTATGATGTAATGGAGCAATACGGTGAAACAGTAAAACTAACGCATACGCATTTCGATTTTAGTTCATTCATACCGGTATCAGGGTGTGATCTAAAATTACAAAAAGTCATGTACCGTAAGTATTCTACTATAATGCGAAAAAGTTTGACCTGAAAAAGCACCAAATTTGTAGGATCGCATTATGCAAAAGAGAAAAATTAGCGCTACAACGACCGGGGGAGGGGTCAAACGAAACTAGACTGGTACAGTAGAGTGCATTATACAATATATAGAGTACATTAATTAGCTTTTTTTTCAATTTCCGTTGGGGGAAAAGGGAGGGGGGGATTTCGATCTGGAGAATTTCAAACGAAACTAGCATATATTTAATATATAGATACATTACAGTACATCATAAGAATATACAATATACATTACATTAATTTGTTTTTTGCTCAATTTCTCATCCACTTTACATTTACCAAAAGTTAACTCGGAGGGGGGGGGGGGTTGGATTTCAAACGAATTTCGATCTGACAAATTTAAAAGAAAACTAGCATGTCATATTAATGTATTAGTACATTACAATATATTATAGTATATTACAGTATATATAATATACAGTATATTAATTCCCTTTTTTTCTCAAGTTTTCGTATCCAAAAGCTAATGCGAAAGTGAATTCTCGAAAACAAAATAGCGATGCCATTCGCGAAAAAATTAATGCGATCACATTTCATATATAATAACTTCGTTTATTGATAATAATTGAACAGCATAGACATCACCATTAAATAAATTTGTAACATGAAAGGCGGAAAGTGAAATAAAGCTTTTCAACAGCCGCTGCGTTCATCTCCTGAAATTGTCAAAGAACGTTTTATAAAGTTCAAACAAATAATTATTATTACCGTACTTAAAGCATGAATACATAATACTGTAATAATTCCGAAAAATGAACTTACAATAAAAATACATGTAATCTATCGATTGAAAAATGGAAGGAAAAATTCTGCGACCTGGATTCGAACCAGGAACCTCGACTATCATGGCCGACGCCTCTACCAATTGGGCTATCGCAGACACCTGGACAGCCAAGCTGTCTCAAGGTGTCTTAAAGACAACCCAGTTTTCATGGTTGAAAGCCCAATGGGAGACGGGAACCTGGCCCGCAGGTCGAGAATTTCTCCACTCCAAACCATCAGAAAGTTGATGAACTCACAAGTAAATAATAATGATTATAAACAGGAGATGCTCTCCAAGAATCGTTATATGTTAAATTACCCTTTATTATTTTTTAATAAACCACCTTCTGTACTGTATTAAGGAACTTTTTGAAGAATCAGGCAATAATGAATTGGATTTTTGAAGGTTTTTAATTGTAAAGATCCACGTTATGCAGTTTTAATATCGTAAAAAATAGAGATTTTTCTGTATATTCTTGCATATTTTGTTTCTCTTAAGTTAGCAATGAGTCAAAAAATGGGGGTCGCATTATACAAGAGGGTAAAATTTTTGGGCTCTGAAAGTGGGATCGCATTTTACCGTTTTTTTTTGGGCTCTAAAAGCGGGATCGCATTATACAAGAGATCGCATTATAGTAGAATCTGACGAAATATTTTTGGACATATATTGCGTAAATTATGTAAGAATTTGAATGTGTTTCTATTTTTTCATCAAGGTCAGTTTTAAATTTTTTCACCAAATTGATTTGCTATGTATATAATTTTATAAATTTGTTGGTTACTGTTTATAAATTTGTTGGTTACTAGATCCTCATGCCAATTTCTTTAATACGACGTGCTCCATCATCACGTCTATCACTTTATGATTATGATTCTAAACATTCATTTAAAACGCATATTTTCTGAACATTCACTGAATCTTAAATATATTTACTTAGTCTAATATCTATAATAAAGCTGTTGAAATGCAGATGGTGTTAATAATGTGGGAAACCTTTAAGTTGATAATGGAAAATAGAGATTAATCTAAGTGATAACATAATATTTTCCCATAAAATAAGAAAGTGCAGATGGAAAGTACTTTAACTTTGATGAAAATAAATTTGACCATTCGGATGTAAAAACTCACGACGACTCCTTGCAGGTCTAAACGATGGAGATTTTTTCTAGAGATTGGTTCATTCGCATTGCACTTAGCGAGTCCATTCTTATAAGGTGAATGTATAAATCTAAATTAGAATATCTCATTTTCATCACAAAATATTCCACTCAATAGCCAATAACAAATCTTCAAACTTCTCCTATCCCATGTTAATGATGACTTTGGCTATAAACTACTATATAGCTCCAACGTGTATATGAAAAAAAAAAGTATCAAGAATTAAAAATATTAAAAACTAAGTGAATGTAAGTGTTTTTAGATTCTTTATCACTTCCCCAAAAGTTTACCACAAATTTGTTAACACCCTGTATCTCTATCCGATATTCAAACCTTTTCACCAAAATGCATATTAACTTTTTAGGATAATCTGTAGTTTTTTGTATTTGATGATTTCATTTAACCGAATATAATAATATTCAATCGTTGGATTCGTTTGGAAGAAGAGAAACAAACGATTGTTTCAGGTTTTTGTGCTCTTGTGTTACGGTGAAGCATTTGTAACTTCTCATGAACACTTCGGAGTTGGTAGGTATTCTCTCCACCGCTTTCGAACAGAGCCTGTATTTCTACCATTTATGTTGGCAAAACAATCTTTTGCCGTTTTATCTTTTAATAATACAAATCATATAAGACTATAAGTTATATCTAAAACCCACCGAAAGTATTTCACAATTGGTTTGAATCTGCCTTAACATTTTTAATACTACTTAATTAATTCATAAATACGAATTAAAAAATCAGTAATCCAATTTCTATATACAGCTAATCAAATAAAATTGTTAATGTGATCATAAAACTATAAAAAAATAAATGAGGCGATGCCAGATTGGCCATCTTGGGTATCAAGCATGAGTTAGCATTAAAACCCCTTCCAAATGCAAATTTCAAGGGGAAAAATCCCATCTAAGATTCCTTTAAGCTTTGGGCCATTCCGCGTCGACTTCACCTGGCATATCCGTAAATGCAGACTTGTGTGTTGAAGAAAAATGTCAGTTTTTTTTAAATTCAAAATAATGGCTAATTTAAATAACATTTAACTGTGTATGCTGTCTGGTTTTTTTTCTGCACTTCAAAGTTCTGTCACAGGATTTGTTTCAATGGTTCTCGTAAACGTAGCGGTGTATGATGAAGATGTATGAAGCAAGAGTCAATGAATAAAATACTTCAAATAAGACTGTTTTACTGCTATGGTGGCTAATTTTTGAAATTTTATCATAAATATATATAAATATATATTGGTTAAACGAAAAAACAAACTATACATCTTTAAGAATTTTTTTATACTTTGAGATCTAAAGAATAAATAATAATAATGATAGTCGAGGTTGCTGGTTCGACTATTTTATCTTCAATAATAATAATAATGATAGTCGAGGTTCCTGGTTCGAATCCGGGTCGCAGAATTTTTCCTTCCATTTTTCAATTGAAAAATCATTTATCTAAAGAATAATTGCTTATAAGCTTATATTATTTCATAACTGACAAAAATAGTAACACAAAAGTACATTAACATAGGGGATATTCTTAAAATGTAGTATTTACAAATTGATGCCACTTTTGTCCATAAATATGAGGTCACAATTTACTCCATAGATATAGGAAGAGACCGCCGAGGTGAAGATCCACTTGCTTAAACCCTAGTTCTATCGTCTTCAATGCAGTCCAATAAGCTATCACCCAGGATAAAACTCCAACACTAAATTTACCATCCGCAACGGGTCACAGTTTTATTGTATCATTTCGCCGTTGCTGATGGTGAATTTAGTGTTGGAGTTCTATCCTTTGTCTTACTAAAAGAGTGATTGCTGGACTCTGTTGAAGACGATAGGACTAGGTTCAAGCAAGTGAATGCCCATCTCGGCAGTCGCTTCACATATCTGTAGAGTAAATTGTGATTTCATAATCATGGACAAAAGTGACAAAGGATATTAATTAGTAAAGATTGCATTTTAATAGTATCTTCTGTGTTAATAAACATTTTAGGTTAATCATTTTTATTAATTCTGCAATACGGGTAATAAAAGTTTACCAGTAAAAATTGAAGCCTTTTTAAATAAATGAAAATTGATGGTTAAATGAATGAAGATATCATTAATTTTATTGTTTATTACCTACATTTTCTTAACTATTAATAAAATCTTGTAAACATTCCAAAGAGGAGCTTTAGCAGTGAAGCAGAAATACATTTATACGTTTATTAAAATAAA